>CM042539.1:26746254-27301254 GCA_023630585.1 Cranoglanis bouderius
AGAAAAAAAAAATTCTCATTAGAAAGTTACATTTACTTTTGTTTTGTCTTTACAAGGTTACGTTTCATCATTAGAAGGTTATGTTTTGTCTTTAAAAGTTTGTCTCGTCTTTTGAACATTTAAAACATTTAATCTTTCATTTTTCTTTTTAAAAAGTTTCATTTTCAGAAAGTTTTACTTTGTCTGTAGAAGCTTGTGTTTCATTTCTAGAAGGTTATGTTTCATCCTTAGGAGGCTGCCGAAACAGTATTCTTTAATCCTTGGAGGGTTAATTGGCTTCATCTTGGTTCACATGTACCTGAAGTTTAGCACTGATCTAACTGTATCTTTGCGCACGTTTAATGAGGCTCAACATCAACTTCCAATTAAAGTCAATATATCTATCAGGAAATCAGGTACGTAAATGTCACATTTTACAACATTACATATTTTTTCCAGTTTGGTTTTAACAGATGACTTTGGATAAACTTTCCAGATGAAGTAGCGAAGCAGCTGAGCTCGAAAGTGCGCATCTTGTGCTGGATAATGACCTACCCCAAAAACTTGGAGAGGAAAACCAAACACGTCCGAGCCACTTGGGCCAAACACTGCAACATGGTGCTCTACATGAGCTCGAACACCAGCGACTTCCCAACCGTTGGACTGAACATGTCTGAGGGCAGAGATCAGCTCTACTGGAAAACCATCCGAGCCCTCCGGTACATCCACACTCACCACCTAGACGCCGCCGAGTGGTTCCTCAAAGCTGACGATGATACATTCGTGGTGGTGGAGAACCTGCGGCATCTCCTGAGCAGATACGACACTGACAAGCCCGTCTACCTGGGACACAGGTTCAGGGTGCTGGTGAAGCAGGGCTATATGAGCGGAGGAGCCGGCTATGTCCTAAGCAGAGAGGCTGTCAGGAGGTTCTGTTGGATTTGTTTTGTTCAAATGCATTCCGAAACTTGCTGAGATTGGGGCCATTGCTTTATAAATCATGTCATTTTCATCTCTATGGCAAATATACCAGGTTCGTCCAAGGTATCAGCTCAGGACAGTGCACACACATCAGCCCGGTGGAGGACATGGCCTTGGGGAAGTGCATGCAAACCATCAAGGTTGAAGCTGGTGATACGAGAGATGAGAAGTTGAGAGAAACGTTTAATCCCTTCACTCCGGATCACCACTTGCTCCCTCCAGCCAACGGGAAACAGAGCTGGGGCTACAGTTACTATCCGACAAAAAGAGTAAGTACAGGTTTCACAAATTACATCAATTTATGGTCATTAGTGAAAGAGAAACCCTCTGTTACGGGGTTCTACATAGAACGTTTAAAAGTGCCCCCAGAGAGAAGAGGAAAGAACCTGTAATTTGCTACACTCTTAGAAAAGGAATTCGTCAAGGCTCCATTGGATGGTCAATGATTCTAGGTTTATGAAGAGGTTCTACTTCCAAGATTTTGTTAAAAGAAACCCTGCTCCAAAGGGACAAAGCAAATAAGTCTTTAGGATGCTACACTCTTAGACAAGGGTTCCTAAAGGCTTCTTTCGACAATTAATGTTTCAAGTTTTATAAAGTAGTTCTACTTGGAGCCTTTGGTGTAAGGGAAACCATTGGTATAGGTTTCTACCTAGAACCTCTAAGGTTTCCTCAGAGGAACAAACCGAAATCCACCTTTAGGCTTCGAGACACTTCAAAAAGGGTCCCTCAAGATTTGTTTTGATGGTTAATGATTCTAGCGTCATGAAGGGATTCTACTTGGAACCTTTTGTGAAAGGGAAACGCTATGATGTCAGTTTCTACATAGAATATTTAAGGATTCGTCCAGAAATGGAAGCCCTCTGTTGTATTTTTCTACATAGAATGTTCAAGTGTATCCTAAGCAAGACAAACTGATTAACCCTTTAGGGTGCTACACTAGATTCTATCTTTATGAAGGAGTTCTACTTGGAACCTTTGACTGAAGGGGAACAACCGTTGTCCTAGACTCTTAAAAAAAGGATTTCTTGAGGCATCTTTGGATAGTTGATTATTCTAGTTTCTAAAGAAGTCCTACTTGGAAACTTTTCTGGAAGGGAAGCCCGCAGATGTTAGTTTCTATCTAGAACTATTAAGGGTTCCTCTAGAAGGACAAACTGAAGAATGCTTTAGGGTCCTACACTCTGAAAAAAGGGTTCTTCAAGGCTTCTTTGGATAGTTAATGATTTTTAGCTTTATGAAGAGGTTCAACTTGGAACTTTTTCTGAATGGGAAGCCTCCTTCGGGGTGGTGGTAGCTCAATGGTTAAGAAGTTGGGCTACCGATCGGAAGGTCGTGAGTTCAAATCCCAGCACCGCCAAGCTGCCACTGTTGGGCACTTGAGCAAGGCCCAAAACCCGCAACTGCTCCCCGGGTGCCGCAGCAAAAATGGCTGCCCACTGCTCCGGGTGTGTTCACGGTTTGTAGTGTGTGTGTTCACTACTCACAACTCCTAATGTGTGTGCACTAACTTGGATGGGTTAAATGCAGAGGACAAATTCCAAGTAGGTTACCATACATTGGCCTTCACATGTCACTTTCTGTTGCATTTTTCTACCTAGAATGGACATACCGAAGTACCCTTTATTGGTCTACACTCTTGGGGGGGGGAATGGTTTCTGAAGACTTCTTTGGATAATGAAGGAGTTTCAAGCAGTTCTACTTGGAACCTTTTGTGAAAGAGAAACTCTCTGATGTCAATTTCTACCTTGAAACTTCAAACTTTAGAATTTAGAAGGACAAACTGAAAAACTCTTTGGAGTGCTAAATCTTTAGTTTCCTTATGTGTATAGTTTAGTTTAGTATTAGTAGTTTAGTATTCCTTAAGTGGCTTCTTTGGATAGTTAAGGATTCTAGATTCCACAGGGGGTTCTACTTTGTGAAAGAGAAACCCTCTGATGTTGGTTTCTACCTGGAACTATTGAGGGTTCCTCCAGACGGACAACCTGAAATCCTTCCACTCTTAGAATTCTAGTCTTAGAGTTCCTCAAGGGTTCTTTGGATAGTTATGAATTCTAGTTTCTAAAGGGGTTCTAACTTGTATTGTTCATTTGTGTGTAGTTCTCCTGGTGTAGTCTTCACTGATTTTGGGAAGTGTAAGTGTGTGAAATCCTTTATACTTTCAATATTTCAGAAAATCCTAAGAAAGGATCTGTGTATCTGTGTAAAAAGACGAGTAAGTAAACAAGCAGACGTTTTCACCCTTAATGTTAACAGTGTTAATACTGTTGACCAGAGGTGCGACAGCTTTAGCAAATAATTTTTTCCAGAAAAAAGAACGAGTGGGGAAGTAGAGGGAGCAGCTGTGTAATGTAAGTTTCCCTGTTCTGACAGTAAATAATTCACTATACAGTGTTAATGATTAACCGTGTGTGTGTCTGTGTGTGTCTGTGTGTGTGTGTGTGTGTGTGTGTGTGTGTGTGTGTGTGTGTGTGTGTTAACAGGGACCGGAATGCTGTTCAGATTATGCCATCAGCTTTCACTACATCCAACCTGAGAGGATGTACGAGCTGGAGTACTACGCTCATCACCTGCGACCTTTCGGATATCAGTACAGGTTTGAGCCGGCTGTCTCGGCTAATGTCATGGCTGAACCCTGATTTAAAAAAAAAAAAAAGAAGAAGAAGAAGAAGAAGAAGAATCTAGGATTGTACTATAGTAGAGGAAAAAGCACCATTTGTCGAACATTGCAGCTTATTCACAGCTTATTTATTACAAACTAGAGCTTATTAATGAGTTTATTTATAGCAATAAACATTTGTAAATATGCAAAACGAAAGGTAATTTATATTTATTAAAGTTTATTAAAGAAGCTGTGAAACGTTCACAGCTTAAATTCAGAATTTAAGGGGTTTTATGTGATCCAGTGTATAAGGATTTGTGATAATAGCCATGTTGTTTAAGTCGTTACCAGTAAACACCTTGATTCTTCTATTAATTCTGGAGATATGTATATGAAAATATAATATAATATACAAAAAAAGAGCTGAAAATGTCTACGTGTTTGTTATTTGAGCCATCATTTATGTAATTTTTGTCCAATTTTGATGGCCATTTCAGGTCCGTGATCTGAACCGCTTCTAGTTTATGTGTCTCTCCCCATTCGAGTAGATGGATCTGGTCTTGTAGGACTGAAAATTAATGCTCAGGAGCGTAGCCAAGATGGCTGCTGCGTGGAGACAATTTACTAGTATTTACTGGACATAATATGCATGTCTAGGGTTGTCAGTGCAGTTAGTTTGTGACCTCAGCATTATAAGGTTTTATCTGAGAAAATGTCATCACTGGAGGATCATTTATTTTGCTGATGTATTTTTATTAAAGGTTTTTTGTTTTGTTTTTTTAACTTGGAAAGCGTCTATTTCCAAATTCACAGATAAACTTGGTTTTCTGTTTGCCAGCCAATCATTATCCAGGATGAACGCAAAACATAGGCAGCTATGGCCTTAACATCATCATCCATCATCATTATTTACACTCTGACATAAAAGAACAGACTTAAAGCTTCAGTAAGTAACTTTTAGCTGTAGCTGTTCTACATCCTGTGGGCGGGGTCCAAAAGTCTGAGCCCTGAGTCAAAATGTTTCTGGTTTGCATTCTTATCTAATCAAATTCAGTTTTTTTTTTTTTCATTACCAAGTCTACTATCAGTGAAAAGTAAAATCTTAGAAATATTATATTTACGTGAATTTCAATAAAATAAAATAAAATTATGAGCACGTCGGAGATCAGAATGAAGAATAACTTTATTGCAGCGTAGCAATGACAAAGTATATGAAGCACTTTGGGTTCATTTGAGTCAAAGTGAACCTCAAACGATATTAGCTCAGACATTTTATACTGTTTTTCAAACCATTTTTTTTCCACCTGTAATGGAATGTAAAATGTAAATGAAGTCTTGCTCTAAATGTAAATTAAGGATAACGATTGAAGTGATCGCTTTCCGTTCTCGCATGATTGATGTGGTTAAAGGTGTGACCGCCCAAAATGGCGGAGTGATACGATTGTCTAGACAGATGTCTTTCTGAATGATAATTACGTTCATGTACCCTTTTCTTAAGGGATGGTTCTTGATGTCCCACTGCTGCTTCCATGCTATAATTGATTGAATGTCACTTCAGGTGGTATTGTCCACATATTGTTGAGACCGAGATGTCTGGGCCTTCTATCCACACTGAAATGGCGTTTTTGTAGTGTGGACTGAGAAAACGGAGATATTCAAAAAGGATGACGTATTTTAATGATAGTAGTATTTTGAAGAACGTACTTGTTTTTTTTAAACGCATGTGCAGTGTAGGGATATTAGCGTTTTCAGATGTTAATTTTTGGAAAACGTTTAAAAAAGCTAGTGTAGACGGAGAGCATTTTAAAACGAAAGTGCAGTTTTAAGATCTATCCGGATTAATGTGCATGTAGCCTAAGCCTTTTTGGGGGATAAGCTTGTTCTAACACTTAACTTGGAGTGGAATCTGATTATATATCGAAATATTTCTGATGTGTTTAGTGTTTCTCATGCTAATTTGTTGGTTGGTGTTGTATTTTTCATTTTGTATTTTTCAACGCACTGATGTCATGGGGAAAGAGTGATAAACAAAGGAAAGAGTGAGATATGAATAGATGGCCTGATGGAATGACTATTAATTTTCAAAAGATGTAGAAGATAAGTGTTCATTTTGCTAGGATTTACAGGATCATGTATCTTTCCCAGGAAAGAGATACTGATGGAACAAGCTACTAAAACCTACTACAGGTCTGGTCACCTACATGTGACAGAAACAGGAATATTAAAAAAAAAACAACATATTTTTAATCACATCTCCATTATATCGATGTTGAGAACTGTATATTGTAAGATATTATAACTGTTCCCACAGTGGGTTCATTTATCACAGCTGATTCACATTTGGCCACGCCCTCAAAACTCCATAAAAGGAGCTGAAAAAGACAAAATGACAACTAAAAGTGTGGCAAGCGCTAAATATTCCGTAGACATATGCTAACTCTTCCTCCTTATATAGTGTGCCATTACTTCTGCCCTAACTGAATGGGTAATCTTATTGAAATATACTGTATACGTGATTGCGTAATCCGTATATAAAATCGCAGTAACACATCGCCAATTATACGATTCGAAGCTGATCAGTCGAGGTTCTCATTAATGAGTCTTCTTATATGTAAATTTACACAAACTCAGGAGCGATACGAACGAGGATTTTTCATTTTCGTGAACGCCTCGCTTCTTGTGTAAATGCTCCTGTGAAAGATTCGATAAATGAGGCCCAGTGTTAGCACCTGTGAATGTATTCGTGTTCCTCCACCTCCTAAACTTCCCTGCCTTTAACACTCCACTGCTCAGCTTTAATAAATAAATGGATATACTCTTTGGTTTATAGCCTTGCTTTTTCATTACTTAATGGTCAGCGAGACAGTGATTTAGTTTATGACGCAGGATTTCCGGCAGATGCTCTCTGTGTCAAACCGATTCTGGTTGCCGTGGCAACCCCCAAACCAGAACTGAGCGCAGGAGTTGGCCTTGGGTTCGTAATACCATTTCACCACGTACGTGCGACACGGCCCGGGGTCGAGCGGCTGCAGGCAGGCATCGTCTGTAAACAGAAATGTTGCGTCTGCAGTTTAATTTTCATCCTCAATCGTAAGTGTTAACCCCCCTGTTTAAAAGCCCAGGATTTATTATATTAGTTGTTATCTAAGTAAACAATATTTATATATTTATATACACGAAAACTTTCCAGTTCTTGGCGACCCTCTTCCTGGAGGTGGGAGTGGGAGTGTTAATATTAGTGTGTGAGTGTTGTTTTCATGGCTAAAATGGAAAGTAATTGTATAAATATGATTTTAAAAAGAAGAAAATGATCAATATTGTAATGCAAGATGAAACTGTAAAGGGTGGTGGTGAGGAAAAAGGAAGTTGGCCCTTGGATGTTAAAAATAAAATGAAATAAAATAACATATAAATCATTAAGTAGATAAAGAGACATAGAGAGAGAGAAAGAGAGATGGATAGCTAAATTAATTAATTAATCGATTGATTGATTAAATAATAGAAAAGCACATCAAGTTTCAAAGTTCAGAGAAATCACATGTACTGTATGTCAGTCTGTCTATCCATCTATCAGCTTATTCTTGTGAGCAATTTACATAATATTATGTCCTGACATACTGTGCATAAATTATACATAAAATCTTTCAATTAATGTGTAACAGTGTAACAGTTACCTTTGCTAAATTCATCCTGAATCAGTATTAGGCGTGGCTCAGTGGTGATGCTGGTGGTGTGTGGTTCTGGTCTCTCTAAGGGTTTTCCTGGATCAGAATCATATGTGATGTGCCGCAGATCTTCCAGACTGTTCTGGTTCTCCCCACTGAAGAACGGAGCTCTGGTGCTGTCCAAGATTCCTCCTGATGCTCCTGGCTCCTGATGCTCAAAATAATGCTATGATAATAACAGTACAATCTCTGAACTGAATATTATATGGTTGCTTTGGTTTATTATTAAAGCAATTTTAGGATTTTTTCCCCCCACTATTCTAGACAGTTCTTATAAGGTATTTAAATGTCACAGGGACATTTTTTAAAACCATTTTCCCAGCAATAGGTGGATAGATGGACAGAGGGATGGATAGACAGAAAGACAGATCAGAAAGACAGACTGATAGACAGACAGACAATTCATTAATCACCGTGCCTGTTCAGCAACGAATGAATCACATCTATATGACAGATCAAATAATGATTGATATTCCTATGGCATGTCAAATAATGATTCACATCCATATGACACATTGAATAATGAATCATTTCAAATCATTACACGTGAATCATTATTTGATGTGTCATATGGACATGATTCATTATTCAATGTGTCATATAGATGTGAGTCAGTTCTATCTGACACATCGAATAATGATTCACATCTATGTGACACATTGAATAATGAATCATGTCTATATGACACATCAAATAATGATTCAAAGCCATATCGCATGTTGAATCATGAATCATATGACATAAAAATTCACATCTATATCATTGAATAATGATTCATATCCACAGGACATGTCAAACAATGACTCACGTCCACATTCAATAATGAATCACATCTATAGGACTTATTATAGGAATAATAAATCGTATCTATATGACACTGAGTTGAGTAATGAGTCGCATCTATGGAACACAGTGAATAATGAATCGCATCTATTTGTCTTATCAAATATGGTCTCATTTATATGACACGTTGAGTGATGATTAACATTTATATGACATATCAAATAATGAATCACAAATGCATCTATCTCCCTTTATGTTTGACTTTCACCAGTCATTTTGTACAACATTTTGTCATGCTCTCCTCTGATCTAGTCAAAAGTGGCAGATATAGACAGATATGGCCTACCTGTGTGTGGTCTGTTTTAAAGGTCGGGGTGTATGTCCTCCTCCGTAGTCCCTCATCGTAAAATGGGAGTCCGACGTTTACAGGGAGGAGATCAGGGCTGGGCGTTTGACTGAACATGCCGTCACTGTTCTCACAGAGTTTAAGCAACAGCTTACTCTCCAGTGCTGAACCAAAGAGAACATGTTAAAAACAAACAAACATTAGTGAGGTAGATGTATAATATATTCACTGTTATCCAGGTGTTCAAAGAAATTAACATAAAATGTCATGAGTTTAAAGCCTGCTGTGAGTTTTGGGAATCTGAATTGAACCCTCAGAACTATGCGTATTAGCTATATAGATATAGTATCTTCTAAAGCTAACACAAATTAAATAATGCACTAATCAGTGTGTTTGATTTACAGGTTACATGGCCGGCTTTGTATTAGCTTCATCCTCAGATTAGATTAGTAAAGCAAGCTAACTTCACTGTACATACACTAACCAGAGTCACCAACGATGTCCTATAGTTCATTCCAAGCTTTATTTTTCTTCGTAATATCTCATTACACATTTAATGAGAGGTTGTATATGACAGGATAAGATAAAACCATGCATTTTTCTTCCATTTTTGTGCTTCAAACAGTAAATGGGAACTAATTGCAAGTAGGAACTAAAGTTGAAGAAATGTCGCACCAAATGTGCCATTGTATTGGTCCGAGGAATCGTTTGAGGCAGTGGGTTTGTTTTACCATTGTCGCTGAAATCGTGGCTCTGTGTAAGGTACGTACATGAAAGATGACCGGTCATCTGTCACTTTGTCGCTTGCTACAGTGATCATAGGGTTTAAACTGAAACGCAAAAAAGGTAACATACCAGTGAGTGTCCTGAAGTCACTAGTCAGGTAGATGTGCTCCTCATCCGGATCAGAGGCGATGGTTTCCAGCTCTCTCTTGAAGCTCTCATAAAACGGCTCACTCTGATTCACCACACCAATGACGAACATCTCGACGTTGCTGGAGTGTGCGTCTCGCACTGCATCCTCCAGCTTAACCGCGTCCCGTTGGTCCATCTGGCCATCTGTAATCACCACCGCCACTTTCCGAACTCCAGGGCGGGCCGAAAGGAACAACTGATTGGCCTGATGGATGGCACTTCCTGTGTAGGTTCCCTCCCCCATGTAGGTCATTCGGCGTACGGCAGATTTCACCTCATCACGGCTCAGGGGTCGATACAGATCACTGATCACCGCAGTCATGTGGCTGTACAGCACAATCCCAACACGTGTGACATTGGGGCTGATGGAAACGCGGTCGATCAGGGCGTTCACAAAGTCCTTTATGATGTCGAAGTTGTCAGGACCCACGCTCTCTGAGCTGTCGATCACAAAAACCAGCTCTAGAGGGCTGAATCTGCAAATCACACCACAGCCTGAAAGAAGAATTTGTTCTTAGGATTATTGAAATGTAAAAAAATAAATAAATACAGACTTTGTCTCAAGATGCATTAGTGTGAAGACAAATGAATGAAATTCCTTGTCTTTTTAAGAGAAGACTTGAAAGATTTTGGCAACTGGATCACTTGATTGTGGACTATAGTCCCTTGTTTTTGGACTTTGTTCATTTGTTGATGCTTCAACATTAAAAGATGAGGAAATGGAAAATACTAGATGATGTGGTTTAATGTTTGAATTATGTAAACTTTCACATTATCTGCGTCATGTAGGGTTGAGCGTCCTGCCTTGCTAACTGGGCAATTTAGCACCTAACCACTAGGGGGCTCAGGGAATTATTATGTAGCTACAAAGGCTATTCAGTGAATACTAAACAGCTAACACTCAGCAGAGTTTCTTAAATCACACAAAATAGAAATGTTCGTATGTATTTCTTCCTTCAGAACAAATTTCCAACCAATCAGAAAGTCGCATTAATGCTATAGTCCCAGACAGAAAGCCACCAGCACTGAACCCAGAGACTGACAAAGCAGTGACGGCTAGCAAAAGGTAAAAAAAAAATGGTTGATAACCACGGCTCTAGAATGTGTTATAAAGTTCACTTCCTCCTGTTCTAATTTATTTGTTAGCATGATTTTGCTTTACAAAGTACATGTAAATAGGCAAAATGAAAAAAACTCACCACAAATGGATTTAATCAATTTGACAACTTCTTCTCTCTACAAGACAAAGAAAGTCACACACATCATCTAACATCAACGATTAGATATAAATCTGTATGTTTCCCAATGACCTGAATCACACTTACAGTAAGACCGGCTTCTCCTTTTTGGCCTGGTCTACCCTGCCAAGTAAAAAAAAAAAAAAAAAAAAAAAAAAATCTAATATTATTCATTATCATTCATTATGAAAATGTATTCATTGAAAAGTATTAAAAATTTATTCAACCTGCATTGAGACTAGTTTTCAAATGAAATTTTAATATATATATATATATATATATATATATATATTCATAGGACTATTCACAAAAGTTAAAGGTCCTTACCACTGGCCCTATTTGTCCTGGTTCCCCTTCTCCTCCTTTGTCCCCTTTGCGTCCTCGTTCTCCTGGAAACCCACGGTCCCCCTGCAAAACAGTCCAACATTACATTGGTGTCCACGTCTTCTTATAGAACAGGACAGGAACTCATCTTACCTTTTGCCCAGGTAAACCCTCTCCTGGGGCTCCTCTTGGTCCCACTAATCCCTGGAATCCAGGCTCACCCTGGACAAAATGGACATGCAGATAGTATGGGCCTACAAAAAAGCTCTATCACGTTTCATATTCACAATATTATAGTAGAATCACTCGACCAACATATAAAGTCTATGTTATAGAGATTTGTACTGAATACAGATACATATTTTACATCTTGCCTTTGGGCCTTGGATTCCCTCTCCTGGGAGCCCAGGTGAGCCGGGTGGGCCGGTCAGACCTATAGAACCCTGCAAATCAAATGAAAACCTCACTTGGAATACATTTGGGACACAAAACTGCATGGAGATGATTAGTGAACTTTTTCATGGTGTGCACTGTTAAAAGTTTCATATAAAAAAGCTGATGTTACATGCTATGCAAAATATTGCTGGAATAATTATCACTTGTATTATTTTCTTGTATCCATCTTTTTTATTTTTTATTGGACCCTTTTTTAGAACGTCATCTGCCTTGGTACAACCGTAACTTGAACCCTACAGGTAATCTCCAAGTAACAGAGATAGGAAGATCTGAATCAGAGCCTTATATTAGAGTAAAGTACTAACCTTCGGGCCTAAACGTCCAATTCCTGGTGATCCCACTGGCCCTGGAGGACCTGCAGAACCTTGATCCCCCTGGAACAAACAACAATCAAAATTGGTTCAAACTGGAAACTATATATATTTTAAATAAATCAACCTCTGCCATCAGGATTAAGGCCATACCTTTTACATGAATCTGAAGTATCACCAAACTATGTAATTTGGATGGAGAAATATAAATTCTGGACTTCTATATTATAACTTTTTGAATTCTAATTTCTGGAATATGCTACTATTGAATTTCCACAACATCAAAGAAAAAAATGACTTGAATCCCAGGTTTACTCTAAGAACAGCTAGGAAGTGGCTGAATTAATTCATACCTTTGGTCCTGGAAATCCTGTCCCCTCTGGACCGGGCTCTCCAGGTAGTCCTTGGGTGCCTGGAGGACCCTAAAGACCATGTAGTGGACAACAAATACGGGGGGGGAAACAAGCACTGTAGTGTTTACTACAGCTGGAATGTATGAACTGATTATAGAAGGATTATGAAACTTATATTTACAGGTGGTCCAGGATAGCCATCTCCCTTCAGCCCTGGTGGCCCTAAAAGTCCAGGTAGTCCTCGTTCACCCTTAACAAGAAAAGTGTGAAAAATGAAGCTGGATAGGACGAACACATCTCACTGTTCTGAACTCTTACATTCAGACATGTAAAAAAAAAAAGTGTGTTTTTAGTTTAAATGTGAAATTGTAAATAGTTTAAAAGTGATGGGGTGTGCAGAGCTAATCATAGTGTTATATACTGTATATATTTAACATCTACTATAGATTTTGTTTGGTGCAAAAAATTCTCTAGAAATTAGCCTCAGCTACAACCTGTTTAGTGATTAAACCTGTGCTAGTCACAACCGATACAACTGGAGCTAGATGAGAAGACACTAATCTGTACATTAACTCTAACATATCTAGTGGTTTTGATGTTACTACATATGTAGGTGACTTTTATAATAACATTTGCTTAAGATTTGACCTTTGGCCCAGGGTTCCCTATTCCTGTTTCTCCAGCAGGACCTGGATGTCCGGGTGGTCCAGGATCCCCCTATGGAGAATATACTCAGAATAAGATGCCATAATCTTGGATTCATTCAGCAATGTACTGCATGCATCTTTACATCTGCTTTACTTACCTCACTGCCTGAAGGTATCTGTCACAGAAATTTTAGGCATTAACCATAAATCACAAATCTCAATTACCTTACTGCCTGGTACTCCCCTTCCTGGAGGTCCAATTACCCCAGGAAGCCCCAAACCTCCTGGTTCTCCCTATAGAACAGAAACAGATATATGTAAGACATAATCTGATTCCTCTGCTGAGTTCAGACTTGCATTCTCAACGGGGTAAAACAGTATACACGATTCATGGTATGAATTTAACCATCCAATCCCATGTCATGATTTTAGTTAGTACAGTTTTAAACAGGATGATATTGAATGTCACATGACTCCACAACAGGAGGACAAGGGCTGAGTTGCTTTATTTTGGAAAACTAATAGAAACCTTACTAAACTAAACAGGACCTTGTCATAAGTTATGGTAGCTTATCTAAATAAAATAGCTACAGTTTTCTTGACGCATTAAAAACAGGCTATGCTGTATTTCAGGTATACCAATTCTACATAACTATGTTCCTTCTAGTTTTATTTTTCCTACCTTGATCCCCACTGGACCCATTGGTCCCATGACTCCTGGTTGTCCTCTTGCTCCTCTCTCTCCTCGCTCTCCCTTTAAGAATAAGGCACGTATCATTTGAATATCATTGTTTACGGCTTATATGTCTTATTTAAACCGTTTTATAGCATTGTAGTCTTTATTAGGACCTAAGAATGCAGACATTAGGACATCATATAAACCTTTTCTCCAGGTAGACCTTTACCAGGTAGTCCCTCTGATCCTCTAAGTCCAGGAACACCAGTTTCACCCTATATTGAGAAGATAATATATGGCCAAATATTGCATTCTGGAGCAGGTACAGCTTGGTTGTAAATTCATTACGTGAACATGCCAACCTTTGGTCCTCTTGCTCCGTCTTCTCCTGGAGCACCTGGCTCTCCTGGGACACCTTGAAAACCAGGATCACCCTACAGCAGAGACACGTTAAAGGCTAAATTTGGTGTTTGTCTCCACTTATTAGTGTTTTTTTAAGTTAAACTACTACTTTTATTTTTTGATTTCCCCCCATTTTCTCCCTAATTTGGTCCTGGCCAGTTCCCAACCACCAATCAGCTCTTCCCTATTATATGATGGCTACTAACCAGGGAGGGTAAAGGCTTCCTCCAAGATACATGCTTCCTCCAAGACATATGAAGCCAGCCAACCACATCTTATCAAACTGCTGCTCATGCAGCATCACAGGCAGTGTAACATGTTCTGCCCCCTTCCATACACATGAGCTCACAGATGCCAACAATTGACTAGCATTGCTGTGATTGACAGGGGAGAGAGAGTATGCCCCTTCCAGCCATGGGATTCCCGCCCATAGATGGCTGTGGCATAATGGGGTTTCACGCTATTGCTCTCCGGACTATAGGGCAAATACTTTTCTGTTGTGCCAATTGGGAACCAATCAAATTACTTTTAGTAGATCACTGGATAAGGACTTTCACCAACCAAAGCAGATTCTTTTAAGTTAGGTCCACCAAAATTCAATTATACTGACTACTTGAGTATAAATTTAAGTGGTTTCTCCAGCACGAACTGTGTAAAATTACCACCCCTCAAGTCCAAGTCAAGTCTGAATCATCTTACCCTCACATCTGGGTCCAGTCTAAAGTCTCTAAGCTGCTAAAGTAACTTTAGTAAAGTCCAAGTCCTGAATCATCCTACTTGAAATGCAATAAGATGTAGTTGAAGAATATTGAGGAAATACTTATTTACAAAGTTTATTTCTACATGTTTGAGTATGCAAAATTTCAGGTCCAAGTCAAAGTCTGACATTTATAATCTGATGTCCATGGTCCCAGGTTAAATATATGTGTGTCCAAGTGATTAAAATCAAGGCTTAAACCCAAATTAGAGGCTCCAGTACTCCATCCATCCCTTCTGTCTCACCTTGGCTCCTGGCTCTCCGACACCTTTCTGTCCTGGTGGTCCACGTTCTCCTGGGAAGCCACGGTCTCCCTGTGGGAAAAAAAAAAAAAAACAGAACATAGCCTCCATCTGGTGTTTCCATCAGGAACTGCACTGTTTCATTGTAATTAAATTAACATTTTTGCACAAGGACTCTACCTTGTCACCAGTGGTGCTTATCCCTGGGATCCCTCTGGGACCAGGAGGACCTATTGAACCCTGGGTTCCCTACATGTGTTATATTGTAGCGTTGGCATGAGGGTGAAGGCAAAATCAATCAATTTTGGTCAATTAATTTCTTTATCACTTGATCCAATATGATACATTTCAAGCCAGAGTCTGAGCAGCATTTCTATGGAAGAATTCTCATTATATACTAAAATCTGAAACCTTTTCTCCTTGAATTTCCAATCCAGGAGGCCCGATAGAACCAGGAGACCCAGGAGGCCCAGCATTACCCTGTTGGATGCACATTTGATTAATAATAATAACTTTGTTAAAATGAAAATTTTTAATTATTATTATTATTATGTTATACCTTTTCACCCTTTAAGCCAAAACCTGGTGGTCCACGTGCTCCAGTGGAACCGTTATAACCTCGATCCCCCTGAGATATAAACCAGTTTAGATTTTCAGCCTTTGCTAAGCTGTGTATTTGAAGTTGGTTAGCTGGAGTAATAAGGGGCAGACTAGTCATCACAGTGTAATACCATTTGGTATTTAAAAAAAATGCACCAGATCTTTAAAGCAGTGCTGTAAAGTATAAACATTTCTCAATTACAGAATAATTTCACTGTCAGTGTTTATACCCAGAGCACTAGAATAGAAACTCAGAGACTGCATTGTATGTAAGTCGCTCACCTTTGGCCCTACTAGCCCCTCTCCTGGGAAGCCAGGAACCCCTTGAGGCCCCGGAAGTCCTGGTGGTCCCTTTATTAATAAATGCAGTCATTATTGCATTATTGTTGATAGATTCATGCTAAGACATTTTGACACATTTTTGTCAGTACCCACTTACAGGTTGACCTGGTTCACCTGTTCCAATTGGACCTACAGGGCCTTGTCTTCCCTGGTTTCCTTTGTCCCCCTAGAAGTATTGCATATCCATAATTCAAAGTTAAACACAGGTAGAAGGATATTTAGCAGGTAATATCTTTGTTTGTTTGCTATACAATAATTATGCACAGAGGTTTGAAGGAGGTTGCATTTAGTAAGCCAGAATGAGACTGGAAAAATGCTAGATATAGTTTCTTGTAGAAAGTGAATAAACATGACATTCAGGCAGCAGAATTGCAGAATGACGAGCTTCAAATCTCTCACTTTCAAAGCAATGGTGTTCAAAATCCGCCTGCCTATTAACAGCTTCCCATTTTTTCCCAGTCATTTTTGCCCATGACAGATTTTAAAAAGATTTTGTGTCCACTGCAACACATTACATATACACATTCTCACAAAAAGGCCTTTTTACACCCAGTAAAATATGATGCAATTTTTCAAATTGTTAGCATATTTACTTGTCAAGTCTAATCAAAACAATCCCTTCAACTGTTAGAATTCTTTACTAAGAAGTTAATCTAAACCTAAATCATGAGCTTTAATTTCTGACCTTTAATGTATACAATAAATCACATCAGTTCACCTTAGGACCGGGAAATCCAACGCCGATATCCCCTCGAGGTCCAGTTGCACCAGGAAGTCCACGATCTCCCTACATGCAGATTAAACATTAAGACTTGCAAATGAATTACATAGAAGTTAGCTAGTTGACTTTATTTTGGACACGTCTGTTGATGCTCTTACTTATGAGTAAAGACTGAGAATTAAACAGGGGGCATGAGCAACAGATTGCTAATATAAGCTAAAACTGCCACTGATTGCTAATGTTAGCTAGATGGTATACATATCACGCTAACTTGATAAAACATTTCACAAAATGTCTTCAGTGCAATTATAAAATTATGTGTATTTTAAAAATGTCTATATATACACGAGTCTATATAGAGTATGACCTCGAAGACCAGCCTGCAGACCATTTTTTGTTCGATTTTGCCCTCATTGTGGCATGTCTCCTACAAAATAAAAATGTACTCCATTGACCTTTACTGAGAATAAAACTATCTTTCATTCACACTTGGATCTGAATTTGATATGCAGTGTTCTCAAAGCACTCTTTGTATAACCGTGCATGCCAGTATTTTATTTTGGTACGGAATCCCCCTCGAAATGTCAGCTATAGATAATCCACGGACAAAACACAGTGCAAAAGCAATAAAGTTCGACTGTGTTGCACATTGTGCAACAAACATCATTCTCTTTTCTGCCAAAGAATATCAGTAAATTGTTCTTACTTTGGGGCCTTCCTGTCCTTCAGGTCCTTCGTCCCCTGGTGGCCCTTGGGGGCCCTGAATAAGAGACAGATAAAAAGCACTGAGGCAAACAGTTAACATTGTAGTTCATGATAATTTACTACTGCTGCTGCAATTTGTTACATATATAAATATATATATATATATGGACGCATTATCCTGCTGAAAGAGGCCACTGCCATTAGGGAATACATTTGCCATAAAGGGGTGTACTTGGTCTGCAACAATGTTTAGGTAGGTTGTATGTGTCAAAGTAACATCCATTTGAATGCCAGGACCTAAGGTTTCCCAGCAGAACATTGCCCAGAGCATCACACTGCCTCCGCCAGCTTGCCTTCTTCCCATAGTGCATCCTGGTGCCATCTCTTCCCCAGGTAAGTGATGCCCATACACCCGGCCGTCCATATAATGTAAAAGAAAACGTGATTCATCAGACCAGGCCGCCTTCTTCCATTACTCCATGGTCCAGTTCTGATGTTCACTCGCCCATTGTAGATGCTTTCGGTGGTGGACAGAGGTCAACATGGTTGCTACGCTGCAAGCTGTGATGCACTGTGTGTTCTGTCAGCTTTCTATCATAGCCAGCATGAACTTTTTCAGCAGTTGGTGCTACAGTAGCTCTTCTGTGGGATCGGACCAGATGGGCTAGCCTTCACTCCCCACGCACATCAGTGAGCCTTGGGCACCCAGGACCCTGTCAGTGGGTCACCGGTTGTCTTTCCTTGGACCACTTTTTGGTAGGTACTAACCACTGCATACCGGGAACATGCCGTTTTGGAGATGCTCTGACCCAGCCGTCTAGCCAGTACAATTTGGCCCTTGTCAAAGTCACTCAGATCGTTACGCTTGCCCATTTCTCCTGATTCCAACACATCAACTTCGAGAACTGACTGTTCACTTGCTGCATAATATAACCCACCCCTTGACAGGTGTCATTGTAACAAATTAATCATCTGTCAGAGGTTTAATGTTATGGCTGATTGGTGTATATATATATATATATATATATATATATATATATATATATATATATATATATATATATATATATATATATATATATATATATCTTATGTTTTCTGACATCTTTAGGACAGAGGATTTTTCCTTTTTTTTTTTTTTTTACGGTTTCTTGGTAAAATGACAAGCTGAGTTTTTTTTCAGAAAGAGAGAGTCTGGTTATGTGATGACTGCGGCTATAACATAAGTGAATTTAGATGTTATATAATAATCAAACATATATAATAATTGAAACATACAACATGTCAAATAAAAATGGGCTGTGGCGTAAGAGGAATAAAACACTTCAGGACGTGCTGTTATTGGGAATTACTCAACTTTAGGATGGTAACAGTGACTTCACTTCATCACACCACATCAACAATGAAAACTTGTTGATTATTTTCCAATAAAAGCACAACACCGTGTGTGTTGTTGTTCCTTATTTAGTTAATGGAATCTTATTGTACAACGATGTGAAGATTTTGGTTAGTTCTTAATAGCTATGCAGTGCTAGCAAATGCAAATGCTAAATTGTACTATATATAATACTAGTATATAATATGGTATATAGAGAATCAACTGATGTATTACTCAATATAACATATTGTAAATGAAACGAAATCAAGTCATGCTAAATGTTTGGACCTTTCTGTAAGCTGTGATAACGTTGGTCCTTCCTCCATGTGCCAGACATGTCTACATTTCTCTGTCCTCACTTTAATCCTAGCGAACAAAGTCTAAAAAAAATAATATCCTGCATATCTGCATCCACTGTGTTAACATGCTCATTGGTACAGGATTACGAGTGATCCTCTGCTCACATTCCATAAGTTCAGGCTGGAGGACGAGCGCCATTATTTCTCCTATGGTTTAATTCACTACTGAGTGTATAATCGCTATAAAAAAAATTAAATAATAAAATACCAAACTCCAAATCTCTATTTAGAGGGGGGAAAATGTGTAGACAGTGGATCATGGTTCTAAATGATGGTTATTTGATTTTTACCTGCTCTCCTCTGACTCCTCTCGGTCCTGGAGGTCCTTCAACGCCCTGAGAAGAACAATATTTCACCACGGTACTCTAATCGAATATATAATCATCATTAATAAAGGTCTATGATGTAGTTTAGGAACATATACCTTATTTCCTTTTGATCCAGGAGCTCCACATTCTCCTCTGTCACCCTAGAAGACACTCACAGCTTCACTGATCACACACAGTGAGTAGAAATTGTGTGTTTGAACAATTTCAATGTTATAACGAGGACAAATTGCAACGAAAGTGAATCTTATTTACATGTGCTGACATTTCAGACCTAAAATTAGCAATATGATGAAGGTACGATCCAATGTCATTGTTGTTGTCTGGGTTTTTTGTTCACATTTACAAAGGAGATGACTTTAAATAACATTTATACCACGGTGCTACTGAATTCTGGATTCTGATTGGTCAGAAGTTATGGGAGGTTTATTTAACGTGTATGGAAGGAGTCTCCAGTGTCAGTGCTTTGTAACAGTCAGAGGTAACATCTTCAGGACAGCGGCGTTTACACTTTGTGGTTTCTCGGAAACATGACAAGTTGCGTTCTTTTACATTTTTTTTAAAAAATTAATTATATTAAGTTATTAATATTACCTTATCGCCTTTGTACCCGGGTCGTCCCTACAGATGACACACACGTGAATATTGATACACACAGATACAATAGTGTACAAAATCTATAATGACG
This sequence comes from Cranoglanis bouderius, assembly GCA_023630585.1. Taxonomy (NCBI): domain Eukaryota; kingdom Metazoa; phylum Chordata; class Actinopteri; order Siluriformes; family Cranoglanididae; genus Cranoglanis; species Cranoglanis bouderius. The sequence goes on from CM042539.1 coordinate 26,766,111, forward strand.
AATGCAGTTCTGTAGGATTTACCTCAGGCCCATCCGGTCCCGGAGGTCCTGCAGGTCCAGTGTTTCCCTACAGTAAAGTGAAAGAGGAGACGGACATGTAGTTATTATCCATTAGTACAATCGTTCACACTGGGATTCGCTCTTACAAACAGAACTGTCTTGGAATATTTAGAACCCTTAAAGGTTCTTTAGTTTTCTCTCGTGTGTTTTTCTGTCAAAAATGGTTCCAACCCCTTTTTGGAAGCTAAGAACCCTTAATTATTTAACGAAACTATAAAGAACCCTCAATTAACTCTTTTTTTTTTTCCTAAGAGTGTAGAAATCAAAACGTGTTTGTGTGTGTGTGTGTGTGTGTGTGTGTGTGTGTGTGTGTGTGTGTGTGTGTGAGTGTGTGTGTGTGTGTGTGTGTGTGTGTGTGTGTGTGTGTGAGTGTGTGTGTCCAGGTAATGATGTTCAATACAGTACGTTCTTGCATGTGTGGTTGTGTGTGCGTGTGTTTACATGTGGATGTGTGTGTGGGTGTGTACAAGTGTGTGCATTGGTATCCATGCATGTATATCTGTGTTTTTGTGTGTGTGTGTGTGTGTATGTGTGTGTGTGTGTGTGTGTGTGTGTGTGTGTGTGTGTGTGTGTGTGTGTGTGAGTGTGTGTGTCCAGGTAATGATGTTCAATACAGTACGTTCTTGCATGTGTGGTTGTGTGTGCGTGTGTTTACGTGTGGATGTATGTGGGTGTGTGTGGGTGTGTACAAGTGTGTGCATTGGCATCCATGCATGTATATGTGTGTTTGTGTGTGTGTGTGTGTGCATGTGTGTGTGTGCGGGTGTGCGTGCGTGCATGATTGTGTGTGTGTGTGTGTGTGCTTCTTTTTGGAAATCGAGTACAGTTTATGGTGTGTATGTGTGTGTGTTTGTGTCCAGTTAATGAAATGATACAATACAGTACATTCTTGCATGTGTGGATGTGTGTGTATTGGTGTACCTGCATGTATACCTATATTTCTCTCTGTGTGTGTGTGTGTGTGTGTGTGTGTGTGTGTGTGTGTGTGTGCGCACGCGTGCATGATTGTGTGTGTGTGTGTGTGTGTGTGTGTGTGTGTGTGTGTGTGTGTGTGCATACCTCTCTCCAGTTGATGTGGTCAGTAATGTAAATGATGTTCAGTACAGTACATTGTGTGTGTGTGTGTGTGTGTGTGTGTGTGTGTGTGTGTGTGTGTGTGTGTGTGTGTGTGTGTGTGTGTGTGTATACTTCTTTTTGGAAGTTGAGTACAGTTCATAGTGTGTGTGTGTGTGTGTGTGTGTGTGTGTGTGTGTGTGTATGTGTGTGTGTGTAAATATTCTTTGTTTCATGTATTTTCCTAATAAACTGTTAGATTACAGTCAGAGTTGTTTTTCCAGCTCACCTTTACACCTTTTGGTCCCGGCAGTCCTTCGATCCCCGCATCTCCTTTTTTCCCCTGAAACAAACACGATGAGGATCATCTTCACACATGAAAAAACACAAATCAGTACTTCAGTATCATGGGTTTTCACTCACAGGGGTTCCTGGAGCTCCTCTGTCTCCTTTCTCACACACACACGCTTGTACTCGTGGACACTGGAACACAAAACCTGGTTAGTAAAACACCAGTGTGTGTGATGCGCAGTTTAAGAAACTAACTGAACTGAAACACTTACTTCTATGTTGGCCACTTTTTTCTGCAAAATGAAAATAATACGATTACAGATTAGAATATATTTCATAAATGTTTCTGAAGCACATTTTTAGCATAGATGTGTAGTAAGGGTGTAACACAGTTTCTGTATCTGTATCTGTTAAGTTATTGCTCAAATATGCCTGTCTGTATCTGTATTTGGATTTAAACTCAAAGTGGGTGTGGTCTGGAGAGGTAGGCGCCGTGTGGACCTTTCCAGGAAGCTTTCTATCTAATGTGACTGAGTAAACAAAAAAAAAATGATGTCTTTGCCAAATCAGGGGACTGATATTTATAGTTGGCAACAATATGGCCACCTGATATAATGTCTTTAGGTTTGTTACATTCCAGAAAAATGCTGAATCATCAGGATGCAGCCATGCTCCAAGCCAAAATGGAGGCCTTCCTGCACCATGTCATTATAATGACTGTAGGAAAACTTCGCTGAAAGATTTTCTTTTCATAATGATCTAGAACTGTCGTTTAAAAATGCTGAAAAAACAAACAAACAAACAAACACACAATGCATGTACAAGTTAATATTTTTAAAATTTGATTAATCCTTTTTTTTTTTTTTTTTAGGGGGGAGGGGGGACACGGTGGCTTAGTGGTTAGCATGCTTTCCCCGCACCTCCGGGCTTGGGGATTTGAACCCCGCCTCCGCCCTGTGTGTGCGGAGTTTACACGTTTTCGTATTTGGTTACATCCCTAACATGTAGCAAAATATTCACGCAGTTTCCGGAACATTCCACCACATACTGTATTATAGCCACTTTTAAATCCTCATGGCGTTTATTTTTTGATGTCCGTGGTATACGTTAGCATGTGTTGATGCTCTCTTATGTTAGCACATAAGATTTTTCCGCTTGGAATCTTTAATCATCCAAAACACAGCACAATCCACTCCATTGTGGGTTCAGACTTGACCTTTAACGTGCGACATTTATGTACATGGTGCACATGGTACTTAATCTGTCACGGCTCCGCAACTTTTTATTAATGAGCAGCCTGTTTCATTTTAGACTACTGCTATTGGGGTATAAACTGCGTGTGCTTTGTTTTTCTGGATTTGTTTTTCGGGTGCTAATATATAATATAACACAAAGATGATACAAAACCTAACTATTACAAATAATACCGACTCTACTGAAACGATGTATGTCTTATGAGTAGTAGTGATTTTATTATAATGCTAATATTACTGTATACTATACCTTAAGTTTAACATTATGCTGTTACCTGAGATTATGTAAGGAATAAAACTCCATGGCGTGCTGTTATAAGAAAAATAATAAACGACTGGGTGGTATGATGTGAGCCGGTGCAAATGGGGGACACTACAAATGGGGGACACTACAAATGGGGGACACTACAAATGGGGGACACTACAAAGACACTACAAAGACCACTACAAAGTCGATTGGTTTTCCTGTAACATCATGTCCCGGAGTGTTTTGTTCGTCTTATATCACAGCATTTAACCCACTATTACAATTCATGTTTATTAAAGGATGACACGTAACACTTTTTATCCGTTTATAGTCACAATTCCTATTATTATTCCTTATGTTAATTCCTGCTTACTTACATTACTTACATTGCAGCAGATATAAACAGTCTGTAACGTAAGTGATGAGAGGAAGCAGCTTGTTTCACAGAAGAGTCGTTATTTAATTTTTAAAAAGAAATGTTGAGAATTGCTGTGGTATAAGAGAAATAAATCACTTCAGGACATGCTTTTATTGGAAAATAATCAACATTCGGGAACAGTAACAGTAACTCTGCTTTGTATCTGCTACATTACACTATCCTGTCATTGATTATTTGCCTATAACTGCACACCCCGGGGATCATTAGATGTGCATATCACCAGCATTTAGCTTACGAGTTCCTGAAGCAGTCTCTCCTCGAGGTCTGGATCGTTGAGGTTGTGCACGAACTGCTGCGCCGGACTGCTAGCCATGACTCGCAGCTTGGCGCTGTTTTGGCTGCCCTGTGATGACAAGCTGATGGTGAAGAGCTTGATGTTGTGACCTTTGGCCTCAGCGGTGGCAGCCAGGATGTCGGGACTCCGTGGATGGTCGGAGCCGTCAGTCATCAGCAGCATCACCCTGACGTTCTTGTCGTCTGTCTCACGTACGAAGAGCTCGGTGGCGTTCCCGATGGCGTAGGACGAGTACGTGCCCTGCCCGATGTAGGCCATGGAGTCAACGCTGGCCAGGAAGTTGTCCAGTCCACGCCAGTCGGAGAAGCTCTGCACGATGGACACAGAGCTGCTGTACTGGAGAGCAGCGAGGCGGGGCATCAGGTGCCAGTCGGCAACCTGCATCTTCACCACCCGGGCGCCAAACGAGCGCACAAAGTCCTTCTCTTTCTCAAAGCGGTACGACATGGCGCTCTCTGAGCTGTCTAGGAGGAAGGCCAACTCCAGCGCACACACCAGCACTGCTCATGGAAGACATAAAAATCCAGTCCAAAACTTACCAATGGGAAGAACATGCGTGGGTGCTAATCATTTTAACATCTGTTTCCAACAGCAGGTTTCGCACAGACTCGGAATCTAGAAATGAGAGAATACACAAAACGATTTACCCTTTCTCTCTTTTGTGGTCAGGTTGTTCGTTTGGTTCCTTCTGTTCTGACTTTGGGCGTCGTGTGAAAGGAATAACAACGCGAAGCACAGCAGCGTCACACTCCACAGCTTAGCCTTCATGTTGAGCCTAGAAAAGAATGGATGAGAATGGGTTAAAGGAATAGTTTGACCAAAAATTACACCATTTCTCCTTTATCCCGAAGGTCGTCCATCAGCCGAGATGTGTTTGGTGTCTGAAGTTTTTCATAGTTTTGTACTGGAACTACGTAGCTCAGGAGGGAAGCTTAAAGCCCCCAGTTTAGCACTGTGAAATTCTCATGTCGAAATCATTACTTTCATAAAGTAGGAGAATAAAATGAAATAAGTTCTAATGTAAACCATATTATCATCTGAATCACTTCTAATGTACAATTTCACCTTTAAACTTTGGACCGCGCCTCATATCCAAGTCCAGTTTTAAAAAGAAAAAAAAAAACAACTTTTTATAGATAAGTAAGGAATAAAACACTCCATGTCATGCAGTTCTAGAAAAATAATCAATGATGGGGTGGTGTGATGAAGAGGAGTTACTATTACCACCATCATATACCACAGCAATTTACCAACAATTGCAATCTTATTTATTAATGAGGAACACGTTGTACTTTTTATCCATTTATAGTTATATTTAATGTCATGGAATGTTAGTTTACAGCTATAAACAGTTGTTCTCTCACCATCCTCTCTTTTTTCCCCTATCTTCATGTAAAAAAAAACAAAAAAAACACAGCTCGTCATTTTACCGAGAAAAACTCCTCTGTCTCGAAGGTGTAGTTTTTAGTTACAAAGCGCTGACACTGGAGACTCCTTCCAGAAATGTTAAATAGAGAAGTGAACAGCGCTATGAATTTCAGAAAACGCATCACGAAGTTTAGAGACTCTGGTCAACTCCACACGACTTGAATGTGTGATGATTTAGATATACTGTATGTATACATACAGTACTGTGCAAAAGTTTTAGGCACCCTATTATTATTTTTTTTTAGTACAAACTTTGTTATAGATTTTTTATTTGATGACTTCTACATTATCAATCAGTACAAAAAAAAAAAAAAAACATTTTCGATTCCCAAACATTAGTTTTCTAGCACAAAATTAAATGTTACAGAAAGATGTTTGTGTGTCATTAAAGAAAGCAGCATATTATGTAAGAGACACTTTTCAGACAGTAAACACAATGAAGGCTGCTGGGTTTTGCTGCAAAAATAAGAAGCGAGTGCGAAAGTCAAAGTGTCCAGAAGAACTGTGTCTGGTTCTGCAAGATGCTCAATAAAACTTACCAGCTCATTTCCTTATAAAACTGCACTAACTGTGTGTGTGTGTGTGTGTGTGTGTGTGTGTGTGTGTGTGTGTGTGTGTGTGTGTGTGTGTGTGTGCTATATGTTTACAACAGTATCTTAACAGTGTATATTTTCTAATAAGATTGAACTGAACTTTTTTTTTTACTCAGACAATTCCAATGTTAGTCTGCTTCTGCAACCTTTAAAATATATAATATGAAAATGCACCAAAAGTAACAAATCTTTGCTGTTTATTCTCCTTCTTAAAGTAACAGTTGCACTAATTGCGATTCCAAAAATAATGACGGGTTTAGTTAGTTTTAAATTTATTTCCAACCCTTAACAGCATGCATGCATATGGCACAGTAATACAACTTGGAACAAGATGTTAAAGTCATCACGAGGCTTCAGAATCAACAAAGTAAGTCGTCTTTTCGTTTCTTACCTTTCGTATCATGCAGAAGTGAGCGATTTGATATCAATAATCCTGTCACATGCTCACATGGATCTGGCATGCCGATGTTGCAGGAGGTATCACACCGTCCTGGTCCTGACTGCGCCTCAACATCTCCCCGGTTGCCAGATCATCAAATAGAAAACCCAGCTCCAATAGGATTCCTGAATCATTATAAAATATAAACACACACTCATTCACAGTAAATTAAGCATCTCTATGGATTTTTGTTCAGTCCAATAATATTAAAGTCTTATATAAGACTAATACATTTAATAATACATTTAATTAAATATATATGTATATATATATATATATATATATATATATATATATATATATATATATATATATATATATATATATATATAATGTTCATTTTATATAACATTTTCAACATGGAATTTTTGTAATTAAGAAAAAAAAAATAGTAATAATAATCCCCACTCATTGAGTTGAAATTGTTCAATCTAGTGGCCCGTTGATTATTAACAGAATCTATGTATTAAGGGTTGCCAGGTTTGTTGTATTTATCCCAAATGAATTTCTGTTGCATGGAACTTATTTTTAAATTTAAAGCATTTATAAATTGCACTGTTCTCACTACATCTGAAATTCACACCCATTAACTTATCATTTTTATTCATTAAAATGTATTTTATTTCCTCTTGTCCACTCACTTTTTAAAAAAATAATGAATTTAGCTGTATTCCATGCATTCACCGTGTTTTATGCATAGCTGTTATGAAAGATTCACGTGTTGTGTTTATCGGGATTGTTTTCCTATATGTATACGTATACGTAAATGCAGGTGTAAATGCACTCGACATTTTTCAATCAGGTTTAAATCCACTACTCAAAACACTTTAGTGGATCCGAGATGCTTTTTAGCCACAAGTGGGAAATACATCCACCTTTTTTGCATTTAAATAATAAAGGAGAACGGCCGGACTGGTTCAAGCTATCGGGAAGGCTACGGTAACTTAAATCACCACTTTTTACAACCGTGGTGAGCAGAAAAGCATCTCAGAATGCACGACGTGTCGAAACCTTAAGGCGGATGGGCTACAACAGCCGAAGATCACATAACAGCCAAGAACAGAAATCTAAGGCTTCAGTTGTCACTGAAACTGGACGGCTGAAGATTAGAAAGAGATTTTCCCCAATCAACCATTTTGAAAATGTTCTGATTTCACATCCTGCGACATCGGAAGCACTTTGCTTGCAGATCTGATGTAGGACTTGTCCAAAGGGTCATGTTTCTCACAGAACTTTTACTACATCTACTATTATTACTATACTGAAGTTCACTGCAGTTACTTCCTGGATTCTTCTTCAGAATTATAAACATGTCGACAGCATTGAACTCTTTTTACCAGAGGCCAAAACATGGAATTTCCACCTGTTTTGGAGGTGTTCAGCATTGAATTCATTCGTGATGTCACACTCCATAATAGCGGTTAATGGCTCATATAAAAGTAGACACTTGGGGCTTTAAGAATTTGCAGTTTTTCATAAGCATTTCTCTCTCTCTCTCTCTCTCTCTTTTTTTTTTACCTTTTTTTTTTCACCCTGCTCACCAGCAGCTAAACTCTGAGAGTCATGATACTCTACACACAGAAACCCAACAGTGTCCTAATTAGTCTTATAACAGATTTGTGGCAATAAAATAATTCATTTAAAAAAAAAAAAAAGAATACTGATTGAAATAAGTCCAGAAAGTCGATTTCCATTGGATTTCCATCCCCAATGGACCATGCCGGTGTCACTGAGAATAAACCACCATCCAAATAATATCTGCCCCTTTTCCATCAATGGACAGGGTAAAGGTGATGCTGTCATGCTGTGTATGAACAGATAGACTACAGTTACTAACTACAGATAAAAAAAAAGTAGCCAAGTAGCCTAAATCTGAGACATTTACATTATAAATACTGATGTTCATTAAGATGTCCCCATTCAAGAAAGAAAAAAATGTTTACACCTATCTCACACCAACTACTTGTTTTTACTGGACCTGTATTTTTGTACACGGTGTAACAGTAAAAATCTGTGTTCCTCGACTTTGGGGGCGAGGGCTTCTTCAAAAGAACACTGCTGCTGCCAGAAACGGAGGAGGACACGGAAAGAAACAAAACATTGTGCCTCGAATTTTCACGGAGGAGCAGAAACCCATAAATCTACACTGAGCGATTGTGGGCAGAGAACCGGGGCGACGTATTAAATAAAAAGCCATATGCTAATTTTTTCTACTTTTTTCCCCTCTGTGATGGCTAGGAGATCACTATGTGTGACTATTCATGAGACGCCTCGTGAAATCAGCAGAACATGTTTAGCTTCTCTTGATGTGACTTTTTGTGTAATATTGGATGAATCACACTATCATTCACGACTGTTAGGGAAAGTGGTGTTAAGTTTCAAAATTGTGCCGTATGCTTGTTCTGTGTGTTGTGTGTGTAGTGGATCCAGTGGTGCAAATTTTTGTTCATGTTCTGAAAGGATCTGATCATCGTGTCAACAAGTTTACATTTTTCATGCAGTCATATCTTTCGGAATGCTATATCATATCTCTTTCTGAGTTATTGCGCATGATATGTGCATGGCAAGTGTTTCTACAATCTAAAATTTGGAATATATATATATATATATTTTGTCTTAGTCATATGTATAATCCATGTTTAATCCTGAGTTAATGAAGAGATACTTGGTTAACCGTTAAGAAGGGGAAGAAACAAACAAACAAACAAACAAACCAGCACAAAACCATCTTTAGTGTGGAGTAACCAGGGCGGTGGTGTGCGGGTTTGTGTTCAACAGACACAATGAACTGAAATAATACAGAAGAGACTTATTAAGCCAAATACAATTCTGGTATAGTGTCATTTGTGCAAAACTAACTTGGACGTTCCAAAACATTAAATGTAACTATAAAGGGATAAAATGTACATCTTTACTAAATTAAAACTGTCAGTCGTTTGCAAGTTATGCGAGTGATGTAAGAGGAATAAAACACTTCAGGACATTCTGTTATAGGAAACATCCATTTTGAGGTGGTGACAGTGACTCTGTTTACTAATGGAGTCGTTGTTGTTGATTATTGTCCTAAAACCGCACGACACACGCGGTGTTTCTTTCCTTACTTAATACACTTCTCTAACTAAAAGCTAGATCTATAAAATCTATAAAAACGTACACAGATTAAAAAAAGAAAATAAAACGGTTAAAATAGATAAAAGAAAAAATATGAAGACGCTTCAGTGTCTCGCGCTGACTTTTCTTTTGAAGCCTAATGGCGGCGTGTGACGTCATGGCGTGAGCACGCCCTTCGTAAACATGACAAAAACTTATGAACAGCGCTGTGTTTGGGTGTGAAGTGTAAGTTTAAACGCTGAAAAACGGTTCATTTTTGCACGCATTCGTCATCAAGTCGCGGTTTATTCTGGGCGAACGTGGTTTTAAAGCCAAAACTCGGGCTGAATTCTTTGAAGTTTGTAAATGAAACTAAACTTAGCGTAGGGTCACTGACAGCTAGCGTAACTAGCCGGTTAGCACACTTAGCCTCATTCCACTGCTAATGCTAACACCTGTTTAGCAATTTCTTGGAGATTATAAAGACATTATGCGCGGAAAACTGCTGTGAAACATTTTAAAGACTCTTATGAATATGTATTTTCTCCTTCTGTAAGGTCGTAGCTTTAAAGCTAAAATATTTACAGCGAGTCTCGCGATATCTTGTAGTATCGCGATATCTGGGAAATTTAATGAGCACTTTGGCAATAACAACATCAGTAGCTGAACTATTAATAGATAACTAGACCGTTATCTGTATTTTGATGGATATTGGAAACAAACCCGTGTGTGAAATGTAAAAATAAACAATTAATGTACATGTTTAAATTCAGTTAAGTGAATGTGGTATGTTTCTTTACATTTAGATTCGCTGGTGCTAAATTTCTTATCTAATTTCAGATTTCAAGCACAACGGAGTGACGGTGTCCCAAACCACATCACTTTCACTATGTAGTGCACTAGCGAGTGCCGTTCTTTTCTTCTAGTCATGGAAAATCCTGAAGGTGTTAAACCTGTCCATCTAGCTGACTTTAATTAAACTCAGCGTGTGAGATGAAGGAGAAATGAGAACGCACTAAACGTACTCCTCGCGTACAAAACATCGGCCACCGAACGTTCCTGTAATGATGAGCGCATCCAAGCCGGACATCCTGTGGTCCCCGCATCACGCTGACCGCTTTGTTATCTGCGACTCTGAGTTGAGTCTGTACCGAATCAGCACGGTTGGCACCTCGGAGGCCAGAGCTGGTGCCGTGCCACTATCCGAGGAGACGGCGGCGACGCTGCTGGCCATTAACTCAGACACGCCATATATGAAATGCGTAGCCTGGTACCCGAAGCACGAGCCGGAGTGTTTGCTCGCTGTGGGCCTGGCTAACGGTCGAGTGGTGCTCACTAGCCTCGGACAGAGCCACAACTCCAAATGCAAGGATCTGATGGGGAAGGAGTTCGTGCCTAAGCATGCCCGGCAGTGTAATACGTTGGCGTGGAACCCAGTGGACAGCAGCTGGCTTGCTGCGGGACTGGATAAGCATCGAGCAGATTTCTCCGTTCTGATTTGGGACATCAGTAGTAAGTATTCTCCCGAAGCAATACCGGCTGAAAAGCTCCGTCTTTCTGGTGATGCCGATTCTGGCATGGTGGTGACAAAGCCGCTGTACGAGCTTGGACAAAACGATGCGTGTTTGTCTCTTTGTTGGCTGCCTCGTGACCACCCGAAGCTTTTGCTCGCCGGAATGCATCGCAACTTGGTCATTTTTGACTTGCGCAACACCAGCCAGAAGACCTTCGTCAACACCAAAGCCGTACAAGGCGTCGCGGTGGATCCGCACTTCCCTGATCGTGTGGCGTCCTTCTTCGAGGGCCAGGTGGCCATCTGGGACCTGCGCCGCTTTGAGAAGCCGGCGTTTACGCTCCCTGAACAAGCCAAACCGCTCACCAAAGTGGCATGGTGTCCGACACGCACCGGTCTTCTGGCTACTCTGACACGTGACGCCAACGTCGTGCGCCTCTATGACATGCAGCACGCACCCACGGGTCCCGTCGGCTCAGACGAAAGCGAGCCCACGGTGATCGAACGCGGCGTGCAACCGGGAGGTGGCACCGACGGCGTCATCAGCAGCTTCGCCTGGCACCCGTTTGCCCAAAACCGCATGGTGGTGGTAGCACCCAATCGCGCCATGAGCGACTTTACTGTGTTCGAGCGCATCTCGCTTGCCTGGAGCTCCACCACAGACCTCGTCTGGGCGTGCGGACGCCACCTATACGAGTGCACTGAAGACATCAGAGACGACGGCACCACTGAGAAAGACATCGCCACTAAAATGAGGGAGCGTGCTCAGTCACGCTACGGCCATGACACCGTCCAAGTATGGAGGAACCACTTGCTGGCTGGTGGGAACGACCCGCAGATCAGGTCCCTTTGGTACACTTTGCATTATATCCTTTACAAGTTATTTAATATCAAGACCAGTTCTGTGTTGGTGTACATTAATATTTTATGATGTTTATCACATATACTATGCTCTAAAAGTTAAAGATGCAGTTTGTAACATCGAAAAGTGGTTCTAGTGCTATAATCGTTTGAAAGAAAAATTTGCAATTTTTGCCGTGTAATCTATCTTTTTTTTTTGTTTTGTTTGTTTGTTTCAAACTTTGGATTGTTTTTCTGGCCCAGAAATGTGCAAACAGGGATGCTCCGCATCGCCCCTTTTCCCTACAATAAAGTTCGCAAAACTATTAACAGAAGGGGTGTGGATGTTTTAGGGGTAATCAGATAGCTTGTCAGTATTTTCCACGCAGTTGCAGTTCTCCTCATAGACAGCAGAGGGCCCTAAAATGACAAACCGCTCCTTTAAGAGCTAGCTCGGGTGCAAAAGAAATAACACGCGTCCCGTTTAATTTCACTGTTGCCAACCATGATCATATTTTTAGATTTATTCAATGTTTTACAAGCGCAGGATGTGTCATAGACACTTCATCATTATCTCGATACTCCATTTAATTAATCTGAGAATCTGGTGAGTGCTCGCAAATTCCACAAACACAGCATTCGACAAAATCCTCCACTTCCTTTTGTCCGTCGCTAGCCGTGCACACGTTGTTTGGTAAACTATGCCTTTTAATTTTAACATTCAAGATCTCCCTTCACCACGAAAGTTGATGTATGTCCTGTATAAAGTTTCCTATATAAGAATCACTCATGCAGCAGTACACCGAGGACATGGAGCAGAGACAGCAGGGGAATAAACAGTCTCTGAGCTACTCAGGCATCAAGAATATCGTCAAATCCTGCTCTGGTGAGTAGGTCAGTTTTCAGCAAAATAGTAACATGTATGACTTGGCTGTTCAGACATATGTACTGTGTGTGTTCTGTACATTCAGGCACTACAGAGTCGCGGCGCTGCTGGAAGGGCTCCGAGAGGCCGACAGATGTGGCGCAGTACCACAGCGAGGAGCGCAGCCTGGCTCTGCAGCTGTGCGGCTGGATCAGTCGTGGACCAGACGTCGACATCGAGCCGTTTCTCAGGTCTCTGGAGCAGGAGGGAGAGTGGGAGCGTGCCGCCTCCGTGGCCCTCTTCAACCTCGACATGCGCCGAGCCATCCAGATCCTCAACAATGGAGCTTCGGCAGAGAAAGGTGCGGTACCAAATACGGTATACGGTACCACATACAGTATATACCACAGCATTTAACACACACAGACTATTCTATTCTATTAACTGTTTGTCACTAACATTATAATATTACCTTAATTTTAATGGCGCTGTACAGATGGTGTGATTGCAAGGAAGCAAATTTGCTTATCCAGTCGGGTAATACATTTGTCATCCTTGAAATCAATTAGTGGGAAAACTATATATTTACTTTACTTTACTTGATTTTCACACTTGCTTCTTATTTTTGCAGCAAAATCCAGCAGCCTTCATTGTGTTTTTGTCTGAAAAGTGTCTTTTACGTAATATGCTGCTTTCTTTAATGAACTTTTTTTTTTTTTTTTTTTTTTTGCTAGAAAACTAATGTTTGGGAATCTAAAATGTTTTTTGTACTGACTTGATAATGTAGAAGTCATAAAATAAAAAAATCTATAACAAAGTTTGTACTAAAAACAAATATGGCGCCTAAAACTTTTGCACAGTACTGTATATACTTGGTTTTTATATATATATATATATATATGTGTGTGTGTGTGTGTGTGTGTGACAAGATTAATTTTCAGGACAAAAAGAAAACAAATATTAAAAACTTTGCAATATTAGATACTCAGGAGAAATGCAATAGTTAGAAAACAACGTATTAAGAAGTCACCGATCCGATACCAAGTAAATGGTAGATCAGATATGGGAGAGAGAAAAAGGATGAGCGTGATCCGATTCTGTAAAACAATGGATTAACTGAATTTGTGTAGGTCATGTTTTATCCCTGTATTTATTTTTCTCTTTTTCTTTTTTTATTATTTTAAAGCTTAGTAGATTTTAAAGAAATCATATCAGGGTATGGATATCAGCTGATACTCAAGATATCGGAAATGGAAAAGAAATCCTGGTATTATCTCCTCTACACAGTATGCATTTAAAAAAAAAAATAAATAATTGTATTTCGAATTAGACGGTTTCTGTTGATTTCCATCTCTAGCGCTCAGTGTACTACTAAAATAAACACTTTGAAGGAAATCACAAATACATGCTGAGATTCCTGTTCAGTTAAAATGCTGACCAGTGATAACAACAGATAACAGATACATTTACCAACAGATAAATGTACCTGCAAATATCCAAGGTTGGAGAATTACTATGAGAAATGAACACTGGAGCGTTGAATCTTCAATTCAGTTGAATTCAGTTTTATTTGTATGGCGCTTTTAACAACGGACCTTGTCCCAAAGCAGTTTACAGAAATATATAAATTCAGGATATAGATTTTAAATGTATGAATTTATCCCCAATGAGCAAGCCAGAGGCGACGGTGGTGAGGAAAAACTCCCTGAGACGATATGAGGAAGAAACCTTGAGAGGAACCAGACTTAAAAGGGAACCCGTCCTCATCTGGGTGACACCGGATAGTGCGATTATAAATAAATAAATAAATAAATCCCTTCTATAAATGTGCCAGTACTACATGGTCAAATAGTGCAGTTGTGTAACCAGGAAAATTCATTACAGTTCATTACAGAGCTTCACCACTGTTCACTGATGGAGACTTGAGTGCAAAACTGTTTGTGGCAATTGTAGTCTGAGCCATCATAGCATAACAGTTCATATGACTTGAGGTCCAAAGCCATCTTTATGGTTTTTAAGTGGTACCATCCTCAGTAATCTCAGTGATCTTTAGGCTGCACCGTGTGGGGCCATCCTCAGCAGCAGCATGTGCCTTCCAATTGATGAGATCTCTTATTAGACTAGGTATTGAGTCTTGGACAGAATAACAGAATGATTAGGGTTTTGCTTTGCCTTATTTTAGAATTACGCTGGTTTATTTATTTATCTATCTATCTATCTATCTGTCTATCTATCTATCTATTTATTTATTTATTCATTTAAGTGCTCTAATTCACAGCGCCCATGTGTGACATGCCGAGTGTCATTAGATGGTTTGTATGAAATGTTAAAAGCCCTGAGAACCCCTGACCAAGAAAAAGGCCCAAATTTCTCATTTATTGTGACATATAAGACAAGATTGCACGATACTGGTTTTTCTTTTCTGATACTGAAACTGAACAGATATCGATACCCATCTGATCAGTTTTCCTTTAAAAACTACTCAAATGAAAAAAACTTCCACTGCAGAGATAATAAAGTATAAATATAATACAAATCAATCCCAACAGAACAATACAATCAAGTCTCTTTATATTTAACGCTCTAAGGCGTGTATAATATCATGCACTAATTTTAAATGATGTTTTATCCAGCTGACCTGAACTTGAACGTGGTGGCCATGGCTCTATCGGGATACACGGACGAGAAAGCTTCTCTGTGGAGGGAGATGTGCAGCACGCTGAGACTGCAGCTGAAGAAGCCCTACCTGTGCGCTATGTTTGCCTTCCTCACCAGTGAACCAGGGGCATACGACGCAGTGCTGGTGTGTAACCACACGCACGTCAGTGTTAAGAATACAGCGTGTAATGTAATGAATGAATGTGGCTTTAAGTCAGGATTTGTCTGTTTGTGACAGTCTGAGAGTCGTGTGGCTGTGAGAGACCGAGTGGCCTTCGCCTGCATGTTCCTCAGTGACAGTCAGGTAAAAACAACCCTTTATTCGTTGATTAGTTTGTTTGTTCATTATACATTTTAATATGATCTACCCAAAGAGATCAGTTTGTCTTTTAAGGATGGTTTTACATGTTGGAATAAATGATTAAATATATTGCTTGGTTGATTAGTTGAATGACTATTTATATATTTATATATATTTCATTCTATTGACTTACTTACATACTTTTCTATTTGTATGCTTACTTGCATACTTACATATATACTTAAGTACTTACTTACTTGTGTACTTAAATACATACGTACATACATACATACATACAGTGGTGCTTGAAAGTTTGTGAACCCTTTAGAACTGTCTATATTTCTGCACAAATATGATCTAAAACATCATCTAAAAGTAGATAACAAGAACCCAATTAAACAAATGAGACAAAAATATTATACCTGGTCATTTGTATATTGAGTAAAATTA
Source organism: Cranoglanis bouderius (assembly GCA_023630585.1). Taxonomy (NCBI): domain Eukaryota; kingdom Metazoa; phylum Chordata; class Actinopteri; order Siluriformes; family Cranoglanididae; genus Cranoglanis; species Cranoglanis bouderius. Next base: position 26,781,926 of record CM042539.1, read on the forward strand.
TCCAATATTACATATCTGAAAATCTGAAGAAATCTGCCATATTACATTACTGAAAATCTGATTTTCTGATTTAGGTCATATTTATCCAGATATGTACAAAATTCTAAAGGGTTCACAAACTTTCAAGCACCACTGTACTTCCCTTCCTGAGTGTTTAATTGCATACCTACATACACATGCCTACATTCTTGTGTACTTACTTATATACTTGCCTACATACGTACTTACCATATGTACTTGCATACTTACTTTCATACTCGCCTTGTTACTTACATACTAACTTATGTACATACGCTGTTGTATACCTACTTACTTCCTTATTTATGTATTTACGTACGTACGTACATGCGTACTTACTTATGTACTTAACCACTTGCTTGTGTGCTTACTTAGTTACGTACTTACTTATTTACAAGCCTACTTACTTACTTTCATACTTACTTAGGTACTCAGTATTTTAATATTCAACATGTTGAATCTTTATTAAATATATTATTATTATTATTTTAAAAACATTGTATACATTTTAATGTTACATAGGTTCATCAGTCTTTTAGGGATATTCTTTCTTTTATTACTAAAATTATCATGCTTGATTTTAATGATTTATTTATTTAGTTAGCTAGTGAATTAGTTAGTTAATTAATTAGATGGTAAATACCCAGATCAGTTTGGCCTTTTAAGGATGTTCATTGTTTAATTACTAAAAATTAACATGGTTTATTTTAACATGCTTATTTATTTCATTCCTTTGATTTATTTGTATTGGTGTTTAATTTATTGTTTACTTCTCTTTGGTCTCAGCTGTCCCGGTACATTGATAAGCTGACCAATGAGATGAAGGAGGCGGGGAATCTGGAGGGTATTCTGCTGACGGGGCTGACGAAGGACGGCGTGGATCTCATGGAGAGCTACGTGGACCGCACAGGAGACGTGCAGACCGCCAGTTTCTGCATGCTCAGGGTAGGACAACCTCTCAGACACGGGCTTTAACACACACACACACACACACACACACACACACACACACACACACACACACACACACACACACACACACAAAGTATGTGTGATTTGGAACAAGTGAGACTATAGTAAAAAATCCTGAGAAGATAATTTGTGAGAAGAAAATATTCTCAGGAGGTTTTTTTTTTTTTTTATGGTTGGGGGGGGGTAATTTGTTTTGTATTTCCAAAATCCCAACTTTGATCCAAGTGACTACTCCAGCGTTCATCAGACCTTAACAGTGAGAAGAATATTGACCTGCTTGTCTGTACTGAGAAAAGAACAGAAAACTCTGTCCGTCAGTTTTAATGTCATCAGTTTGTATTTTAAACATTTTTAGTATTTCATGCATTAATTTGTATTTTATTTGTATATAATTATGTACTTTACGTATATATTTTTTATTATTGCTGAAATTACATTTTACCATGCTGGAAAATAGATATTCCATTTTAAATAAATTAAATTGATTGTTTGGTTGGTTGACTGACTGATTATTTTTTTCCATTCAGAAAACATTGTAATATGTTGAACCCTTTTAAGTTTTATCTTTTAAGAATTTAATTTTTCGTTTCATTTATTTGTTACAACATTACATTTGTACAACATTTTAGTGTTGTATCCAAATATACCAGTTTGCCTGTTTTTATATTTAAGCAAACTCACACGAGCAACAGTGCCGTTCTAGTGAACATCAGCACGGGTGCCGCACGTAATCACAGGTAACCACAGATGTACTAATATTCACTACAACAGCACAATTGCAAGTGTGATTCGGATTTTATAAAACGGTTCTATAAGCAGGGAGTTAATACCAAGTAATTGACATTTTAGACACAATGTGGTGAACTATTGTTGTTTATTTTTGTGCCATCAATGCAAACAGCTAACAAAGAAGCCACAGCTGGATAAGAGCGTCGATTAGATTAGGTTTAAATATTTTGGAGTATTCATTTAATAAAAGAGAAACAGGAGGAATGAAGAACATTTTAAAATGATGTTGGATACACAATGACACCAAATTGTGGCATTTTAAGGGAAAATAAGCAAGTGAGAGTTCTGCTTCCAAAATGATGGGATAAAGCAATGGTGTTTGTGTGTGTGTGTGTTGTGGTCAGGGCTCGAGTGCTGAAGTAGTGAAGGACACCCGTGTCCAGTGCTGGATAGAAAACTACCGCAACCTGCTGGACGCCTGGAGGTTCTGGCACAAACGAGCTGAATTTGACATCCACAGGAGCAAACTCGACCCCAGCTCTAAGCCTCTCGCTCAGGCAAGAACTCAGAGTTTTCTCTCGTCATTTTTTGATGCTCTAATGTTCTTCATTCGTCGATATGATGTCATCCTAAAAGATGTCCTGCTTTTTTTTCTCGTGTGTGCAGGTGTTTGTAAGCTGTAACTTCTGCGGGAAGTCCATATCGTTCAGCTGCTCGGCCATGCCCCACCATGGCCGCGGATTCAGCCAGTACGGGGTCAGCGGCTCGCCCACCAAGTCAAAGGTCACCAGCTGTCCGGGCTGCCGGAAACCGCTGCCACGATGCGCCCTCTGCCTCATGAACATGGGAATGCCAGTGTCCTCCTGCATAGGTATTCAATCAGCAGCAAACTAGTGCAGGAGCTAACATGACTAATACAAAAAAAAAAAATGACTGGCTGTGATTGAATCTTAATGCGAAATGGCTAGCTTTTGTGTTGTTAGCTAAATCTGCAAGAACCAGGGGGGTAAAAATACCTCACACAATAAAACCTGTATTTTTTCCCCCTCCTATTTGTGACATACAAATTTATTCAAACCGTGTAAATTCATCAGGTACGGGAAAGTCCGACCAGAAAGCCGACCTCCCGAGAGATAAGAAGCTCGCTCAGTTCAACAACTGGTTCACTTGGTGCCACAACTGTCGCCACGGAGGCCACGCTGGTCACATGCTTAGCTGGTTCAGGTGAGCGCACAGCTTTACCTTATGCACAGCTTTAAATGCTGTAATGTTTTGTTCATTAATAAAAAGTAAAAATGGTAATCGTTTGCAAATTGTAGTGTTTTAAGAGGAATAAAACGCTTCCAGTATTGCTGTTAATAGGAAAATAATCAATTTCGGGATGGTAATGATAACGCCGCTATATCACACCACCCTGTCGTTGATTATTTTCCTATAACAGCACTACACAGGAGTTTTATTCCTTACATACTTGACATTTTGTTGTCTAAAGAATATATATATATATATATATATATATATATGTATGTATATATATATATATATATATATATGTATACACACACACACTGCCTGGCCAAAAAAAAGGTTGCTGTTTGGATTTAAATACTTAAGAGCCTATGATTGGATCATTATTGCAGTGATTAATATGTTTCAGCTGGCAACAATTCTTTTAACCCTAACTGATGGAGTGTGTAGCTTCTCATTTCTTAAACAACCATGTCGGAACATGCATCAAGCAAAGAAAACAACTAAGGAGATGCTGAAATCGCTGGAATTGGGTTAAGATCTGTCCAACACATTATTAAAACCTGGAAGGAGAGTGACTGTCAACTTTGAGGAAGGAATGTTGTTGGAAAAAAATGAATTACCGTGATCGGAGATCTTTAATACACTTGGTGAAGTGACATCGTAAAAATTCGACAGTAGAACTCATGTTTAATAGTGAAAGCAAGCAACTTTTTTTTTGGCCAGGCAGTGTATATGTATGAATTGTAGCTATTATCACAATAGTTTTGGTCAACTTGGAACTCAGTTTTAGCACAAATGCTTTTATTTCACTTTATCATAAGCACATGATTATACATTAAAGCTTTAAATGTATACAGTTTTAAATTGACATTAGGTTTTTATTTTAAGCTTTAATCTGCTTGTATTTAGGATTTAAAATGTCACACCAGTCTTTAATCAAATAGACATCAAATAAGAGACGAAATAAACAGAGCTCACAGTCAGGATTAAAGTGTGATCAGCCACTCATTTCTTCAGACTTACAAAAGGAAGTCTGGAAAAGTGTTAGTGCTGCATAAACTTCTTCCTGTGTACTAAAATGTGTCTCCTCTCTCCTGCAGAGACCACAGCGAGTGTCCGGTTTCAGCGTGCACCTGTAAATGCATGCAGCTGGACACAACGGGCAACCTGGTGCCCTCGGACAAGCTGTAGCCCTGCATCGGTCCGGTTCTCGAGCCCGAGCAAGCGCATCCACACCAGGGTTCGGTTCCTACACACGGACGTCCTCGCAGTGCCACGTCTACCTCCTCGCGTCAAGATGAACGGACCAGGGTTCCGTTCATACAGACTGAACACTGCATATGTGAAAGCACTCTAATATAACAATATTGTGGCTTTAAGCATACTTCCTCATGCAACGAGACAAAAGTGCTTTGTTGTCCTGTGACTGTGTGAGACGTGCTAACGAGTTTCTGTTTTCCTGCTTCTATATGTTGTGTTTGTAACCGTTTTTTTTTCTCCTGTTTATAAAGTCCGGTTTTGAGCAAGAGTTCGGCTCCACGTCTTCCATCGCCTTACGTGTGCTTATCCTTGTATATAAACCATATAGAAGCAGCTGTCTACTTCCTGTTGGAAATGCTGAAGCTTGTGTGGAGGCAGCAGTCGCTCGTAGACGGTCATCCCGTGACGCCGAGCCAGGCAGCCGTGTGCTGCTGGACTCCTTCAGAACCACGCAGGGCTTCAGCACCACTTCAGATAAACGCTGTTCTTCACTGGGCTCCTCTATCGCATATTTGAAGGAGGGAAAAAAGTTTTATGGGATTTAAAGGTTCGGTATGTAATTTTTCAAAGTGAAGAAATAACCAATTTTATTAGAAACATAGATATGATAATTTGGTACAATGGCTTTTTTTTTTTTTTTTAAATAAATTAATTTTAAGTATCAGTGTAACTCATTCACTGAGGTGGTGGTGAAATTGTCTGATTTAGTGTAATAAACTCTGATGTTGAATGAAAATAAACCTTATAAAATTCATACACTATACGGTTGAGTACATAGGTTTGCCGTATCTGAAGTGCTGCTCTGACATGCAGCTCTTGTGCTACCTTTAAAACACTTTCTTAAAACGTTTTCTCCAGGTTTTCGTGACCCTGCGGCAAACAGAAGCTCTCGTTACAACAAACGCAGACGGCGTTTTGTTTTTTTGTTCTTTTATGTTGATGCGTTCAGCAAACTGCTTACTCTAGGTGCAGTGTTTTTCACATGTTCACAAATGGTCACATGTTTTGACCATTTGTGTTAATCTCTAAATCTCACTTTACTTGCTGGTTGATGATATGTAAACATTTGCACTCAAGTGCACGAGACAGACATTTATATTCGAAACAACCTTTTATTTAATATATATATTCATGCTTTTTAATGAAGTTACATTTATTTACAGTACATGACAGAAATAATAATAGTAATAATTATAATAATAATAATAATAATAACAATAATAATAATAATAGAAAAAGCAATCCGTCTAAAACTAAACATAACGCACTAGCACACACTGGAAGGTTCTGTGGCACTGTTATAATGTGTTATAATGCGAGATATGTGTTATGAACACTACATATGTATTAATTCATAATGCATAACATTGATGCAAACAGCAATGCATCTTAATAAATAATTCTAAATATATGAATACATAACAACATGTATAATGCCATTATGAAATGTTATGAATGTTTTCAAAGGTTATTATACTGTAAATATGGCCTTTATAGAAAGTCTTACGAGAAGTTCTTTCAGGTTCCGGTAACCGAATTCTCTAGCAATATTCGGTGTCACTTTTGTAAGACATAAAATGATTTCTTTTTGGTTTAGCATTAGATTTTTACTCAGCACGGAGGACTGTGTCCTTAGAGTGCTTAAAGTACTTCAGAAAACGTACTTAACTGCACAGATGTTGGAATGATGGAATGATGTAAGGAATGATGAAATAGTTCGCACAGCTGTTATAACAAGGTGATAGTGATTTTTTAAAAACCTTCTTTTAGTGTCCAGAAGAAAACAAAAAACGGTCTAGGAAATGTATGAAATGTTCTCATTATGGTGTAAAGAAATGTTAGGGAACTGGGAACTAGTAAATTCCCACTCAATCCCAAATTTAGTCTACCAACGTTGTATACAGTCAATGTAGCATGAATGTAACGTGAAAGAAATGTGGGTGTTTTTTGTGTTATTTGAGCCAAAGACCATTTAATGTGAGAATTTAACTGCCATTTTAAATCTGTTAACAATAGCAATCGCAATGGCTTTTTTGACCTATTTGGAAAAGCAAACATTTGATTCTCTTTGAAACAGTGCCTATTAATAAAGGTGCTACACTCTATCAAATGACACATAAAATTGACATTTTGTAGTAATTTTCACAATTTAAATGTACAAGAAAACAGATCAATCACATGGAAAAAGTAAGTACACCCCTACATTTATCATACATATTAACGACTGCCAATTTGTCCAGGACTGGCGGTCCCAGCGAATTCAGCCCAAAAGCAGACCGTCTGATTTAAAAAGAAATCTCCAAGAACCCCAAAATTTCATCAAAGGATCTGCTAGGAAGTCTTGCAACTGTTGGTGTCAAAGCGCATGCTTCTACAATCAGAAAGAGATTGCACAAATTTGACCTGCATGGGAGGCGTGCCTGGAAAAAGCCTTTGCAAGAATACAGTTTGCCAATGAGCATATAGGCAAAGACCAGGCCTTCTGGAATAATGTGCTCTGGACAGACGAATCAAAGATAGAGATGTTTGGCCACAGTAACAGCAAACATGTTTGGCGCAGACCGAAGACAGCTTTTCAGGAGAAGCACCTCATACCAACTGTGAAGCACGGTGGTGGAAATGTTATGGTTTGGGGTTGCTTCGCTGCCTCATGGACTGGACAGCTTGCATTCATTGATTTAACTATGAATTATGCATCATATCAAAGAGTGCTTGAAGATAATGTAAGGCCATCTGTCCGGAAGTTGAACCGAAAGTGGACCTTTCAACAGGATAATGATCCTAAGCACCCTAGCAAATCCACCAAGGAATGGCTCAAAAAGAAGAAAAGGATGGTTATGGAATGGCCTAGTCAAAGCCCGGATTTGAATCACATTGAAATGTTGGGGGGATTTGAAACGGGCAGGACATGCAAGAAAACCCTCAAACACCTTGCAACTGAAAGAATATTGCATGGAAGAGTGGTCAAAATTTCCAGTAAGCCTGGTGAACAATTATGCTAAACATCTACAAGAAGTTATTTCTTCTAAAGAGGGCAATACTAGCTTCTGAGGCCAAGGGTGTACTTACTTTTCCCCCCACAGAGGAATATCACATCTGTTGCCATTTCTGTTGAATAAATGATTAAAAAAAGTTAATTTTCCTTCTGGTTTTGTTCAAGAATATCAATTTTATTAATAGGCACTGTTTCAAAGAGGATCTAATGTTTGCTTGTCCAAATATGTCAAAAACACCAACAATTTCTATGGGGTGTACTTATTTTTTCACATGACTGTATGTGTTTCTCCTCATTTTGAATAGATGACATTTAAGATGGCTGCCGGGTGGATGGAATTTACTTGAAGGACTTTGCTCTTATGCAGTAAAGAGCTCGTGCTCCTTGTCTGTTCTGCCGACTGTGTCTGGGTTGGTGAGAGGATCCAGATCAGCGAACAGGTTAAACCATGTAGAGCGATCCTTCACACTTTCACTGGTGTCTGTACATCACACACACACGCACACACACGCACACACACACACACTCCTGTGACTGTACTGACAATCATTAAGCTAAAAAGTATATAAAGCTAATCAAGAAAAACCAATCAAACCTTAACCTTGGATTAAAACCTTGACCTACTGTAGGTTTAATTCTTGTTGTCTGATTTACTTCCTGTACCCTATTCACTACACAGTGCACTATTCAGAAGCTTCGCCTTGTTTGTAGTCACGTGTGAAATAATCTACATACAGTATATACTCTGTGCAATTCTATACAGTCTATATAAATACCCATAATGCACTTAATCATTTGTAAGGTCTAACTGATCGATACGTCAGTCTAAAAAAGTGCGTAAAAATCAACAGAGGGTAATCAGTGAATTATAATCGGTGTCCATTGCATCTCACGCATTAAACAAGAAGAATCGATAAAGAATCTGTTTAACCCTGAGTATTTTTTTTAAACATTCAATGATGCTCAAGAATGCAAAACGATACATTAAGAGCGAGGGGGGTGTAAACTTTTGAACAGGATGATCGGTGTAAATTGTTATTATTTTGTTTGAAGATTGTATTTTTTTCATTTAGTGCTACATAAGATTCAGAAGCTCCTTAAGATATTTAAATGTTTCCCAGAAGACAAAATAATAACAATTCACACCGGTCTGTTAGGTTCCCTCTCTCTCGCTACGCAGCTAGCGGAGGCTAGCGGAGTAGCGTACTTCCGCATTCCACTGAGCGCTATTCATAAAAAGCTCCGGACTGTTTTCATTAATGAACTCACGTTAGCTTTCTTTGCCATGTACGTTTGTTTTTGTTCACGTCATGTCTCCGCCTCCTATGTTTTACCATGTGCTTGTGTTTTGGTTTGTGTCATGTCTCCGCCTCCGCCTCCTTATGTTTATTGGTTCGCGTCATGTCTCTGTCCCCGTTCTGTCATTGGTTCTTGTTTATTGAGGGATCATTGGTTTCAGGTGTCTCTGATTTGTGTCTGTGCATTTAAACCCCGCTCTGTTTCCGCTTCCTTGCGGAGTATTAGGATTAGAATAGAGTTAAAGTGGTGTTAGAATAGTTTCAAGTAAGTTGTTCGTAGGTCGATAGCCGTAGCTCGTTGTTCCCAAACCACCTCCTTGCCTCGCGTGTTTTGTTCCTTTTGTTTTATTTTCTGCATATGCATTACTGTTTTGTGGATTACTACCTTTTGCCTGAAGGATTATTATTTCTCGTTTGATGGATTATGGTTTGTTGTCTTTTTTGTTCCTTTAATTTTGAAGAACCTATTCCTAACAAACTGACGTTTCCCCAGCGCATGCATCCTGACTCCCCTTCCTCCAGATTATGTAACACGATCATCCCCCCCCCCCCCCCCCCCCCGGGCTCTTCATGTGTCGTGTTGCCTTCTTGAGCATCAGTGAATGTTTGCACCTTTTGTAATAGTTGTGTACGAGTCCCTCAGTTGTCCTCCGTAAGAAAAGATGGATCTGAACGTCATATAGTCTGCTGCTGGAAAAGGGCTCGAGTATGTAGAAGATGCTGGAAAAGTAAAGAATGTGCAGGACCTGGAGGGTTTTTCTGAAGAACAGTGGGCAGTTTAACTGCTCGGGACAAACAAGGGACTCGTGAACAACTATCACAACACATAAAAACAGTCGTTGATCATCCAGGTAACAGCACACGGTATTACGAATCGAGCGTGTGTAAACTTTTGAACTGGTTCATTTGTGTAAATTCAGTTATTATTGTGTCTTGTGGACTATATGTAAACATCTGTTATGTGAAATAGCTTATTCAGGGCAGGACTAAATAAAAAAACAAAATGCAATTTTTATGATCCGTCTTTAAATTCTGCAAGGCTTATGTACACTTATGACTGCAACTGTAATAAATATTCATATATAAATGTAAATATAAGATGAGTAGATGTGTATCAGGTGTTCTTGCAGCGCGTACGTACCTCTTGCTGTCGGTTTGGTTGTGATCTGATTGGCTCCCACACTCGGCCCTGAGCAGCTTTGTGAATTACCCATAATCCATCCTAGAATGAGGGAGGTAGGGAATTATACATTATTATTATAATTATTATAATAATAATAATAATAATAATTATTATTATTATTCTAATAACGTAAATAAACGTTACGTTATTTGTTTTTCGTAACTGAACATAGATGTTCTGATGTACCTGACACTGCAGACTGCAGGTTGTGGATGTTCTGGTCGAGGAGTTGTGATGGTAGGAAGAACGACTCCTCCTCCTCCTCCTCTCCAGGCTGAGCACCTGTGACCGCAGACGTCCCTCCATCCGCGCTCTCGTCCTCCCCGAACACGTCCCTCCACTCTCGGGAGAAATCGCCGTCCTCCGCTGAGCCGGAGCCGAGGATCTCGGTGAGCACGCTCAGTCCGTCCTTCTCCTGAGCTCTGGCGCCACACGGAGGCTCCTCACCGGCTCCTGAACACACGCCTGACGTTCACGTCACATTTCTACAGCTTAACTTTGCTACATTTCGGTCATTTTAAAATAAATCATATTAGTTGCTTTTCAAACATTTCATTTACTATTATTTAATATTCGGTATCATTTCTACTTTTGCTTGAAGACTTTACTCAAGTTTTAGGACTACGCTTATAATTCTTTAGAATTTGCTGAATAAGTCTCCAATAATGTACCATAAATAATTCCTTCATGGCTTATAACATTATTAATATGGGTTTCAATATTTATCATAATGTCATATATAGTACTACTGTTATAAAGACCTGTGTGTATAATTATAAAGCTTCTTTACTAGATATTAACAATAAATTTTTCCTTATTGTAGGTCGTGAAATAATCGATTTTTATCCAATGTATACAATCCAAAATAATTACTTAGACATGGACATACTGTATTACCGCACTGTGTGTTTTATGTAATATATGTAAGTAATACTAACTTGTTTCCACAAGATTAAAATGTAACTATAAATGGATAAAAAGTACACAATTGTATTTTTGGTGCAAATTCTTGAGGGAGGAATTGCTTTAATGGAGGTGTTGTTATAGGAGAATAATTAGCGATGTGCTGGTGATGAAGCGGCATTATTATCACCAGCCTGAAGTTGATTATTTTCCCCCGACAGCGTGTCCTGAAGTGTTTTATTCCTCTGTGTTTCCTGCTGTTATTCAGACCAATGTTGGATTTCTACCTGACTGAATCGTGTCCTTATTCAGATCCACATCGTCTATTGAAATCAGCCTGTAAACACAGTGAACAGTCAGGTCAGACGTGAAACTGGGGAAAACGTGAAACGTATAATAGGAGAAAATGTCTCTCACGTCTCTTCTATGGCGGGACTCGGTCCCTCTTCCTCTGTTTTCATCTCGGTTTTTTTCTTTGTCCGTTTCTTTGCTCCCAGATCAGAGCCTTTATTCTCCTGCGAATGACAAAAAAAAAAGCATCGGTGATCGGGTGAATGCGACTGAAACAAACAAACAATAAACAAGTTTTTTTTTTTTATTAATGAATAATGGAAAGTGTATTTTAACTTCTTTTTCCTCCTTTTTTTACCTTTCAATTTTCCTTTCTTTGCATTTTTTCTTTTCTATTTTTAAAATATATTTTTTATCCATTTACCTTGTCATTTTTCTTCATGTATTTTTTTTCCTGGTGGTTACCGTAAACACCCCGTATATACACGTACTCCAGATTGACGGTACACACAAAGACCACACTTTATAAACGCGTTTCCACGACTTAATGATCTCGTCCTTACGTGTTAAAAAGTCATTATTTTTATTAAGTAGAGACGTCATCAACTCTCTGACCTTCTGTGCTGAGAGCTCGTACGGTTGGCAGCCTTTAAAGCTCTCGTGAATGGCGGCCATGGTGTGAGACGTTTTCTCCCAGAAGTGCAACAGCGCGGTCTGAAAATCAGAGAAAAAAAAGACAACAACTGAATGACTGGCACTGATTATCAGCTGTATAACACAAACACATTAAATGTAAACGTGAAAGGGACTCCATGAAAGAGAGGAAAGAGAGCGACACACCTGGTAGTTGGTGAGGACGTGAGAGAGCAGGTTACATCGACTGGCTCCCAGTAAATCCACCTTCTGACAAACGTCGTTCTTCAGCTTGTCGAAGCCGGTCTTAGTGAGACGCACCTGAGCCTGAACCTGCACGGGGGGAAAAATAAAGATGCCGAAAACACGGCGCTGAGACATGTCGAAGCATCATACCATGCTACTTAATGACATTTCTACAATATATATATATATATCCTAACTAAATACAGAAAAGGAGGGAAAAATCGTGGGTGTCTGTGAGCTCAGGTATGCGGAAGGGGGCAGATAGTGCTTGACACTGCATAAAACAAAAGATGTGGTTGGCTGGCTTGACACGTCTCTGAGGAAGCAGGTGTAAGCCTTCACGCTCCTCGTGCGATAAGAGAGAGTTAGTTGGACAGTGGGATTGGAATTGGAAAGACCGAGACCAAACTGGAGCGCTCTCGTTCACTCTCGTCATGTGACTGACCTTGCGGAACTTCTCCATCTGCTTGTGTGTGTCGGGGTCCAGCTCCTGCGAGATGTCCTTCATCCACAGCAGAGCTCCACGGTACTCGGTCCTCGCCTGTTCCATCCTGTTCACGGTGAGCCACGTGTCCGAGATGGCTCTGTAGCGGAACGTCTCCACTTCCTGGTACAGGCGGCAGAGCGGGACACGCAACGCCAGCCTACAGAGCTCAGGACCAGAGTGAGCAGAGCTTAAAGGGATACTTTGTCTAAAAATGACTTTAATGGCCATCAATAAATAGCTTTTGTAACACCTGCCCTTATTATAACAGCCCTCACTACTTACCATGCTTATATTTAAATATATGCAGCGTTATCCCTTTAAAACTATTTACGAGTGTAGCTTCATTTAACACACACCTCTGCTGAGAGGAGAAGCAGAGGGCTTTCCCTGTCGCCTGCATGATCTTCCCCGCTCGGCTTTTGTCCTGAGAGCCCTGAGAGCGCAGGAAGCGCCCTAACTCGTTCTCCTCCTGAGACAGAACTGAGACGGGGAAGCGACAAAGTTGATTATTTTCCTTTAACCGCATGTCATGAAGTACTAAACCCTGTCAATTCAACAACACTAACAATTGTTTACCTATTAAATAATGAACTGGCATACTTTTTAATCTGTTCATAGTTACAATTAATGATACGGAACATCCGCAAATGTTATAGCATCTCTTTTTACTCCTCTCTTGAAATTAATAAGACAAAAAACAAAAACAAAAACAAAAGCAGCTTGCCATGTTACTGAGAAACCACAAAAACATAAACTCCCCTGTCCCGCTTTAACCTCTGAGTGTTAGAAAATGCTGACACTGGAGACTCCTTCCATATAGTAAATGTTAAAATAAACATCTCCTCACAGAAAAGTTCACTCCATCAACGATTACACACATGTCTCTGTGAATGAGCTGTTACTATAGAAATGTATTATAACGAGCACGTTAATATAAGCCTGTGATTTGTCGCTGCACTACTGTCAGAGCTGCTGTTCTAGAAAATGACCCAAGAGCGCTGTGGTTTTAAAAATGGTTTCAAAACTACGCACGACAGATTCTCCTCTGGTATTGTTCTATCACTTTGAGGAGCTCCATGCATGTCCTCTGCACCGAGTGGAAAACCTGCAGTGGCAAAAAGAGATCAGGTTAAATGAGTGTTATACTGTAGGAGTAATGTCTGATAGTCTACAATGCTCAGATTTTTATCTTAACCCTGTACTGCATGAATTATTATTTTATTATTATTATTTTATTATATTATTTATTATTTACATAAAAAAATGTTTTTATGGATTAGTTCAAGTAATAAAAACATATACTTTTTTTTTACATAAAAAAATAAATAAATATGGAGAGTAGTTGGTAAATTGTTGCCGTATGGCAACAATGCGCAATGGTGGAAAGTATCATATAGTCAAAAATAACACAAAATGTATCAGAGTACAATTCCAGTTACTGCATTTTCAAGAATAAAAGCTGCAGAGTTACGTATTAAAAGCCTATCAAAAAAATATTGGAGATAAATTAAATCGCTGCCATGTGGCAACACCAAGCAGTAAAGGTTTAAAGGGAAATTTCAGCCATCGCTTGATTCCCACCTCCAGCTTGGCGTCGAGGTCTGCGTCCGAGGCGACCACGTGCTCGTCCTCTTTCTTCCCCGTCACTTTAATCAGTGTCTGTTTGGTCTTCCAATATTTCTGCTGAAATTTATTCACGACCGAGGAGTCCTGACTCTGGACAAAGCGATCGAAGTACTCCCGGGCGTAAGCACTGTCAAAACACACACATTATTCTCAAATTAATCGCTATTTCCCTCTATGACAGTAATACTTGGTTATTAGTAACTGTATATACGTACTACTGTCCGCTGTCCATGTCTCCAAAGGAGCTGAAAGAGAAGATATATACAAACAAATGAATAAATAAACACTGATATACAAACAGGATTATATTATATTTTTGGGCGGTGCAGCAGTGACACTGAGATGAAACTAAGTTCCTTGTAGTGTGCTATAATAATATTTAGAAATATTTAATGAAATGCATACACTTGGCCTCATTTATCAATGTTTGCATGTTAACATTCTCATTTGCATGTAGTGACGCCCACAAAACTCCATAAAAGGTCATGCGCACAGACAGCTGGGAGCACAAAACGAACGATGAGGCTGGTAAAGGTGTTGATCCATAATGGAGGGTTAATGATTTAAAAAGCGGAATCTATCAGTGCTCTTAATTTCCACAGACTGGAATATCTTTATTGTCATCGCACAAGTACAATGAAAGTACTGCATAAATACTAGAACTATACAATTATTAAATAGTACTATACAAGTTGTGTTTTAGTGTCTGCTTAATATTTACATTTGGCTGACCCTTTTTTAATCCAAAGCAACTTCCAATTGTGACAGGATACAGGGTTTTGCTCAAGGGTGCAACAGGTGACATCTTGGCGGTGCTGGGATTTGAACTCACAACCTTCACCGACCATTAAACACTGAGCCACCACTTCCTGTATGTTTGAGTTAATTATTTAAGAGGTTTAATCAAAATTTCACTGCATGATGAATACGGAATGTATATAATTCAACCTGAATAACTGTTATTGCAATAACAACAAGCAAACTATATATCCGTAGTGCAGCCCTTTCACACTACTACGCATGCGCAGATTCATGATCGAGGCCTCCATTCATCATTTATTCATTCACCTGCAATATAACTACTTCAGCTACTGCGCAAACACTGGCTTTCCATCACTATTCACTCGGACTGTTAACGAAATGAAACAAAATCCACGTGAAATAATTGATCTATCTATAGTTTATAATGTAACGAGGTTATTAATGCTTCTGTGTTCTGCCGCGTTAATATAAACAAGATAAACAAACACGGTTTCCGGTCCGGCACAAACCAAAATAAACAATCACTGAAACAGACTGTAAACAGGTTCATCACATATTAAATGGTCGTTGTTTTTACCTTGTGCCTTTGAAACTGTAGCGTTTTAGGTTTTTTTAAATTTTATTTTATAGCATCTCCTCTGTTTTCCACTCCTCCTCTGTTTGTCAGACCCCAGCAGACGGTTGTGCGTGATTACGTCACGCAGACGCACGTACAGGACCGACAGCTTGTAGGTGACTCGTGATGAACGAATCGGTTCTTTATGAACGACTCTTTGTTTTCCTCCTTTTTCAAAAAATAAATGGTACTTTTTCATTTTTTCTGAGTATTTATTATACTCACACACACACTTTCAATCCTGGCAAAAGACATGGCTAAATAGGAAACGGAGGTGAATTTGTAGAATATTTTACTACATGCTGAACTGAGTCAAACAGGCACTTAAACGTGTTGCTCGATTCGTTTAAAGAGTCGATTCATTAAAAGTGAGTCATATTGACTCTACCTTTGGATTTCCTGAGCTAAGAATTTATTTTTTTTATACATGTAATTTTTGAACTTATTAAAAGTGACATGAATGAATATCTCTGACCACATACAAATCCTCATACTACCATGTTAAATATTTTATAATAGCAGGCATTTTGGGAGGTGATGAATACAGTTCAGTTTTTTTTTTCTTCTGGTTACCGTCCTATAATCAAAAGAATCAAACCTGCACTTATACATGCTTCTCTAAAAGAGTTGATTCAATTAAAGTGAATTGATTGATTATGACTCCATTCGAAGTCTACAAAATAGTGCTGCCTAGTATTTTGGCAAGCAGTGAGGGTTTGTACATAGCCACTTGAGTCACTTTTATTATCATTCATTCATCTTCAGTAAGCTCTTCATCCTGGTCAGGGCTGTGGTGGATCAGGGGCCTATTCCAGCCGGAACACTGGGCGTGAGATGGGAATACAACCTGGATGAGACACCACAGGGCACCATATACACACACAACACACACATACACACACATTCACACCTAGGAGCAATTTAGGATAGACAGTCCACCTAGCAGCATGCTTTAGGAAGAAACCAGATAACCCAGAGGAAATAAGAAGTCATTTCAATTATTTACGCTCTCCTCTTGATCGTTCCTGTGAAAAAGTAGCCCCACCTCTGAAAGAAAGAATCACACCGATTTAGCGATGCATTTACAAACACTTTTTGTTCTTTTCTCAGTACAGTAACATGCTCTAGACCATAAATCCATATATACAAAGATTTAGGGTTTTGGTGTAACACAAACATATGGATTATTTATATGAAATATCATTTTATATTATATTATCATTTTTCTAATATGAATACAAGCATTGAAGTATTAATATAATATTAAAATGTATATAAAAGTATTCATATTAATATAGTTAATGTTAATACTTAACATTTTGTTTTATATTTTAATATAAATAAATCTTCATATTTTGATACTTTAATATTTTATATTTATTTTTTTATATACATTTTTTCCCGTTTGTTTTATCTGTGCTTAAAATCTACCAAAGCATAATTTTTTTTTTTATAATTTTTTTTTTTTAAATCCCAATAGCAGTCACGTGGAAATTCATTATCAGTTCACAAATCCTGTGATGTTTTTCCTCCAGCCCTGATAATTAAGTCAGATGAGACAATCTGACGTGTGTTACTGTCTGGAATCTAGTTGGGAAAAAAAAAAAAAAACGCTTTATGTTTTTAATGCATTTGAAACTCTGGTAAGAGAAGGAGAAATGCAGCGAGACAGTGCCGAGGCCTTGAGTTCCTCTAAAGACTCAAAACCTGACATCGCGTTGACATGGGTGTTAAACCAGACGCCACGTTCAAAATGTCATATTCATGTGCGTTTTCAGCACCTTCACTTCATGCCGAGGGATATATGCCTTCCGAAATATTTTTAACATTTCATCAACGTCAGTGCAGACAGATGTGCAGACGGTGCATCGGGGGGGAAAAAGCACTTAGAGAGAATTTTCAGACGAGGTTGCTGACACGGTGTGATAAAGAACAGCTTCATTCGGAACAACGTGCTGGAGTGTGTGAGGTGCAAAAACTGTCCACTCCAAAAGACACCAAAAAAAAAAAAAAAAAAGTCTTGAATCTGTCCATCGTTAGATCGAGGCAACACACATCAGTTTTAATAGGTTGAAGATCTTATTTGGGATTTGATTCTTTTTTCTTTCTTTCTTTTTTTGGTGTTAATTGCTCTCTACAGTGTCATAAATGAATTCTGACAAACAAGACGACAGGAAAAAAAAAAAGTGCAAACCACAAGCACATAGAAAGAGAGCTGCAGGAAACGGCTTTGTTTATTCTGAGACGTGACTAGCGTTTACATTTTTCGATCACATACCGTACTTTGGATATGGTCAGACACTTACAGTGAACCCTCGGCGGGTTTAGGGATCGAGAGAACGTGACTGTAGACTTCAGGAGCAGATTGGTCCTCAGAAAGAATAACAACATAACAGCTGATTATGTAGAAGTTTTCTTTTTAACTAGCAAAGCAGCTGGCTCACATGTCAGTTAAAAAGTTTACTTGACCTTATGATGACTATATGGTTTAAAGGAAATAGACCACTCATACAATATCACAAGGAAACCATTTAAACTCCATTTTTATTCACTTCTAGTGTTGACAGCCGTTTCAGTTGTTACTCGGTTACATAAACGTCCAAAATTGGATCAAGTAAACCACGTAAAAAGTCTCTACTGAATATTTACATGACTCTACTGCTGTTTATGACTATGTCTATTCTTCTAAGATGATTTCAAGTGACATATCGGGTTATAGGACGTTTAATTGTGACACTTCTATCTTTTCTAACACAAAAACTGCAGATAGAAATTTACTTTTTGTAAATGAATGCCTATTTTTACATATTACCTGAATATGAAACACTTTTATCTGTCTATTAGGGGTGTAACACAATACCATGTATCCTGCGATCGTCTGGAGCGCTTTTCTAGTAAATACTTTTGAATGTAAGGTCAGAGATTTTGATTTGGGACACGGCTCATGACAGCAATCACGACGTCGACGGGAAATTTTTCCAGAGAAACGGAGCTTGTCAGTGAGTTTAGCGTCGTTGTGCATGAAATCGGTGAACGGTAGCGTAGTATCCAGATGGACAGGGATGTTTTGGCTCTGATGTGGATGTTGCACCAGAAGTACTTAAGATACGCAAGGCAGTATGGGAACAATGCTGCTCGCTTTGCTGCTGATTCTACACACGCGCTTAAGGTCATGCGTCAAGTATAAGTAGAAATATTGTACACAATCCAAAGTGTGCAAGGACGCTAGGGGCTCCGCAAGGGGTGTTCCCGGGCCTATGTGCACGTGTGAGTTCAAAATTTGTAATAGATCTACGTGTGGCTGATAGAGGAGGTATAAATCCAAAGACGTATGCAGTTCCAGTAATAGTAGCCATTTTAAATCTCTGTTCTGCTGCCACCTTTACTTGGCTGCCCTTGTGGATTAGCTGTTTACCACCCCGGACAGGGCACCAGAACGTGTGTGTGCACTCGTGCACCTGTGGTCATGTTTGTGTACTTTTAAACCAGAAGTGGGCGTGGTCTGGAATGGAAGTCTAGACTGGAAAGAAGCAATTTGCCAAATTTATTCAACTTGTACACTTGCTCAACCTCAGCTACTTCACTTGAGTTCATAATCAAGCTCAAACAGATGTTCTGTGGAACTTTCTGGAAAGCTTTCTATAAAACATGACTGAGTAAATTGGGGAACTTTGGGGAATGTTTCAAGACAGCAATGTCTTTCCCAAATCAGGGGACTGATGTTTATTTGATCAGATTTACTTCAGTTTTATTGGATTTGTTGCACTCCAGAAAAGTTCACTGGACGCATTATCAGAATCTACTACGAAGTTGGGACGCAGTGCTGCTGTGAGTCAAAATGTGGTCCTTTTCTGAAACACAGCACCAACCAACAAATTAGCACCAGAATCGCTAAACACGTCACAGATATTTCAATATAAACATATTTAATGTGTTTCAGGGTGGAGTTTTCCTTTAAGTAACTGGCTACAGGAGTGTATTTGTCTGTTTTGTCCGATCGCATGTCCGTTATCTATTGATCATCCAGAACGGAAGTACGGAGCGTCGCTGTGGTAGTTATAATCCGGACAGACTTTCTGCAGCAGTTTGTAGTCCATGCTGCGGAAGGACACGTACACGCAGATGACCTTGAACGGCTTGGAGCACAGCCATGAGACGTGACCGTGGGTCTGCTGATGCTCGCAGTTCTTTGACGGGTCGTAGCTGCACCGCACGCCCCTCTTGCTCTGCTCCACTTTCTCCGACTCCACCCTGCAGTTGAACAGCTTCGACTCCACGGAGTCCCTGACCTCTTGCTGCGTCAATCCGAACTCCACCATCTTGGTGGACGGCGCTAATCCAACGGTGACATTCCCGACGCCAGTGCTGTTACACAGGAAGTGGACACTGAAGGTTCCGTTTCCGTGGTCCACAATCTTCCCTTTGATGAGAAGGTCCAGGGAGGCAGACTTGACGCTGCAGTGGAAGTCTCCCCAGCCGAACATCTTCCTCAGCTTTCCGGTTTTCAAAGCTGGACGTCTTTTAGCCTGCTGGTTTGACGGCTGGATGCCTGTGTAGTCCATGAACCAGTCCTCAAGCTCCTGCTCACTTCTGAGCTTCTCAAGAAAAGCAGGAAGAGCAGTGACGTTTTTTACATTCAAGGTCTGAATATCCGATTCAACACCTCGCCTCTGTTTCTGCTGAAGGTCAGTGTGTCCTTCAACCTGGACGGTCTGTCAGGAGTACAATAAAATATACAGTGTTAGAGTGTTGTATTATAAAGTCTAATATTGCACAGTGCTGTTGAATTCTGGATTCTGATTGGTCAGAAGGTGTCGATTGTAAAAAAAAAAAAAAAAATGTAAATATACTATTAGAGAAGCCTAGTGTCTTTTTGCTATATAGGCAAAAATGTTTCATTTCATGAATGCACATACCACAGTTCTATTATCGCATGTTGTTGCCATATGGCAACAATTACATTTTACCGTTTAACAAAATACTCTAAATATATCAACCTGTTTAAATGACAAAAAATAAATGTCAACTTATCTCAGATAGTGTTTCAATTTTTTACTTTAAGTAGTTTTGCCCAAATATTTAAAAAGTAATCCAATTTTGAGAGCCCTCTGAGGATGACCTTCACCATGTCATGTGATTGCAGAAAAGGAAGTGCAAACTGAATACTTCCTGGTCATCTGACATGGCATTTTTTTTGTTATGTCAAAGTTAAAGCCTCTCTTTTTCCAGTTATATAGGAAAATAGTGGTTTTGTATTATTGCCTATAAAACAATTGGAGATAAATTAATTGTTGCCATATGGCAACACCATGCAGTAAAGGGTTATGAATGCAAGCAAAATTTTTAAAGCAGCTCTGACAGGAATAACACTACACCTAAAAAGTTGTTGATGCATCCGAATGTCTCCGTGTCTCTGCTTGTTCTTGTTTCCAAGATATCTATAGACTTCATTTTGAGATCTCTTCTTCATTCTTTACAGTCTATTCACATTTTATACACATCCCTGAGCTCACACTGACACTGAACGACACTCCTTTACTTTTTTTCTGTGGACATCAAAATTTTACAGCCCCTTTTTCCTAATGAAGATGGATTAAACATTTTCTTGAAGCCTGACCAGAAATACCGACCCACCCACTGACAGACTGTGGTGGACTGAGACAGAGTGTTGACTCTCAGGCTCGGATGAGGACGTTCGCTCTGACGGCACATGTGTCTCGTGCAAGCGAGGCGATTTATTACTTATCCCACAGATCAATAGCCCAAATATTACAGTTTGTCACTCATCTTCGGCTACGGCACACAATGCCAGATTGAGGTCAGATATGAGTCTACTAGAGGATGAAACCGGGAGGTCGTCGCGTGTACCTGGACTCCATTGCCGCAGTGTGTGTGTGTGTGTGTGTGTGTGTTTCGTTTAAAGAAACACTGAATGTTTAATTACGTGAAAGTCTTTCAACCTGGAGGCTACTGCTTTCATTAAATTCTCCCCAAGAGGACAAATCAAGAGTGTGTCAAGGTGACACTTTACAGTCATAAAGCTTTATAACTGTGCTCAACATTATTTTGAAAAACGTCTGTGAAACAAGTTCCAGTTCTCACTTACGTTAAAGCAGCTATCAGTCAAAACCCTAAATGCAGCTTGTCATGTTACAGAGAAACCACAAAGTCTGTTGTAATGCTGTAATGTTAATGAGAACAGGAACTGATTTGTTTCAGGGATGTTCCCCATCATTAAATGTAACTATAAACGGATAAAAAGTATGATGTAGCATTTTTTTAATCAATTTAAAATTGTAATCCTTGGCTAATTGCTGTGCTAAGAGAAACAGTAACAGTAACTCCGCCTCATCATACCACAATGTCGTTGATTATTTTCCCGTAACAGCACGACGCGGAGTGTTTTATGAATATTTATATTTAATATATAAATGATCTAAATATTTACAGTGTATTGAGAGTGAATTACTAAAACTCATAATCACAGCACAGTTATAACGCTTTATGAATACAGGCTTCATAGAGAGTGCTAACGTTCATAATCACATCACATGCATTCATTCTTTCTCTCTGTCTCTCTTCTTTCTTTCTTCACCTCCGTCCTTGCTTCCTTGGTTTCTTTCTTTCTTTCTTTCTTCACTTCCTTCCTTCCTTCCTTCCTTCCTTCCTTCCTTCCTTCCTTCCTTCCTTCCTTCCTTCCTTCCTCCCTTTCATTCATTCATTCTCTCTTTCTTCCTTCCTTCCTTCCTTCCTCCCTTTCATTCATTCATTCTTTCTTTCTTTCTTTCTTCACCTCCTTCCTTCCTTTCATTAATTCATTCTTTCCTTCCTTCTTTCTTTCATCACCTCCTTCCTTCCTTTCATTCATTCATTATTTCTTTCTTCACCTCCTTGCTTCCTTCTTTCCATAATTCATAAAACATATCTGTTAGAGAGATTAATGTAAAATAAAGCCCTCAGGACAGAGCTGAGAGAAACAGTGCTGTGTTTCAGCTCCCTGTGGATTTCCTTTAATGAGATCATTTACACACAATTAACAAAACATCACGGACTGTGTCATTTTCCTGACTCTCTCTCTCTCTCTCCCTCTCTCTCTCTCTCTCTCTCTCTCTCTCTCTCTCTCTCTCTCTCTCTCTGTTACGTGTTTGTCGTACTGTAAGGCGCTCCGCTCTCTCGCTCTAGTGCTGTGACACGTAATTAAGTTTCCTGAGTAAAATGAGATTCCCCTGAATTCAGAATTTTTAATGTCACTTCACTGGAAACTATCTGAGAACCGTACCCACAAATCATTATCACTTTATTTCACCCATGATTCAGGATCATTTCTGTTCGTAAAACATTTTTCTGAAGACTTACACACAGAAACCACTAGGTTCTACATAGTACCTTTAAACTGATAAACTCACTGGATTTAGACTCATTTTTTATAAACATTAAAAAAAAAATCACTCCAAAGGGTTCTTCGTGGGTTCTTTTGGTTTTTAAAAAAGCATCCTACTTGGGAACCTTTCCTGATATGGAAAACACTGTGTTGTAGGGTTCTACATAAAACTTTCAACAGTAGAACAACCAAAGAACCTTTAATCCCCCCCCCCCCCCCCCCCGAGTGTATTTTAGATTTTCCAGAGCATACACAGTTTTAAAAAGTGCCTTAAAGGGATCTTTGGTTTGTTCCACTGTCAGGTTGTCCCTCTAAAATATTCTGTGCAGAACCTTAAGTGCTCCCTATCCTTATCACAGAGGGTTCCAGACTACAGTGAAGCTTAGAACCCTTAAATATGCATATAGTACATCTACTACTGTATATACACACAATGTTACAACAAGACATTTCAAGGCTTCTTCCTTAAGGGTTCTTTGCTTCCTAAAAGGAACCCTTTTCTGACAGTGCAACACTCTATTGTCGGTTTATACATAGAACCTTTAAAAGTGCCAGAGAGACAATCATTTTAAAGAAAGGTTCTCCCAGAAATACAAACTGATAAACGCATACTGGCTCTAGATTGAACTTTATGGTGTAGTGCAACGTTATTGTTTCTTTATGGTTAAGGTTCTTTGGTTTGTTAAGGGTTCTAAGCTTTCTAAAAGCATCCTATTTGGACCCTCTTCTGGTAGAAAAACACTACGTTATTGGGTTCTACATAGAACCTTTAAAGATTCCTCAGTGAGACAACTAAAGAGCCCTTAACCTTTTTTTTTTACAGTGTATTTGAAAAATTACTCTTAAGGATTCTTTGGTTTGCTCCCCTGAAAAGGTTCTCCCTCTCAGAGTAGAACCTCTTTAGAGATCTAAAAACTCTTACCTTTCCAAAGAACCCTATTTTGTAAGGGTGTATATTTGTTGTAGGGTTCTATGTAGAACTTTCCCAAAGAAAGACAACTGAAGAATCCTCAAGGGTTTTAAAAAAATACTACTGAATTAGAAATTCATGTAAAAAAAATAAATAAAATAAATGTAACAATTTCCCTCATGAGATCAATAAAGTCTGTCTGTCTGTCTATCTATCTATCTATCTATCTATCTATCTATCTATCTATCTATCTATCTATCTATCTATCTATCTATCTATCTGTCTATCTATCTATCTACCTACCTACCTACCTACCTACCTATCTAGAACTGACATCAGTCTAAAGCTGTTGTGAGGTTGATATGCATTTGTACTACAAGACCTCTCTCTCATCACTCACACACACACACACACACACACACACACACACACACACACACACACACACACACACACACACACACACACACACAGCTGGAATGATGCTACATGAGTGTGACATGAGGCTGTCAGCACTGAAAATGACAGCTAGTTCTCACACTCGTGACGGAGTCAGGCTTAATTTAGTCTCGCTTCAACTTCCTGTTGAAATACTGATGTATAAAAACATGGAAAAGTTCTAAATGTTCTCAGTGTGATAACTGCAGAACCCTGTATCATGTGTTCCACGTTTTGGAAAAGGTCAAATCTAGAACCCTTAAAGGTTCTTCAAGGTTTCGTGCACAACACTATTCAAATCAATAAACCAATGCTGGTTCTAGATTTAACCATAGTGTAGTATAGGATCATATTCTCTAGTTAGAACTGTATTCAAAGGGGTTCTTCAAGGGCTGTTTAGTAAGTTTAGGGTTCTACATGTTTTCAAAAGTGTCACACGTGGAATCCATTCTGTTAGTGAAACACTGTGCTATAGGGTTCTACATTAAAGGTTCTCCCAGATGAAACCTTATAATATAGTATAACATTTAAATTTGTATTTTTTTATAATTAGAACCACATAAAAAGGTGCTTCAAGGGATATTTGGTAAGTTAAGGGTTCCAAGCTATTTAAAAGTGTCATACTTGGAAACTTTCTAATAGAGAAACACACTATGTAGGTTTCTACACAGAACCTTTAAAGGTTCTCCAGGATTTAACTTTGTACTATAGTATAGCATCATTTTCTATACATAGAACCAAATCCTAAAGCGGTACTTCAAGTGATTTCTGACGAGTTAAGGGTTACAAGTTTTTTAAAATGCTGTACATGGAAGCCCGCAATACCGGCTCTCCCTTTCAGAGGGAATTTCAAGGAGAACCTCTTCACGAAGCTAAGAGCTCTTAACTCTCCAGAGAACCCTGTGTTCTAATAGTGTATATTATCCCCAGATTACCATCTTGCGGCTGAATTTTTACACCACACACATAATACACTGAAGGTTAAGAACAATTCCCTTAGCAACTCTAATAAATTCTAATCAGTATCGCAAACTTACAAGTATACATCTTTATACTTAATTATCTTAACAATTCTAAATAATTCTAAAAATCTTTCTAAATATACTATCAGTATCCCAAAGTGAATCTTTACCATAATCTTTATACAGTTCTAATAATTTGGCAAAAAATGTAGATTTTATACAAATAAATAAACAGGATATAATCCAAGCCTGTAGCTGAAGATTAAAGGTTGAGCATTAAGAGTCTTTAAGTTTTAGCATTAACATTATTCTCTACTGATATAGATGATATCAAACAAATCATTTTTATTTTATTTTATAAGTAATAATAAGTTTAAAAAAATAATCTTTATTTTCTGGTGTGAAAAAAAAAAATCTGAGAATACTGCTGGCTAAGCACAATCCGCATACAAATAAACATACAAACAAAACGTTGGTACTGGTCCCTCTAGTTTCTTAGACAAATTATTTTTATTTGAATATTTCGTATTTGTGCTGAATATTTCATGTTCATGTTTATTTTGTGATTAATCATAATGCATAGGGTTCAGCTGGCACAAATCTATCTCATCCGTCTAAATCCTAATCAAAAGAACGAGTTAAAGAGTAGAAACAACAGTATAATGTTGTGAAATAACGAGTTATTAATTCAAAATAAAGACAAAACACTTCAACTATTTTCCACAACGTGAGTTTCAGGGCTTTCTGTAAAATCTGTCTGATATTGTCACAGTTTAGGAGATCAGAACAGAGCTGTCTGTGGAACTGAATCTGAAACCAACTCCAACCAGCAGATATTAAAGGGTAAAAAATTTAAATTCAATTAAATAAATGACAAAAAACCCCAAACAAGCAAACAAACCAAAACAAATAAAGGTCTCACCCTGTATATAGCGGGAAGAGTGATCCACACCAGGACGCAGACGGAGAACATCCTGGAACACACACACCAACTATACCTCTCGCCTTCTTCACTCGCTCACAGATACAGACTGAGACACACATACAGTGCTCCAGATGTGCGAGAGAGAATCACATCTCAGCTGGAGTATAGGTACGCGATAAAGAGACGTTAATGGCTCATTAAGGGTTGCCACAAGCGTATATTTCCCAACCAGATGGATTATTTTTATTATATTGAAAGTGGAAAAGGATTTGAAAACAAGTTGCGTGTTTTATACTATTCTGTTTATAATTTTGTAGATATTGGAGGTTGAAGGATGCTTTAGCACAGATCCAGGTTGGGTTTATGGTGATAGAGGTGATAGATTAAATCCACGATCTGGCAACCCTGACCAGTGTGATTTTAGTGTTTAGACTAATGACTGTATATACTGTATATGCAGGTGCGTCTCAAAAAATTAGAATATCGTGGAAAAGTTCATTTTTTCGGTAATTTAATTCAAAAATTTGAACTTTCATATATTCTATAATCATAATTCATATATTCTATATATTCATATATTCTATAATCGTTACACATAAAGTGAAATATTGCAAGACTTTTTTTCTTGTTTTAATCTTGATGATTACGGCTTTTCCATGATATTCTAATTTTTGAGATGCACCTGTATAGATAGATGTCATAACAAGGTTTAAAAGTGAAGTCACAATGTCTCTGAGGCCCTGTGGTGGTTGGCTGCAGTACCATTTTTAACCCCGCCCATTCTCCTGTTAGTGAATAGGAAATGAGCCAAACTTCCATTTGAAGTTACAGCTCCACAAATTGTTTTCAGGAATATATTTTCTGTCATTTCTAAAACTTCAGCTGACCTTGATATCTCCTCCAGTATTTTTCTTTATGATTAATGCATTCATCACAGGGGTTATTTGATGATAAATGAAAGGGCATGGTTGAGGAGGTGATTGACAGTTTTGTGCATGACAGTCGAGTCTCATGAACACGTACACACTTTCTAACACACACCTGAAGCTCTTGGCAGTCTTGTAGCAAAGGGATGTCTTGTTCTGCTCATTTTGATGTCTAAGCTAGATTGTTGTACTGATGTTATAATTTGGTAGATATGTTGGAGAAATCACAAAAGTGGCTTTTAGTTCAGGGTACTTTGCTGATTATTCATACATTTTAATTAATAAACATTTCATTTAGCAAAGTTCCAGTTCCAGATGTGTCATTAGGTACAGTGCCCTCCACTAATATTGGCCCCTTTGGTAAATATGAGCAAAGAAGGCTGTGAAAAATTGTCTTTATTGTTTAACCTTTTGATCTTTTGTTCCAAAAATTCACAAAAATACTCTGCTCTCATGGATATCAAACAACTGCAAACAAAACACAGGGTTCTTTGTAAAAAAAAAAAAAAAAATCTTTGTTAAATATAGGTGTGCAACCATTATTGGCACCCCTATAAATTCAAAAAAGAAAAATATATTTGTAGTATATTCCCACTGATGTTTTACTTCTTTTTCTTTTTTTTTTTTAAAGTGCACCTGGATGACTAGGAACAGGAAATTGTTCAACCATGACTTTCTGTTTCACAGGGGTATAAATATGCGGTAACACGTAGGCCAAACTCCCTTAGTCATTCATAACAATGGGTAAGACCAAGGAATATAGCTGTGATGTGCGGCAAAAGGTTGTTGAGCTTCACAAAATGGGACGTGGCTATAAGAAAATAGCACAAGCATTGAAAACGCCCATTTCCACCATCAGGGCAATAATGAAGAAGTTCCAGTCAACTGGAAATGTTATGAATCAACCTGGAATTGGATGTGTGTCTATATTTTCTCAACGCACTGTGAAGATGATGGTTCGAGTGGCCAAAAAATCTTCAAGGATCTCAGCTGGAGAATTGCAGAAGTTGGGTTCAGAAAGTCTCCAAAACTACAATCTGAAGTCACCTACATCACCACAAGTTGTTTGGAAGGGTTTCAAGAAAAAAGCCTTTAGTTAGGATACATGGCATCATGGACTCTATTAAATGAAAACCTGACTGTCTCTGCCAGAAAGCTTAAAATGGGCCGTGGTTAGATTTCCCAGCAGGACAATGATCCAAAACATACATCTAAATCAATACAAAAATGGTTTACTGACCACAAAATCAAGGTCCTGCCATGGCCATCCCACTCCCCTGACTTGAACCCCATAGAAAACCTGTGGGGTGTACTGAAGAGGAGAGTCCACCAGCATGGACCTTGAAATTTGAGATTTGTTATCTTGGCAAAGGGAGGTGGCACAAAGTATTGACTAAAAGGGCGCCAATAATTGTTGCACACCTATATTTAACAAAGATATTTTTTTTTGATAAACCTGTGTTTTGTTTGCAATTGTTTGATGTCCATGAGAGCAGAGTATCTTTGTTAATTTTTTTTAACAAAAGATCAAAAGGTTAAACAATAAAGACAAGTTTTCATGGTCTTCTTTGCTCATATTTACCAGGGGGGGAAATATTAGTGGAGGGCGCTGTAATGTTTCCTTCCAAATTGCGAATTTAACTTGTGCGGAAAATTGGAATATCACATAAAACATTTGTGAATAAAGCACCGTTTCCATCCCATGTGCTCAAGAGAACAAAATCGTCACTTCCGGGGAAACTGGTGCATCTCGCTTTCCGCCATTTTTACTTTTCTGCGCCATCTGTCCAATCACATGATTTGTTGAGGAAAAGTCACATGACTTGATTTGCATAGAGGAATTTATTTGGTAAATGTGCTTCCATCGTAGTATATGTGCATGTCTTCTACCTGCCTTAATTGAGCGCATACGATTTTATTCGCATCTGGTGTTTCCATCCAGCGTCTTTTATGCAATATCCCAAAATTCTCATAAAAATACCCAGAATTTTTTTTGTTTTGTTATTACTTTAAAATTGGTAACTCTACATCATGCTGCATCACACCACCCCACTGTTGACTGTTTTCCTGTAACAGCACAACACAGAGTATTTTATTCTGTTAAGGTTATGATCTCTAATAATAATAATACCAAAAGGAAATATTAAACACTGTATCAGTCCTGCCAACCTCTATGTATTTTGCGAATGAGTTCCGCATTTTAACATCAGAATATGCAGGAACGTACTCCAAAATACGCCACAAGTGCATATTTTGGCAGATCGATCGAGCCAATCAGCATTTGCGTCCTTGTGTGTTTTGCACTCTCCGATATTAACTGACATTCACAGGAAGCCCCACCCCTTTCCCCCCATTTCTTACTTGGCCTGCAGCCCGTGAAGCCTTGCCCTTACTAGTTTGTACTAGTAAATTCGAGAAAGTACTGAGCCAAGGTTTTTTTTGGGGGGTCTTGCCAGTTCCTACCCTCCGACTAACTTGCACCATTACATAACAGCTACCAAACAGGTGAGGGTGGGGCAAGCATGTGCTTCCTGTGCAGGGCAGTGTACCACACTCAGAGGAAAGCGCTATCTGCCCTCTTCCGCATACATGAGCTCACACACACCCACGATTGGCTAGTGTCGCTGTGATTGACAATGGAAAGAGAGTATGCCCCTCCCACCATGTGAACACGGCCATTTTGTTCTCTTGACTCCCAGCAGTAGATGGCTGTGGCATCGTCAGGATACTGAAGGGACTCTGAGTCCTCCGTATTAGTTCTCAGAACACTGGAAAGTGGGCCTCATGGAGAAAAAGTTTCAGTAGGTCCGCTTTAGAACAATAATTCATAATTAAATAATTCCCACATATTTACATCTCAGTATTTTTTTTTTAATCAATGAGTAACGAATAAAACCAAATTAAAACACTTTTGACATCCGACTGCCTCCAACTTCACACATTCACTAAACCAAACCACAGCAAGCGGCTCGAACACACACCCTCCTGCTTTCCTTTATTTACCTGTAATTCCTCAGATACAGAAACAGTACAAAAAAAGCACTAAACCTTGTTTGAATTTCTTACAACATAAATTTCAACACAGATCAGATACCACTGCTTTTTCACTTCGTTTATATACGTAATCATTTTCGCCATTAAAAAAGAAACATACACACTTCATTAATATGAAAAAAAAAAATCTAATCATTATTTACACATTACACAAAAGTGAAAATTCATGCTTCATCAGCCGCTTGATGTCTGAGCGTTGAGCAGCTTCAGCCTTCGGGATAATTAATGAGGAACAAAAAGAAAAAAAAAAAAAAAAAAAAAAAAAGGAAGCAAAAAATGTTCACACTTACATGTATTAATACTGTATGTCTAGCCTTTGATATTATTCTTTCTTTAACTGGGCTTTTAGAATGCATAAAATTGTTTAAAATGTAATTTAGTCATCAGACAATAAATATTTCTATAAGTATATAGCGAGTTACCTTTAATATAATAGTTTTTTTTTAATATTACAGATTTAAAGCAGCAATTTGTGATGTAATCTATATATAATTTACATAAAACATTTTTAAAAAAAAATTCTAATGATACCCGCTTTTGTCATTAAACAACTACAGTCATAGCGCTCATAGAGTATGTCATCTTTGGGGAGAGATATTCAGAAACACTTTCTATGAAGGCCATACTCATATATCCATACACTCATAACATGTTATAATGATTATTTATGATAAAGGCATTGCAATGTTTATAACACATTTAGTTAACTGAATGCATTATATAGCAGTGTTTATAACACGTTATAAGGCCAAGTTCAGCCTCGTAGACACAATGATACCTGATTTATATTTATATACAGTACCCAGGATCAACATCAATCCGATATTAACCAAAAATATTGGGGAAAAAAAACGCCGCTGTGACGTCAGCCACGCCTCCTGGTTGCAAAAACTAAAGCCAGAGACTATTGAGATTATTAAGAGCAAGTCAGAATTTATTTACTAAAATGTCACATTGTGCTGTTGGATGTCAGAATCGTTAAAGTGTTCATAAGCGCGTTTGTTTTTAACGTATACTATCGAATCTGACACCTTTTCAAGCCAACAGAAGACGGTTGTCCTTAAATAGCTAACTATCATAGCAGTGAAGTTTACTTGCTAACTGAGAATTTAACAGACTTAGCTTGCTAGATAGCTAACATGCTGCTTAGTTCATTTATACATCGCTTTAGCAAACCTACGTAGCGCACCTAAAATCTACATCAAGAAATTAGTTAGCTAGTGTTACATAGCTAGGTCATGATCTCACTGAGGAGTTGCTTGTAATGAACGCGTTTAGCTAGCTAACTTTGTTCAGCTTACTAACGAGTTTATAGCGTCTGTCTGGGCAGCAGCTCGGCTTTCAGTGCCATGACGACATACTCTGTGTTGCAATCGTAAAATGTTACGTCTTAAATGTGACCACAGACAACAAAGTTGTAATCGTCAAGAGACTCGCATGCCTTCAGTTAGAGTTTCTATGAGATGTGTACATGCATGTCCGGTTGTTGCAGGCCAGGTCACCGCTTAGCGTTATTTCTCCACT
Source organism: Cranoglanis bouderius (assembly GCA_023630585.1). Lineage (NCBI taxonomy): Eukaryota > Metazoa > Chordata > Actinopteri > Siluriformes > Cranoglanididae > Cranoglanis > Cranoglanis bouderius. Next base: position 26,813,316 of record CM042539.1, read on the forward strand.
GACAAGGATGACAAGCCATAAGAATGTTCTAGAGTTACAGTATTTGAAAGTGTTAGTTTAGTCGATTAGCACTCCCTGTCTTTTAGTTCTAATAATAATATAATATTTAGTGGATAAATAAAATGCCTGATAGATTCTTCGGTCAGATTAAGAACAAGTAGCGTCGGGTTGCGGCTCCTCGGGTCAGTTTGCAACCAGGTTGCATCACTTTTTGTTTATAAACACAAATCTAACCTGACATGTCGGACGTTCTTGTATCGCAACAGCGTAAAGCAGGTTAAAGTAGGTCACGTCATAACAAACGTAGCAACGTGAACTAACCTTAATGACGACAACGACAACGACAACAACAACAACAATAACCAGTGAGTTATTCGTCAAAGCGAGTTGTGATCACAGTTTTCAGTTGTGTGGAAATGCTTTTACATATAAACATAAATTAGTTCATATGTAATTTAGTTAGGAATGATTTTTAACATATTTATACTTTATACTTCAGTATTTTTTAGTAATGATTTTGTATCGTCTAAGTGTTTCTGTTTTTATTGTGCAGAACATTGCTCAACCCTGGTTGTGTTTAATGGTGCTATATAAATAAAATTGACATTGACATTGATTTTTGTGTGCAATTTTTACTTGAATTTTTTTAACTTAAATTTTTTTTTTTTTTACAATAAATTGAAGCGCTTCGTTAAAAAAATATTGATTTATATATTTAAATGTCAATCGATACTCATGGTCTCATGGTTTCGGTATCAGTAAAAAAAAAAAAAAAATCGCGGAATCCTAGATATTATGACCTAAATATAATAATTTATTGTAGTTTTTATTTATTTTCATACTGGTGAGCTGCAAGTAAAGCGATTTATTTATTCTTTTAATTAAGAACGTTTATTAAATCCAAAATTTCCAATATTTTAATTTCCCTCAAAACTAAACCGCAGATATATATTTACAGCATGAAATGTATAAAAAATAAATAAATAAAAGTTCTTCTAGAACTTGGAATTTTTTGCAGTATGATTTCCTGATCATCTCTTTTATACAATTCTTTTAAGGAAAAAAATAAAATAAAATTAAAAAAAAAGGGGGGGGGGGGAATCCATCCTGGTCTCATACTACGATATAAAAAGTGGAGCTTTAGTATTGGTGATATAATGTGTTATGAACACTACTTAACTATTCATAACGCATAATAAAGAGTATTATCATAAGCAATCGTTATAACAATGTAATAACGCATTATCACATGATATGAACGCGATCATATGACCTTCATAGAAAGTGTTACTACATATTGTTGTTGTTTTTTTTTTTTTTTTTTTAAATAGCTCTGTATATAAGCCAAATATAACAGGTAATTATAGATTTCTTAATATTCATAATTATTTCAACATTTTATACATTTCTTTGCACAGTAAGGCAGAAACTGCAGGGCTTGAACAAAACGTCATCACAGCATCATACTCTCACAAATGAGCTCAACAAATAAGCTTAGAAAATATTCAATTAGTTAAAAAAAAAAAAAAAAAAAACGCACTATGAGAAGAAAAAAAGGACGATCTATCGATGCACAAGCGATTGGAAAGGAAAACAAACAAACAAACAAACAAAAAAAAAAGCAAATCAAGTTTTCAGGTTTGAAAAAGTCAGAGAATTCTCATCCAAGTTCTCATCACGCTCGTTCTCTTCGCTCCTCCTTTTTTTTTTTTTTTTTTTTTGCAACGTAACTCCCGAATCCGTTAAACCCTGACTCGAATGCATATCATGCTGCACTAATATAGTGCAATAAGGTGGAATTGAGGAGAAGAGAGGACGCAGGACGCCGGGACGCAGGATGCCATCTCCTCCTTCCACAGAAAGGCTGAAATTCACAATGAGCAGTTGTTTAAAAGTCCATAAAACTCACACATCAATTTCACTCGTGAATCGTTTTAGGGATCAATTTTTTTTTTGTTGTTGTTGTCAGGTTTTGAATTCGTGTATCTGACGAAAAAAAAACGTCCACGATGTCCAGGAATCAGACGCGTGAGGACACAACATCCACACAACACAACAACAACTTCTTGCTGTGTGCATGTAGGTTTTATTGTGTGTGTGTGTGTGCGTGTGTGTGTGTGTGTGTGTGTGTGTGTGTGTGTGTGTGTTCTGAAGGCTGAAAAAAAATCCGGGTACACCGAAAAAACAACAACTTGTTGCAGGTAATTTTTTTGTTTTGCTCAACTGAAAAAAAGAAAAAAAAAAGTCACAACATATAAAAAGTAAATTTTCTTCCAGTCGACAACAATTTTAAAAATGACTTGCAACAACTTTTTGATCGCAGGTCCATTTTTTGATACAAGGTTCAACATTTCTGCTTGTTTATCTCTTCTTCTTCAATTAATAAAGACGCACATTTTGGTTAAGCATTTTTCAAGTGTGTGTGTGTGTGTGTGTGTGTGTGTGTGTGTGTGTGTGTGTGTGTGTGTTTATGGCACTGATGAAGGTGTGTGTGTGTTGTGTCATCAGGGCTACATGTCAGCATCGCCGTCATACGCCAAAGTCAGCGGCTTCAGCCTGTTGTTGTTTTGTCGTCGTTGCGGTTTCTTTGGCTTTTTGCTGAAGATGAAAATCGGAAACGTTAACTCGTTCACTCACACAGAATCTATGACAGGGCATACAGGGAGCTATGTACAGCAGTGGATTATGGGAAATGACATGATCAGAATGGATAAAATAAAGATGGAACGATGGGTCGTACCACGTGCAATAAAATAAAAATAAACATTTAATAAAGAAACCCAAAGCTAATTTATATCACGTTATAATGTGTTCGTAAGGCATTATACTCAACATTACAATTATTTATGAAAAGGCATTACAAGTTACAGCTATCTGTATTGTGCATTTCGATCCATTATTATTTATAACGCATTATAACACCTTGGTATTTTGCGATATAATATGTAAGCACTGCAATAAAGTGTAATTCCGTTGCATAAATATGTGTAACAATGTGTATAAAGCCTTAAGCGTGCATTCTGACATGTTTTAAATGGATATGTTATAAACCCAGCTTATAATGCATTATAAGCTCTGCAATAAACTGTAATTCCTTTGCATAAATATGTGTAACAATGTGTATAAAGCCTTAAGTGTGCATTCTGACATGTTTTAAATGGATATGTTATAAACCCAGCTTATAATGCATTATAAGCTCTGCAATAAACTGTAATTCCTTTGCATAAATATGTGTAACAGTGTGTATAAAGCCTTACGAGTGCATTCTGACATGTTTTAAATAGATTCATAGTCTGTTGTGCATATGAGCTTCATTCTATGAAGGCCATATGTATATTGACTTGTACAACAACATGTTATAATGCATTCATAAGGCATTACACACATCCTTATCATAATTTATGAAAAGTTATTACAGTTTTCTAGCGTTGTTCATAATGCATTTATAAAATGTTAAAAGAATGCATTAAAAGTAGTGCTTACAACAAATTATACCGCCATTATACAGTATCTTCTCATAATGCACTATGCAAAGTGGTACTTGGTGATGTCATGTGTTATGAACAGTATTTGCAATGCATCATATTAACAATTCATAATGCATTATAAAGATAGCTATAAGGTGTAATGCATCTGCATGAACCATTATAACAACGTGTATAATCTTATGAATGCATTATAACATGATATGAGCGTGCTCATAGTATTATAGATATGAACTTCATAGAAAGTGTTACCACAGTGCTGAAGAATTTATAAAAGACTTATGAATGAATAAATGAATGAATGAATGAATGAATGAATGAAGCCCTCCATCTAAATAGTGGATCAGATTTGCAGTTATAATATGGTTATAAAGCACTATGAAGCAATGTGAATGTCATGAATGGGCTTTAAGTAAAAAAGTTCATACGAATTTGCAAGATATGAGTAAATAAATGCAGTAACAATCATTCTTACATAAAAATTGCGATACAGCTTTGACATAAGCCTTTTATAGATTCACTAGCATTGCTTTATAAATGATTCATGCAATGCTTATGAATGTGTTATATAGAGGATATGTAGGTAAATAAAATTGAGTAAATTTAGTACCCCTGAGCATGTCCTGCAAATCTACTCAACTGGACTGCAGAATAATTAATGAAAATTAATTGTGATTCTAGTTTCAAATTTTGATTAGATTTCCAAAAGGCGATGAAAATTAAATTATGAATCATAATGTGATATTTTTGATAACTGTTTAGGACGAGGAGCAACAGCATGCTCTAATATGCCAATTTATTCACCTTACCCAAATGTTATTTTTTTATTTTTGCAATATTTAGGTTATATTCAAAGTTAAAATATTTTGCTCCAAATTAAACCAGGCGGTTGGAAGCCTCACTACTGATAACTGAACACAGATTTAGTGACACTGATACAGCAGAGCTGTAATGTACCTCTGCAGGCTGGGAGGAAAGCAGAGCCGCATACACGCAGGCACTGGGGTCAAAAGGTCAGGAGGTCAGGGGTGCGAACCCTAACCATCGCTGCACTCGGGCTGCTGGCATTCGGGGTAGGTGAAGGTGAGCTCGTGAGCGTCGCGGCCCATCCACACCGCTGCACAGCTGGCAGAGTCGAGCGTGGCCCGAGAGCGGCGCATGGCGCAGTAACTGCTGCTCGGGGAAGCGAAAAAATCAACAGGGGCAAACAGGGCGGGAAAATAAAAACAAAATGTGTGAGAACTGAAGGATGAGGATGATGATGAGGAGAAGGAGGAGGAGGAGGGTGATGATGGAGTTGGGCAGATTCTGTCATCTTACTGTCACTTACCACGCTAAGTAGACCATGGACACTATAAACACCAGGAGCACAAACACACCAGCCGCCACGCCGTAAACCCACGTCTTCAGTCTGCCGTCTGTGAAGAGACCAACACGAGCTGCTACATCACACATTACTGCTGTATGTCACTTTACAGTGTTATGACATATTATTGCACTATGACATATTCAATACCACATGTTACTGTACCATGACACTTTACAGTGTTTACTATGTCACACTATAATATATATAATGTGACATAGTAAACACTATAATGTCACATTATGTGCTACAATGCTTTAATGCACTATGACATTTTATTGCACTGTGACAACTTACCACACTATGAAACTTTACCCCACTATGATGCTTTATTGCACTGACACTACAGCTCTATGACATTTTAACACACTATTACAAATAATCACACTATGATGCTTTATTGCACTGACATTTTACCACACTATGATGCTTTATTACACCATGACATTACCACACTATGACATTTTACAGCATTATGATGCTTTATTGCACTGAAATTTTACTGCGCTATAATGCTTTATTACACCATGACATTTTATTGAACTATGATGCTTTATTACACCATGACATTACCACACTATAATATTATACTGCATTATGATCCTTTATTGCACTGACATTTTACCGCATTATGATGCTATATTGCACTATGACGTTACCACACTATGATTGCACTATGATGCTTTATTACACCATGACATTGCCAGACTATGACACTTTACTACACTATGATGCTTTATTACACCATGACATTACCACACTGACATTTTATTGCACTATGACGTTACCACACTATGATTGCACTATGATGCTTTATTACACCATGACTTTACCACACTATGACATTTTACTACGCTATGATACATTATTACACGATGACATTTTACCGCACTATGATGCTTTATTACACCATGACTTTACCACACTATGACATTTTACTACGCTATGATACATTATTACACGATGACATTTTACCGCACTATGATGCTTTATTACACCATGACTTTACCACACTATGACATTTTACTACGCTATGATACATTATTACACGATGACATTTTACTGCACTATGATGCTTTATTACACCATGACTTTACCACACTATGACATTTTACTGCACTATGATTATACTGTACTATAACAATTTCAATGACTATGATTATAACACTAAACCACTATGACACTACTGTAGTTTACAATGCTGTGAGACTTTATGGCACTATGACATTTTATTGTACTATAATACTTAATGGCACAACGACACTTTACCTCATTATGACATTGCTGCACTATGACAATTTAATGCACTATGACACTTTAGTGGACTATAATATTTTATGACACTGTGACAATTTACCACACTATGACACTTTAATAGACTATAATACTTTACATCACTATGATGCATTGTCACTTTTGTGATCAGGGGCGGACTGGCAACAAAAAGCAGCCCGGGAATTTGCTGTCAAGCGGCCCCAATCTGATACACCAAATTCAAACTGACACAACATGTTTCTTGATCAACGAATCATTAATTAAAAAAAAAAAAAACACAATCTGTTCATTTGTATTGTTTGTGTTAAGCGAATATGTAAAACGATGAAACTGTGTCGCTGCAGCTAAGATGACCTATTGAATATCTGTATATAGGCTATGTAATGCCAGGGTTAGGAAAAAAAAACCTGCCTTCACAAGTATGTGATGCTTTACGGTGGTGTAAACGGGATATTTAGAGATATTTCAATTACGTTTTTGCTGTTTCTTAAATTGCTAAAAATGTCATTTAAAATTCCTGCTTTACCAGGTCCGAAGGGTTTGAGGTACCACGTGCGCCCTGTCGGGCCAGGCTCGTCTGTGGTGGAGGTGGTGGGGTCGATGGCTCGGCTTGTCTTCACATCTTCGTTTTTGCTCCCCGCTGTGGGAATCTCCAGCACGGGGATCTCAGCACACTGCTGCAGCAGACCGTCAGGAGACAGCATCTCGGTGTAGCCTTCCTCGCATACACACACAGCTTCCTGCAGAGGGCAGCAGAGACACACGCTAACAAACACGCCTGGACGACTCACAGAACTGAAGGCTGATGGAAGGGGAAAAAAACAAACGTATGAACATAATCTTAGCAAATAAAGCCAATTTGTTTTCCAAAACCCACTAACAATCAAATGTCAAAATATATATTAAAATGTGACTACTGTGTCTTTAATTTAATAACCTTTTAGTGAGAAAATGGGCCACATTTTCTCATCAACCGATGGAACACATTAACTATCTTTATGTTGATGACGTGCTTAGCGATTATGGTGCTAATTTGTGGATTGGTGCTGTACCTGTGAGATGTTATCAGTTATGTGCCTCTCTGATGTCACAGGGGGACATTAGTGCAAACATTGTGGACATTGTTGCAAATGCTGGTTCGCACCGATATACGACGTGACTCAGCTCGGCTAGTTAGCGATCTACGAGATGACGAGCATAATGGCTTTGATGGTGGTATTAGCATTGAAGTTGAAGCTTCATTTCAGATCAGAAAGCTGATCTGTTTGAGCAGAGTACAGATTACAAGGTAAGACAGCTGACAGACTAAAGCACTAAAGCACCGCCGCATCACTTTCTTTATGATGTAGAGAAAGATGTAGAGCAAAGGCTAAATCCCACTACAGTACTATCAGCAGGTAGTCGAAAACAGACCAAAATGTCGATGAAATAAGTTGATGATGAGCAAATGGGGATGAAGATTTTGTTTGCAAATTACTACGACTGAAGAGCAGGTATTAAATTGAAATCTCTTTAAGCCTCTATTACATGAAACTTAGAGACATAGCATCGCACTTAAAGTTGCAGGTATATAAATTACAAAACATGACTTGTAGTGTAATTTAGAAATGTATTGCCACCATGTAGTTGCTCTAGTTAGGACTCATTTTGCTAGCTAAGCTCGTTAATAGACGCCACAAATTTAGTACATACAGAGTCCACCAGTGTGGACCTCGAAATTTGAAGGATCTGGAGAGATTCTGTATGGAGGAATGGTCTCAGATCCCTTGCCATGTATTCTCCAACCTCATCAGGCATTATAGGAGAAGACTCAGAGCTGTTATCTTGGCAAAAGGAGGTAGCACAAAGTATTGACTAAAGATCAAAAGGTTAAACAATAAAGACAAAATTTCACAGCCTTCTTTGCTCATATTTACAGAGGGTGCCAATATTAGTGGAGGACACTGTAGATACTTACAGCACTTTATAGCCACGTCACAAGTTTCAGGATGTTATATTAAGTGCATTAGATTGAATATTTGCCTTAATGTCAGCTCATTACTCTGAAAAGAAAAAAATCCATATCTTACCTCGGAGCAGAAAGATCGTGGCTTGTCACAAGACGGGACACATGGCTGCTCAGTCCCTGGTGCTATTGTGGGGGGACATCCACCTAGAGGTCAAAAAGCAAAAAGTCAGCCATGAAACTTAAAAAAAAAAAAAAAAAAGATGTAAAAATGAACAACACTAAGTTTCCATGCTAAGTCCTAAATGCAGGACTAATGAGTACGGAAGTGAAGCCATATATCATGTCTGATTACTGCTACGTGACTATGCTGCTCAAGGCAACCATCTATGAATGCTAAGTTAAAACGCTAACACTGAACCTCAAACTATTATGTTTCGAGTTTTATTAAATGTTAACCGCTAATTATTTCTCTCCTTTTAATCCTGTGTAATTACTGCTACTTAAATATGAGTCACTGTAATTTTTCACCCATTGACCTGATTTCTGTAGGGAGAACCTGATTTAATGGTTTGTGTAATGTAAAAACATGTGCAAGCTTGATAAAATATGCAAAAAAAAACCCAAAAACCCAGCCGCTAATGTGTTTTTTCTCACGAGCAGAATAACGTGTCTGTTTATTTAGGCCATTTCTACCTGAAGGTGCAAAATACAAAATAATTTTAATGCAAATGAATTAAGCAGTGTGATCTGCTACAAGGCAGGGAGATTGCATGTGCAAATTAATATGACCGAAGGTAGGCGATAAATTTGCGGACGCCTGGTTACAGTTAAAGAAAGAATAATTTTTTAAAACCAAATCTTTCAACCTTTCAATCTTTAAAATCAAATCCCTATTTTCTGTAAGTGAATTATGGCTTAATAAAATAATACAAAAGTTTCCCAAAATGATGACCCTTCACACTCAATTTATACGTGAGTTTCAGTTTCAGTTTTGATCTTCTGGAAGTTTCTTTAAGATCCGAACTGAGCTCAGCTATCAAGAATATTTAGCACATGCAAAAACATTTAATGCAAATCAATAGAATTTGTATCAACAGTGTGATTTACTGCATGGGCCACATTAATTTAATGGAGATTGCGTGGGCAAATTAATATGACCGAGGGGCAGGTATTAAATTTGAAGAAGCCCGATTAATTCTAGTTAAAGACAATATAAAAGCATTTATTAAGTCTCAGGAATGAAAAAGTTAATTTTTATAAGTAAACTTTGGCTCAGTAGTTAAACATTTTAGAAACTTTCCCAAAATGGTGACCCTTCTCACTCCTTCGCAGTCTTCAGGAATGGAGATTGTGTGTGCAAATTAACACGACTGAAGGGCAGGTATTAAATATGTGTAAGCTGGTTTATGCTAGTTAAAGGCAATATAAAAGCATTTACAAATGAAAAGGTTTATTTTTTATAAATAACTTCCCCAAAGTGATGACCCTTCTCACTCGATTTAAACTTGAGGTTCATTTTCAGTTTCGCTCTTCTGGAAGTTTCTTTAAGACCCAAACTCACCACAGTTATTGAGCAAATTTAGCACATAGCAAAACCTATTGTAAACATAGCTTCCTCGCTTGACTTTGTGACATCATTCATGCAATTATTCTTTGCAAATCTTTGCAACACATTGAATTTATTGTTTTTAATGTGACCTTAATGAAACAGAGCATCACCGTACCTGTGACGTTTATTCCGTCTGAGCGCTCACACCAGACTGAATGAGAGGCGCTCATCCACTTATAGTCAAAACACTCGCCGTCTGCAAACAAGAAGCCAAGGACACACAAAAAACACTGTGACGCAGTTATGTAGCACGGTAAATCAACAAGCCTTAAGTGGTCTAATCCATCATAGACGGCCATAAAAGCCAATTCCCATGCATATTTATGAAAGTGGCCACGTGATCTATAATGCAAGTAATATTCTACTGAACAGCTACTCAGAGAGAATCACCTGGATGCATTTATCAAAAATGTCAGTTATGATAATCTTTGGATTTTGGCCACAAATCCCCATCAGTGTGTCGAAGAAGTACTGATAATAAAATAAATAAGTATTTTTGCACTTATAAATCGTATTTTAAATATATAATTTTATTTGAGATGTGTGCAGATAATATAACTAACATGTTTTAAAAATTAGAACCCATGACAAGTAATTCCACTGCTGGAAGAAAAGGTGCACCGATCTGCCAAATGTTACATGCCTACACTTGTCCTGGAATTAATTAACAGATGGTGAAGAGCTATTTACAGCACTCCCGAGGTAAGTGCCTGAGATTCAGGATGTTATTTTCGACCAAACAGCTCCTTACATTTCATCCTATCAGTCTGATTATACAAGTCACTATGCTAAATAATGTGGAGGTGAAATGCAGTAATAAACATATCTGAGGTAGGAACAGGCTAATATTATAAAAACAATTTTTTTTTTTTTTTAAACTGCTGAAACATTGCCGTTCGATACACACCCACACAGACACACAAACAGAATAGTTTATAAACAGTCATAAATGCAGTATGAACACACATAGATGATCTATAAACAAAATCTACAAGGAAGACTATCAACAAACATACAGTACTAGGCACATGATGATGACTTATAAACTGTTAAAAATGTAGGGGATGATGAGTTATAAACTATTATAAATGTAGGGGATGATGAGTTATAAACTGTTATAAATGTAGGGGATGATGAGTTATAAACTGTTATAAATGTAGGGGATGATGAGTTATAAACTGTTACAAATGTAGGGGATGATGAGTTATAAACTGTTATAAATGTAGGGCATGATGAGTTATAAACTGTTATAAATGTAGGGGATGATGAGTTATAAACTGTTATAAATGTAGGGGATGATGAGTTATAAACTGTTATAAATGTAGGGGATGATGAGTATAAACTGTTATAAATGTAGGGGATGATGAGTTATAAACTGTTATAAATGTAGGGGATGATGAGTATAAACTGTTATAAACGTAGGAGATGAGTTATACACTGTTATAGATGTAGGGAATAATGAGTTATACACTGTTATAAATGTAGGGGATGATGAGTTATAAACTATTATAAATGTAGGGGATGATGAGTTATAAACTGTTATAAATGTAGGGGATGATGAGTTCTACACTGTTATAAATGTAGGGGATGATGAGTATAAACTGTTATAAATGTAGAGGATGATGAGTTATAAACTGTTATAAATGTAGGAGATGAGTTATAAACTGTTATAGATGTAGGGGATGATGAGTTCTACACTGTTATAGATGTAGGGGATGATGAGTTATGAACTGTTATAAATGTAGGAGATGAGTTATAAACTGTTATAGATGTAGGGGATGATGAGTTATAAACTGTTATAAATGTAGGGGATGATGAGTTATGAACTGTTATAAATGTAGGAGATGAGTTATAAACTGTTATAGATGTAGGGGATGATGAGTTATACACTTTTATAAATGTAGGGGATGATTAGTTATACACTGTTATAAATGTAGGGGATGATGAGTTATACACTGTTATAAATGTAGGGGATGATGAGTTATAAACTGTTATAAATGTAGGGGATGATGAGTATAAACTGTTATAAATGTAGGAGATGAGTTATACACTGTTATAGATGTAGGGGATGATGAGTTATACACTGTTATAAATGTAGGGGATGATGAGTTATACACTGTTATAAATGTAGGGGATGATGAGTTATAAACTGTTATAAATGTAGGAGATGAGTTATAAACTGTTATAGATGTAGGGGATGATGAGTTATACACTGTTATAAATGTAGGGGATGATGAGTTATACACTGTTATAAATGTAGGGGATGATGAGTTATAAACTGTTATAGATGTAGGGGATGATGAGTTATACACTGTTATAAATGTAGGGGATGATGAGTTATAAACTGTTATAGATGTAGGGGATGATGAGTTATACACTGTTATAAATGTAGGGGATGATGAGTTATAAACTGTTATTAATGTAGGGGGTGATGAGTTATAAACTGTTATAAATATAGGGGGTGATGAGTTATACACTGTTATAAATGTAGGGGATGATGAGTTATAAAGGGGTTTCAATGTACATAGTGGGGGAATTATAAAATGTTATAAATGTATTGAGGTTTAGATCTATAAACTGTTCTAAATATAGAGAGACAAGGATCTATAAATGGTTATGACTTTATATACATTATTAAAAAATGTATATAACCGTTTATTATAAACTGTTATAAACATAGTGGGACAAAGATGTATAATTTGTTATAAATGCAGATACATGAGTATTTATAAACTGTTATAAACTTGTTATAAATATAGATATATTTGGGATTATAACTTATTTTAAATGTACAATAAATGAGGAATTATAACTTGCTATAAATGCAGGTAGACAGGGAGTTATAACTTGTTATGAATGTAGATAGATGGAGAGTTATAACTTTTTATAAATGTACAATAAATGGGGAGTCATAACTTGTTATAAATGTAGGTAGATGATGAGTTATAAACTCTTATAAATGTAGTTAAATGAGGATTTATGGTGGGATGAGATTCTATAACCTGTTATAAGAGCTGATAGTTCCAAACTGTATAAATGTAGATAGATGAGGATCAATAATGTAATGAAATTGTGCCGTGTGTGTGTGTGTGTGTGTGTGTGTGTGTGTGTGTGTGTGTGTGTGTGTCTGACCGGCGCAGGGGCGGGACTGCCACTCCTGGTCGGGGCACTGGCCGATGTTTTCAGGCTCCTGGGCGACGACGGCTCGCGAGCGTACCTGCACAGCACTCGGGTCCACACGCTGACCTTTTACACACACACTCTGACACGGGCTCCAGTCTGACCACTCCATCAGGTAACAGTCACCTGAGCACAAGCACATGGGGAGGAAATCTTTTAAACAAGATGATAAACACAGGATTGTTTACTAATTTCAGCCAAAAATGAATAAGAAGCCATAACACACACAGGCTTACTGTAGTAAGTAGGGTGGAATTACCTGGGCAAGGTAAAGTGCACGGTTCTTCCAGAACGATCTTTTTGTCCCCGTTGACTGCCAGCTCCAGCCCGGAGCACAGCTCGTCCTCCACCACGCTCACCTGGCTGTCTCGGGAACCGTCTGACACGAAGCAGGACAAGTTCCGAAAGCGCCGGCCTTCTCCACACACCACTTCCTACAACACACACACACACACACACACATATGCACAATATTTAGTGTCTGACAGGTGAATTACAGCACCAATGAAATTTTATTACGTTTTTTTACTTCGGTATTCATTACAGGACTAGAAACATCTTCTCACACACACACACACACACACACACACACACACACACACACACACACACACACACACACACACACACACACAGTAACTACAGTAGAAATGAGCTCCAGATCACACAGAGGAGGCGAGAGATCAGAGAGGAAACAGAATCATTAACAGAGAGAAAGGAGACGAATGAAAAATCTCTGAATTCGGCGTCCGCACGAGCGCTCCGGTCTATCAGAGTCAAACAGCTCAGCTTTCTGTTTATTCTCTGTTACTTTTTTTTTGTCTTTTGCACCGCCATGCTCTGAGACTTGAAAATAGGCTGAGAGATTTGTCAGAGCCGTGCACCTTCAGCATAGGAGGTGAAGAATTTATCATCAGTATGTTTTTCATCAAAATGCAGACATTCATCAGCGAGAGAAAGAGAGAGAGAGAGAGAGAGAGAGAGAGAGGGAGATGGAGACGGTGAGAGAGGGGGAGACAGAGAGAGAGAGAGACAGAGAATGTGAGAGACAGTGAGAGAGAGAGAGAAAGAGAGAGAGGGTGGGAGAAGGAGATAGAGAGAGAGAGAGAGAGAGAGAGAGAGATACAGACAGATATAGAGAGAGATTAAGAGAAGAGACAGAAATGAAGAGAGAGAGAGAGAGAGAGAGAGAGAGAGAGACAGACAGACAGACAGACAGACAGACAGAGGGAGAGTGAGACAGAGAATCAGGCAGCAATTTGGTTACAAAAAAAAAAGCTGTATTAAAATAAACAGAGCAAAGAACTTTTTAAGCTTTGAAAATTAATTATGTTATAACCTGATATTTACAGGGTGTTGCATAAGTATCTCCCCTCCTTCAACTTTTCCGCATTTTGCAGTGTTACAACTGAAATGGACTTAATTAGGATTATATGTCATGAATCTACACAAAATAGACCATTTGCAAAATTACTTACAAATAAAAACTAAAAAAGTAAGTACAGCTAACTAACTGGGAAACTCTTAAATTAGCCATCAGAAGTGACATAATTAGTTGAATAGAGTCAAGCTGTGTGTAATTAAAGTGTCACGGGATCTCAATATAAATACATTTGCTCTTGGAAGAGAACATACCAGAACAAACAGCATCACGAAGACCAAGAAGCTATCAACACAAATCTGGGAGAAAATTCTGGAATAAATATCAATCAGGGTTTGGATATTAAAAATATCACAAGCTTTGAACATCCTGCAGAGTGACATTAGAACCTACGATTTAAAAATGTCAAACAAATTACACAACCACACTGCAACTATAGATCCACTATAATTAACAGAGGGGATTAGTCAGAGAAGCAACCAAGGGGTCGAATACTTACGCAATCAGCCACTGTATATATATATATATATATATATATATATATATATATATATATATATATATATATATATATATATATATATATATATATATATAATATTGCTTTTTCATATTGTTTTGTGTAGAATTAAATCCCAAAATATGATTGTTAGGGTTTTAATATCACATGAGAAAATAAGACACGCCTCTTTTCCTCAAACTCTGCCCACAAATAATGCATAACTGTCTTAGAAATGCTTAATACTGAGGTCAGAATATCAATGCGTGCACCACAGATCCTGAAATACACAAATCTGAGTGCGTTTTTGAGTATGTGACTGTATGTGAGCATGTGTGTGTGTGTGTGTGTGTGTGTGTGTGTGTGTGTACCTCGACACGGCACTCGGACCAGGCGCTGTAGTGCCAGTGATAACACGGCCGAACAGGACACGGTTTCCACTGCTCCATCAGAGAGGGACACGGCCTGCCATCGCCCTGAGACGCCTGGACCACTGTCCTCCTGCGCAACATTCTCCCTGGAACATTACACACACACACACACACACACACACACACACACACACACACACACACACACACACACACACACACACACACACACACACACATTACGTTTTGGTTTTGCCAGGAAATGATAGAAGACAGGCCCAGCAGTGTGACTGATATCACTTATCCCATGAAAATCAATCATAATTACTACAGACGTCTTCCGGCAACAATACATATCCAAAACACTAATCCCTACCGAATAGTACTTTAGGTGTATTGGGTAATTCTTTCAGAGAGCATATTTTTAATAAATTACTACTTAAAAGTTTTTCTTAAATGTAAAATTGAAATACCATTCGCTCCACTCGCTAATCTGTCAAATATTACTATCTATCTATATATTTTTTTATACAATGCAGGGCACAATATTGAAATTCATATTAAAAAAATTCTGAATATATTGAAGATTAAAAGAAGCCAGAAACACCTGAGAGAGAGTTGTTCTCTATTTTTATACCCTTGCCACATCAGGATTCAGTTTTAGGGGTGGGTGTGTGTGTGTGTGTGTGTGTGTGTGTGTGTGTGTGTGTGTGTGTGTGTGTGTGTGTGTGTGTGTGTGTGTGTGTGAAAGTGTGAGAGAGAGAGAGTGCGAGAGAGAGAGAGAGAGAGAGAGAGAGAGAGAGAGAGAGAGAGAGAGAGAGAGAGAGAGTGCGAGAGAGAGTGCGAGAGAGATGGGGAACAGGGACCTCAGAAACCAGCTGGATGATGAGATGGTGTGTCTTACAGCTAAAAATGTGTCAGCTCCATACATAATTAAAAGAAGTAAGAAAGACGAGATGAAAAAGAAGTACACAGTTTATTTTCCATCTGTGTGACTTCATCATGTTTATTATGTGTTACGTTGGACAGGTGGACTGATATTCGAACACAGGATTTCTGATTTACACCATGGTCTGTATTGCTTTGGCTAAACTGTATTCTAATAGGAATGTAAATCAGGAAGTGGAGAAGAAATACCGAATCCCTCTGGGCACAGACGAGGAACCTGCAGCAGCAACTTCATTCCACATTGCAGCTCCAAATCTGCTCTGAATATCACAAATCTAATTATCTAGTAACATTTATACATACATTCTCCATGTTGTATGGGTGGATGAAAGGATGCATGCATGTGTGGGGGGTGGAAGGTTGGATGGCTGGATGGATGTTTGTGAATGGGTGAACTGAGTGAAAGGAAGGGTAAAGATATGGATGACAGGATGGGTGGATGTATGGGTGGATGGATGAGTGTGTGGGTGGATGGATGGATGGATGGGTCAGTAGGTCTGTGTGTGGATGGGAGGTAGATGGAAGGATTTAGGGATGGTTGGATGCATGGGCTTTGTGGATGGAAGTTTGAAAGAGTGGATGGATGGATGAATGGTTGGTTGCATGAGTTGGGTAAAAGGAAGGGTAAAGAGATGGACGAAAGAATGGATAGGTGGATGGATGGAGGGATTAGTGGGTATGTGGGTGGATTGATGGATGAATGGATAAATGGATGGATGTTTGGACGAATGGATGGATCGGGCGATGATTGGATGGTGGATGGATGGGTGTGTGAGTGAATAAGTTGGGATGAATGTAAGATTGACAAAGTGGCTGGATAGGTGAATGGATGGATGGATGGATGGATGGATGGATGAGTGAGCATGTGGGTGAATGAGTTGGGATGGATGGAAGGTTGAAAAAGTGGATGGATGGATGGATGGATGTGTGGGTTTTGGGTGGATGTATGTATAGATGGTTGGATGGATAGTTGCTTTGATGAACAGGGGAATAGATGGTAGATGATGGATGGATGGATGGATGGATGGATGGTTGAATGGGTTGCTGGAGGGATGGTTGGGTTGATTGGAGGGATGGTTTAATGGATGGTTTAATGGATGAGTGAGCATGTGGGTGAATGAGTTGAGATGGATGGAAGGTTGAAAAAGTGGATGAATGAATGCATGGATGGCTGTTAAACCCCAGTGATGTTAGATGGATGGATTGATGGATTATTGGATGTATGAACGGATGGATGGATGGATGAATGGATAGAAGCTTGGATGGAAAACCCTGGAGTTGCATTGTATTTTTGGTAGTCTTAAACATGAAGACATCACACACTACTGTACAGTGGAGTCTAAAAGACTGAGTCCTTTAGTAATAACAGTTTTAATTTAATCACCTATCAAAAATTTATATACAATTTGATCCAGTTTATACTCATTATTCAAGTATGCATTATTTAAAACTGAGACTAATTAAGTTTAGCTTTTAAGTAGTTCTAATGGAATTAAAATCTATCTGAACATCCTGTTCACTCACATTTGCTTCATTTGTTTCCCCAAATAGTTTTTTAGTCAATAAGAAGAAGAACAAGCTGGCTTGAGACTAATTGCATTAGCTTATCAAATAATGAAATAAAAGCAGAATTTTGTAATGGAGTTTTTTGGATAAACATTTCTCCAGCCTCCATCACAGAGCAGGCAGAGGGAGATAATGTAGCGTCTGCACTCTGCACAATAGATTCTGCCACATTCTCTGTCTGACTCTGTCTCTTTATCTGTTGCTGTGTCTTCCAGTCTCGCTCTGAGCTGTCACTCTCCGCCTCTGACTGCCTGCATTTATATTCATCCTGCTTCCTGGTGCTTTGGCCACACAGGATTAACACACTCCTTAAAAAACACACACACTCATCCTCTGCTCTATGTACATCCCTGATGTCCATGTAGCACTCGTTTACATATTTGCTTTCTTTCTGATCAGCGATATAATCACATAGACAGACAGACAGCTTCGTCTCATCGTCTTTACACAGAAAAAACTGAGTTTGAGATGTAAAAATGCCACGGTTGAGGTGTGTGGAGTTAAGTTCACTGCTATCCCTGGATGAAAGTTTGAACAGATCCATTATTTAACTTCTTAAGTTATATAAAAAAAAAATGCCGTCCGATATGTAAATTAAAAACACTCAGTATCATGCTGTTATAGGAAAATGATCAACAAATAGAGTATCTATCTATCTATCTATCTATCTATCTATCTATCTATCTATCTATCTATCTATCTATCTATCTATCTATCTATCTATCTATCTATCTATCTATCAGTTCATCCATCTCTTGATTGGTCAGTGTCAGACATGCTCTACTATCATCCACCCATCCATCCATCCATCCATCCATTTTTTTCACATTTATACAGGTAGCATACTCCATGTTGTATGGGTGGATGGAAGGATTGATGGGTGGATGGGTGAGTGGGCATGTTGGAGGATGGATGGATGGATGGGTGGGTGGGTGGACTGGGCATGTGGGAGGCTGGATGGATGGGTGGACTGGGCATGTGGGAGGCTGGATGGATGAGTGGGTGGGTTGATTGGGTGGGCATGTGGGAGGATGGATGGATGGATGGATGGGTGGACGGGTGGGTGGGCATGTGGGAGGATGGATGGGTGTGTGGGTGGGTTGATTGGGTGGGTGGGCATGTGGGAGGATGGATGGATGGGTGGGTTGGTGGGTTGATTGGGTGGGTGGGCATGTGGGTGGATGGATGGATCTGAAAGTGTAATTATTTTTTGCCCTCACCCTCCAGGCCACAGGTCTGAGAGCACTCTGTCCACGCTGACCACTCCGAGAGCTGGCAGTTTACTGGGCACTCCACCATACAGGACGCATTCATCTGCCATGTCCTCTCCAAACCCAGCTAACGGACAGACACACACAGACAACACAGCGTCAATACTCACAGTCGCTTTGTAAAGAGCTGATAGTAACACTTCCTATGGAGGTCACATGTGTAAATAACTATGAATATCATATTATCATTCATTCATAAAGCATCATACACATTGTTATAATTTTTTATGAAAATGCATTATGCTTTATAGCTACCTTTATTATGCACTATGGAGTGTTAACATGTTGCATTATAAGTATGAGTATGTTTAGAACATGTCACCAATACCTTTGCATAGTGCACTAAGACAGTACGAGACAGATTAAATCTATTCAAATTCATTTAATTCTATAATAATTAATTATACCAGAGCGACTAACACGAAGTCCTACTACTAAACAACTTTACACCATAATACAAAGTTTTACAACTTTACAACATACTACAACATCTTACAATATACTACAGTTTTGTTTCTTTAATAAATTAAATCTTTAAAATAATTAAAGATAATTATTTAATCATTAATTATGCCAGAGTGATTATCATAAAATCCTACTACTAAACTTTACAACGTACTATAAAGCTTAGAACATACTACGAAACTTTACAACTTTACAACATACTACAACATTTTACAATATACTACAGTTTTGTTTCTTTAATAAATTAAATCTTTAAAATAATTTAAGATACTTATTTAATAATTAATTATGCCAGAGTGATTAACATAAAATCCTACTACAAAGCTTTACAACTTTACAACATACTACAAACCTTTATGACTTTACAACACACTACAAAATTCCACAGTATGCTATAGTTTTGTAAAATGTTGTTCAGTAGTATGTCAAAGCTTCATAGTATTTTGTAAAGTTGTACGGTTTTGCAGTATAAAGCTTTACAATATACTACAAAATGTTACAACTTTACAACATACTATACAACTTTACAACTTTCAACATACTACAAAATCTACAACACACTACAAAATTGTATGATATACTACAAAACCTTACAAATTTACAACAATACCACAAAACTTTACAACCTAACAAAGTGTCTAATACTGAACATCATGTTTGTGACCTCGACAAAACTCAAGCAAGTCATTGACCAACATTTGAGCTATGAGCTGTGGTGTTCTGTAATAATTCTGTTCGTACATGTGTAATTAATCTATATAATGACACACTGAACAAACCTCCTGGCAGAACCTGAGGTCCACTGACTTGCTGTCACTTCTCACACAGTCCAGCATGCGGGTCTTCAGCCCTCTTCCACACACAGCGCTGGCACTTAACTGACACGTGCTCCAGTCTGAGTGTTACACACACACACACACACACACACACACACACACACACACATTGACCACTCAACAAAAATGTTATCCACAACGACAGTGTTAATAAAACTGCATGACTCCTACGTAAGCATGTCATGATTGATCTAACCTAAACATAAACAGTTATAGTGACTTTTAATAAAAATAATAGAAAATGTCAGCAGGAAAGCAAAGGATTTCTGATCAGCAAGTCATGTTTTGTGATTTTACAGCTGTACAAATCATTATTAGTATACTCTAGCATAATATATTATATTTACATTAATTATTAGCAATATGAACATACGTATACAAAAAGCCCTTCCAGTCTCTAGGAATTTTGGGTCACCTGCCAATTCCTGCCCACCAGTCTTCTCTCTCCTATCACATGACAGCTCCCAGCCAGGGAGGGCAACACGTGCTTCCTCCAAGACACGTGAAGCCAGCCAAATGCATCTTTTCTAACTACATTTACGGCATTTGGCAGACGCCCTTATCCAGAGCGACTTACATTTATTTCATTTATACATCTGAGCAATTGAGGGTTAAGGGCCTTGCTCAAGGGCCCAACAGCTTGGTGGTGCTGGGATTTGAACTCATGACCTTCCAATCAGTAGCCCAACGGCTTAACCACTGAGCTACCGCTGCCCCTACTAACTACTGCTCATGCTGTGTCACAGGGCAGGGTAACACACTCAGAGGAAAGCGCTATCCGCCCTCTTCCGCATACTTGAGCTCATAGATGCCCACGATTGGCTGGGGGGAGAGAGTATGCCCCTCCCACTTAGATAGCACGGCCAATTTTGTTCTCTAGACTCCCGGCCATAGACGTGGCGTCGTCAGGATCTCCCGACAATAGAGTGAATAACGTAACAAAACATAACATAAACATACAAATCGGTTTTAATGTTAATTAAAAAAAGACAAACATTTAAAAAAAGTTCATGTAAAATTCATTTTTCATTACTTCACTTTCAGTAAAATAAATAAATAAATAAACAAATAAATAAATAAAGTGACCATTTTAACCTGAATAGAACGTGATTGTTGGTCTGTATATCTCTACGGAGTCGACAAAAGAAAGGAAAGAAAAAGAAAAGGAAGGCCTGATAGAGAGCAATAAAAAGTGTTTCTAGCAATGATTTCAGGCATAATGCTCATAAAGCGTGACCTGAAATGGCTTTGCGACTGCGGGGACGAAAGACGAAAAGCACTGTTGTGTTGCTCTTTACAGGAGTCCTCCGAAGATCAAAACACTGTCACCATATCAGCAATTATTATCTTTCTTTGCTAAATAACAGCACCATTTTTTATTATTAGGCTTGTTATGTTCGCCATACAAGTCCCTCTGAATGAACTGTTACCATAGAAACGCTAACGTAGAACGAGAACGAATGAATTAACTAGAAAGCTGTGATTTGGAGCTGCACTAGTGTCTGCTGTTCTAGAAAATGAATCAACACCTTCTGGCCAATCAGAATCGAGGATGAAAAAAATCACTGTGGGATTTCAGTGACCTGTGATGTTGTAGCTGTAATGGAAGCAGTTCCTGTTGAACACGCACGGCTCCGCCTCCATGCTTTTGGGACACTCCTCCCCTTCTTTGGGCATGCGAAGTGCGTAAGCTGTTCTCTGTCGATCCCCTTGGTAGCTACAAGGCTTTAACACACACACACACACACACACACACACACACACACACACACACACACACACACACACACACACACACACACACACACACACACACACACATAACTAGAGCTCATTATTAAGCCCAAAGCCAAGCATACACACAGCACAGCAGATGGCCACTCATAAGGAACGCCTAAACGCAGCCCGGTTCAGTTTAATCGGCATGAAATGTTGGAGTAAGCTCATCAAAAAAAAAGCCCTCAGTGGATGACAATCATCACCGGAGTCTTTCAGAGTGCTGAAAATAATGAGATCCCCCTGACATCATAACCCAGAACACTGAGAGACAGAAAGAGAGAGAGAGAGAGAGAGAGAGAGAGAGAGAGAGAGAGAGAGAGAGAAACCACACAGCAGCATGAGGCAGAATGACAGAGAGTGTTTGCTTTTTTTTTGTTTTAAAAATGAGAGAATGCTGGGATAACTGCCCCGGCGTCATGGATAACACATATGGGGCATGACTCCACACTAGAAGCTGTGATGCCGGGCCGTCAAACTGAATAGTGTGTGATTAACGACTCGTCAGGGCCGGCGGGAAAAAACGGTGCAGGAGAGGAAGAAAAAGGAGACCGAAATCCGAACAATCCCGAGGCACAAGGGTGGACACCGAGCTCGAAATTAGCAACGACCCAAAACCCACCAATTAGCCGTTTACATTTACACAGCTTCACTTGCATAAACGCAGAAATGTAATTGACGAGTTCTCTTTAGTCACAGGATTGTTGTTTGTTTCTGTAAACGAGTTTCACTTCGTCTGCGCCGTGATTTGGTAAATCGTGAGAAAGAGATTAATTGGTGTCTGATTCAGCCAGTTTTAATGAGCTGTAAGGAGGTCTTTTTTTTTTTTCCACCCAGAGAAGTTCACTGTGGAGCGATTATAAGACGAGAAAAGGAGAGGAGATTAAAAGGCCAGATTCGGACTCGCTCGAAGTTTACTAACGCTTTACTGGACAGTTCACTGCTGCTGTTGGAAGAAGAAATAAAGAAGAACAGGAGACGGAGAGTTACTCGAGTTCATAGCTAAGGACAGACAGACAGGCGGGTAGGATGAAGGGATGGGTGGAGAAATAGATAAATAATGATAGACAGGTAGGCAGGCAGGCAGACAGAAAGAGAACGTGTGTGTGTGTGTGTGTGTGTGTGTGTGTGTGTGTGTGCGTGTGTTTGGGGGTGAAGGGATGAGTGGATAGACATCCAAACAGATGGACAGATAGACAGCATGATGGAGACAGACACAAACGTACAGAGAGGCAGACAGAAAGAGACAGACAGACAGACAAACAGAAAGACAGACAGCCAGATAGACACAGTTTAACAGACACAGGCAGACAGGTTGGTACTGTATGCAGACAGACAGACAGATTGCATGCATACGGCTTTAAAGCCATTTTAAATCACTGGACTCGAGAGCGAAGGTTAGAAATACAGAGAGGCGTAAACGCAGACAGAAAGACAAATTAATAAGAAAGCAGGAACAGGACGAATAAAAACGGCTCATTAATGAGCGTAAACAACGAACAGGTCCAACTAATCAGCAGAGCGAGCGTTAACGAGAAGGGTAAGTACTTTTAATGAATTCAAATAAGTTAGTTTTAATTTTGCAGCCAACAAAAAAAAAAACTGCACTGCATTAACTGATTCCCTTTACATAGCCTCACTCCATTCTCTTCATTATAACGCTAAACATTGAGCTTGCTAATGACATACAAAGATGTTATTAATTACATACAATCATACTAAGTAGAAATATAGATATATTTTGCCACCCTGTCACTGTCACTTTCAAAAGTTTTGCCCCCCCCCCCCCTTCCGTTCAGCAGGAACAGGTGTAGTATCGGTACTCATCCCTGTGTGAGACTCTGCATGAACAGCGACAGTAGAAGCGTTACAGACGGAGTTCGGAGGTGTTTCCTCTCTCACCAGCTGGCACTTGGTCCAGGAGCTCCACTCGGACAGCACGCAGTAATCCGGACACGGCAGCCTGCTCTCACGTGTACCTGCAGGAATCTCCTCTGGGTCACACAGGTAATCCTCCACCACGTCAGTGGGGCCATCGACGGTGTTCAGCATGCACCTGTAAGCCATACAGTCTTCGATTTTTCTCATACTTCAAGGACTTCTTTTAGTATTTAAATAATAATAATAATAATAATAATAATAATAATAATAATAATAATAATAATAATAATAATAATAACATGCCTTATGATCAGCAGAGACGTCTTTTATTATTTTATGTCAACTCAATCTGCAAATATTATGCACTCCATGTGTTTGTTGGAATCATTACTGTTTTTTTTTTTTAATTTCTGAATTTTCCGCCCACTTCAGGCACAGTAGGCAAATATATTTTTGAATGTTACGATTCAAATACACTTCTTTTTAATCTTTATATTTTCCCCCATGGGGGACTGTCTGTTTGGATTGGATGTTTTAATGTATGACAAATAAATAGATATAATTAAACAAAAAAAATTAACAAAAAATGCATCTTTCAAGTTTCAAATAAATATGCAAAGAATCGATTGACATTTGTTTATAATTATATTAACATAATATTAGTAACACGTATGATGTTTCATTATTAAGTTCCATGTTCAAACTTTTGATTGCTAAGCTTGTGATTGCGCTATGTTAAAGATCACAAGGCTTTTTTCCACAGTCAAAGACTTTTCAAAGTCTTTAAACACGACTTCTTGGGCTGTTGCACAATTCGGAGAAAATGAATCTGAACAAACCTGAAATACAAACTACTCATTTCTCTGTGATCATTTCCTCTATTCTGAACGGTGACAGGATGCATCCGCAATTTAACGATAGTTAAAAGTACGATACTATGAGTTAGCACTTAGAATACACCGAAAGAGCGGTCATTTTCTCCCCGATAAAACACGAGATGCGCCAGTCGACACACGAGTCTGGAATGATTTGAGCAGGAGCTCTGGACTCTCTGATATGAACTGACGGCTCATGGAAGCCCCACCCCCTTTCCCTCATCTCACATGCTCTCGCTTTCTTTCGCGGTGAATAGAGACCATTTTTTGAGCTCTTTAAAGTCAAATAAAATCTGTCAGTGTATATTCAACTTAGCTAACATTAGACAAGTACATATTTAACATTCTTTATTATCTTTATCAGAGAGGTGACCAAACAAATGTCACTTTGGGGCCTTTATATTTTCACCCAAAAGAGAAAAAAAAAAGGACAAAATCTGATCGGTAGTTATGAAGTAGACCTACAACAAAGTGTCAAATCTAACACTTAATAATGTGAACGGCGATAATAATGAGAAGTGATTAAATACCCTGTTTTTAATTTTGTTCGGTTTCAAACCCTCTGAGCAGCAGATCAACAGTGAAAATGTTGGCAATGTGCTGTTATGTGTTTTGTACTGTTTACTGCGCATTACTGCAGAATCACCTTAAAATCCCCCATCCAGCTGAGTTTTCACGATTGTCTCTGCCTGCAAGCAGTGCCTGACTGAACAGCTGATAAAACTATTACTCCTTTCCTCTACTCTTCTTAAACACAAAATGGTGAACGTGCTCATGTTCCAGTTTTTTTTATCATAAGTTCTGGACGATTAAATCATGATTTTTAAAAAAAACAACAACAACAGATAATCGTGAGCAGGGAAAAATCAATATCGTATGAGCCTAATGCACAGTATCATAGAACTGGCTAGCGATCCATTCTGCATGGTTAGCATCCATCGAGTCAGGTTTATGTGTAACGTGCATTTAAAACGCTCAAATTAACGTACAATTAAAATGCTCAAAGGAAATCAAAATCAAGTTAAAGTAAAACACTGATAAAATTTTTTACTTTAATTTTAAGCATTTATTTATTTAAACCTTTTGCATGCTACTTTTACTCTGCACTAATTGCTGCCCAGAAAAAATGTCTCCGAATATTTTTTGACTGGCAAATCACATTCTTGCTTGACAAACAAAAAGAGCCAGAAGCTGAGCAGGTCTGTTCTGACTGGAGGGGGCGGTGCTTATTTATGGGCCAGAAAAAAATCGAAACGTGAGCCTGAAATGAATAAACTAGAAAATTCCACTGCATGGGAGTTCTGCAAATCACATTTTTCTAAGGTGTCCTGGAAATGATAGGAATGTTCCAGGTTTAGAAACCCTTTGAAAACTTACAGATTGCACCTTTAAAAAGACTGGGAAACAAGGTTGGTTAAAGGAGCATTAAAGGAGCCGTACCTGACCTTCCTGGTCTGCACCCCGTCACCGCAGTTCTCCTTCAGGTCCACGTTGCTGACTTTCCACGTGCTCCACGGCTCGGCCACCCACACGTACTGAGAGCAGTCGCTCACGCACGGCACCACCTCGTACACCTGCGGCACACACACACTTAAACACCTGCTTTCTCTAATAGCAGGAAAATTTACACGCTTCAGTGCGCAGGAAATGACGCATTTTTTCAAAAACAAGGATTTTTTTTAAACTTACCTGTGCCTGTGCTCGAGCAGCGTATTGGGAGATAATCAGAGAAAAAAAAAAGGAGACATGAGAAAATGAATGATATGAGAAAAGAATATCTAGAAAATATTAAAAATGATACAGTATTGCATAATCATTAGTGCAAATAAGAAGCGTGAAGCTTCACACGGAAAATAAATATCTCAAATACAAATGCAGCTCCGATAATCTGCTCAGAAATATAGAGAGAGAGAGAGAGAGAGAGAGAGAGAGAGAGAGAGAGAGAGAGAGAGAGAGAGAGAGAAATGTATCGTTTTGCAAATGAAATCATCCCGAAAGTTTGGCGCCTCGGGGAGCCTCAGGTCTTATGAGAAGTATTTCAGGAACATGTAAAAATAGAGATGGCATTAAAATGCTGACACGTTTCTCACATTTTTTCCTGCCTCACTCATTTCCCAAACTACAAACATGAGTTATTTTTCACTGTGTACTTATTATCCAGAAAAAAATACCGTGTTTGGGAAAAATGCAGCTCTCGTGGATTTGATGGTCATCAAACATGAGGAATGTGAAATTATATTGTGAGGCCATAAAACCAAGAGGTTTTATTACATCATTTGTAAAAAAAAAAAAAAAAAAAAAACCCACAAAAACAAACAAACAAATATGTAACTGGAATCATTTGATACTTAATCAACAATTGTTTAGTAAATGAATTGAAAGCGTCTTATGTTGCTTTCAGTAAAAAAAAAAAAAAAAAAAAAAAAAAAAAAAAAAAGGATTATTATTATTAAAGAATGATGCTTTAGGAGTTTGGGGAAAAAACTGCATTTGTTTTTTTTTTTGGATAAATAACAGAACGAATACTTTTCTTGGCATCAGATAAATCCTTTGGACCCAAAAATAGTAATAAACTTAATTTTTACAGCAACGTTTTACAAGTAAAAAGTTAGAAATGACACACAAAAGAGGAACAAGAAAATGATCCATCCATTCATCCATCCATCCATCCATCCATCCATCCATCCATCCATCCATCCATCCATCCATCCCTACACAGAGTCAATTGAGAGCCTGGAGCCTATCCCAGGGAGCTCGGGGCACACCCTGGAGGGGGTGCCAGCCCATCTCAGGGCACAGTTGCACACACATTCACACACCACGGACAATTTTGGAAATGCCAATCAGCCTTGGACTGGGGGAGGAAACCGGAGTGCCCGGAGGAAACCCCCGAAGAACAGGGAGAGCATGCAAGCTCCGCTCACACAGGGTGGAGGTGGGATTCGAGCCCCTAACCCTGGAGGTGTGAGGCAAGTGTGCTAACCAGTAAGCCACCGTGCCCCCCCCACAGGAAAATTATGCACTGAAAGAATTAATTGAAGTAAAATAAAATAAAAAAAACAAACAAACACTCAAATAAAACAACTGTTGTTAAATTAACGTAAGCCGAGTTGTTTAGATCAGACCTCGGCCAAATCGACTCCGAACTCTCCGAGTTGCGAGTACAGTGGATTGCAGAGTCGTATCCGAGCTGTTCATCTGTCACGGGTTTTGGTAGCCGTGTAAAATGGAAATAAACTCTACGGACCGCCCCAGTATGGATTCATTTCATAAACATTATTTAGATTTTTCAAACACAATTTTTTGGAGCCAGAGAACATTCCATTCCTGAACTTTCCACTGATAGGACTCATAAGGTCTGGGTTGACTTTGGTGCTTGGACCCCTAAATATAATAACTTTGATAACGTGGGTTGTGATTATCACTACTATAACAAAATAAAACAACTCACGCCCTCCCAGCTATGCTTCACAGACCCCTGGAGGTCCCCGGACACCACTTTGAGAACCAACGCATTGCATTGTGGATCTATTTGTAAGCATCTTGTATTCAGAGGTGGTTTGTAGCTCATACTAGAGTCTTCACATGTCTACCTTCTCAGCACTACCTGATTGACGTGGTCGAGCTTGGGGCAGGGTCTCCCGCCGTTATACGGTTTCTCCCGAAGCCATTTGGAGCGAACTTTGACCCCGCTGCCGCAGGACTTGCTACAGCGTGACCAGTTGGACCACTCGCTGAGTTTGCAGTCCGAGGGGCACGGGATGATGCACGCCTCCTCGATGTACCCTGAATATGAACAGAGAGGTTCAGACGGTCAAATCTACAGCACAAGACAGTAAATCTATAAATCCATCATCTGCTGGAAAGGTTTTTTTTTTTCCCAGCACAGGACTGAATATCAGTCAGTAGAGGATACAGAACAGAATTCGGAAGTACACTAACATGGCAGGATGACTGACCTTGGGATGTTCTGAGCTACACCGAGTTGATTAGACTCAGACCTCTGGACCTTTCTGTATACAGTGCTATGCTGAACAAATGATATGTAAGAAATAAAACACTCAGTGTCGTGCTCTTATAGGAAAATAATCAATGATGGGATGCTGTGATGAAGCGGAGTGACTGTTCCCACCACAGTGTTATCATTTTCCAATAGCAGGATGTGAAGTGGTTTATTCTTTTTATAACTAAAGCAATTTGCAAACACTAAGATCTTTTATTTATTAAACAACATGTACGTTTTATCTGTTTATACAGTAGTTACAGTTAATGTTTTGGAATTAAGTTCTTGTTCTCGCTTATGTTACAGTGGCTATAAACAGTTGTTCCCTCACCAGCCTTTTTGTCTCTCTCTTGAAGTTAATATAAACAATAGCTTTTTAGAACAAGTGCATTAATATTAATATAAACCTGTGATTTGCAGCTGCACTTCTGTCAGAGCTGCTGTTATAGAAGTCTCTCTCTCTCTCACACACACACACACACACACACACCCTGTGTACATGTTGTTAATGAGGAGGTGTGTGGGATTGTTGAGAGCACAGGAATCCTAACACACTGTAATGACCAGGAAGCGCACGTCTTCTGGATTTCTCTCATGTGTTTTCAGACAGAATTTCAGCAAAAACCAAACACTGTGACTGTGTTCAGAGCAGCATGGAGAGCGAAACGGTGGGAAACCGGACAGACTCCATTTCCTGAGGAAAACACACAGCCGATAAACAGCTGGGAGTGATGGAGGAGTGGAGAGGAAGTTTCAAATGAGATGAGTACAAGAGTACTCAAAGGCACTGTGCAATATATGATCGAAAAAGGACAGAAAGGAAAAAAATGAGAGCGAGATAAAGAAAGAAAGAAAGAAAGACAGAAAGAGAGAGAGAGCGAGAGAGAAAGAGAGAAAGAAAAAGTAGTTGGAGAAGGAAAAAAAAACAGAACATGTGAGTAAAGGAAAAAGAGAAAAACTAATTAAAAAAAAGTGCAAAATAAAATAAAAAAGATAGAAACACAGAAAGAAAAAAACAAGAACATATGAGAAAAAAAATAAGTAAGAAGTGAAAGAATAAGAAAGAAAGAAAGAGAGAAAGAAAGAAAGAAAGAAAAAAAGAGAAACTAGAGATAAAGATAAATTAATATTTTTATATCTAAGAAAGAAAGGAACAAAAAGAAATGAAAGGAGAATAAAATAAAAGGAGAAAGCAGAAAGAAAGAAAAATAAAGAAAGAAGAAAGAAGAAAGAAAAAATGAAGGACACAAGAACATATGAGTAAAATAAGAGAAAACAAAATAAAATAACAAAAAAGGAAAGAAAATTAATGTAAGAAATAAAAGAGCAAAAGGAAAAAATAAACAAAACTAAATAATTAAAGAAAGAAAGAAAAATAAATAAATAATCAATCAAATAAATAAATAATAAAGAAAGAAAGAATGAAAGAAGAAAGACACAAGAATATATGAGTAAAAAAGAGAAAAATTACAAAAAAGGAAAGATAATTAATGTAAGAAGTGAAAAAGAAAGCGAAAGGAATAAATAAATAAATCTAAATAATTAAAGAAAGAAAGAAAGAAAGAAAGAAAGAAAGAAAGAAAAGAAGAACTCCAAGCAGTTAGTATAAGTGGGATCTGAGGAGTGGGCGTAGCTGGTCTTGGCCAATAGGATTAATTTGGTCATGTGACCTGGTGACAGAGGAGGATTGGGAGTCTGTACTGGAGCTAGTCGTGGTGCCTCTACAGCACTTCAGCTTGTCTGTATGTGTTAGATCATTCAATGTGTTTCATCTGCAAACAACACTCAGAGCTCTGACTTCCCTACCCACAATGCATCACTCCATATGCCTGCAGGCCTGCAGAAACAGAAGCAACTACGAGTTCACTGGTCTTTACATCTCCACTGCACCATGCTGCACTGTCTGTCATAGGATGACCTCATAGTACCTTGTATTGACCTCGTTCTGTCAACCTCGCGGACATCCTCTCCTGTCAGAGCTGAACCCTCGCTCTAACTCGTACCAGAAGGAACCGCACACAAGCATGTGATTACAGAGTACAAGCTGGAGAGGCCTTCAAACGTCAAACACTTCCTCAAACACTTTTAATGTGAATCAGGATCAGTGTTTCTTCAGCTAGCAAACACTTCAAACACTAATATTGGCATGCTGTGCACAAAAGATGAGATGATCAGGAGACTAGATGATCAGGAGAGGAGATGAGATGCTCAGAAGATGAGATGTTCGGGAGATGAGATAATGAAGAGATGGGATGATCAAGAGATAAAATGATCAGGAGATAAGATGATCAGGAGATGAGATGATCCGGAGATAAGATGAGGAGATGAGATGATGAGATAAGATTATGAGGAGATGAGATGATGAGGAGATGAGATGATGAGAAGATGAGATGATGAGGAGATGAGATGATGAGAAGATGAGATGATGAGGAGATGAGATAAGATGATGAGGAGATGAGATGATGAGGAGATGAGATGATGAGAAGATGATTAGGAGATGAGATGAGGAGATGAGATGTTCGGGAGATGAGATGATGAGGAGATGAGATGATCAAGAGATAAAATGATCAGGAGATAAGATGATCAGGAGATGAGATGATCAGGAGATAAGATGATCAGGAGATGAGATGATCCGGAGATAAGATGAGGAGATGAGATGAGGAGATGAGATGATGAGATAAGATGATGAGGAGATGAGATGATGAGGAGATGAGATGATGAGAAGATGAGATGATGATGAGATAAGATGATGAGGAGATGAGATG
The DNA here is from genome assembly GCA_023630585.1 of Cranoglanis bouderius. Taxonomy (NCBI): domain Eukaryota; kingdom Metazoa; phylum Chordata; class Actinopteri; order Siluriformes; family Cranoglanididae; genus Cranoglanis; species Cranoglanis bouderius. The sequence goes on from CM042539.1 coordinate 26,844,816, forward strand.
ATGAGGAGATGAGATGATGAGGAGATGAGATGATGAGGAGATGAGATGATGAGAAGATGATTAGGAGATGAGATGAGGAGATGAGATGTTCGGGAGATGAGATGATGAGGAGATGAGATGATGAGGAGATGAGATGATCGGGAGATGAGATGATTGGGAGATAAGATGATGAGGAGATGAGATGATGAGGAGATGAGATGATCGGGAGATGAGATTAGATTAGTTGATGGATTAATGATGTTGGCAGGAAGTGAGATAAAAAGCGGGAAATCCTCGGGCAGTGTGTCAGACAGCACACACTATTAATATATAAAAGAGTGCAGTGCAGTGCAGTGAGACAGGAATGAGAGTGAGACAGTCTGAGGGACAGAGCTGTAGGAACAGGGTTAATGCTGCTTTCACTCTCAGCATTTTGTACTCGGAAGTGGAAGCTTTTAATAAAGCACTGGTACTGGTGTTGTTTTATTTTATTAAAAAAAAAAAAAAACAACAGAAACAAAGTGGTGTGAAGCGCTTTTTCCTCCTGAGCTGATCAGGTCACACGCTGGAAGGAAAGTGAGAAAAACAAACATGGAGGACAAAGTGGTGGTGAAAAATAAGTCTTGTTAGAGAGTGAATATGAGGAGACTGACAAGAATCGAAAATAATAACTACAATGTAATTAAAAACAACAGCGTGTCTACGTTTGGGACGTTCGCTGGTACGCAATGTGGCGTCCCAATCTTTATTTCATCTACATTATAGTTACTAATAAATCTGACCTAGAAATCAAGGTAGTTAGCTGTTAGTTAGTTAGGTGGCTAGTTAGTTAGCCAATACTAGCTAGCACTGGTCAAAGCGTTGTCATGGTTACAGTTTAGAAAGAGGAAAGAAAAAAAAGGAGGGAAAACAGAAACAGAGAAAGAGATATAGAGAGAGAGAGACAGTGAGAGAAACAGAGACAAGCAGAAAGACAGAGAGAGAGAGAGAGAGAGAGAGAGAGAGAGAGAGAGAGAGAGAGAGAGAGATTTCTTGAGAGATTTCAATACCTCTTTATTTATTCAAATCATTATGTACAACACAAAATCTCTGTGTTTCCAAAAAAAGAGAAATAAAGGTTTAACTCAGTCCCAAAAAAAAAGAACATTCTCTACAACCGAAAATAAAACCTTTTTAAAACACCATATACTTGTGAACTCCTCTACATTATTTGTAGTACTATAAAAGTCAAAATCAACTTTTAGTCTGGCTTTCATCATTCTAACAAAAATGATGTTTACATCAAAATCTAAGGAGTTTTCTATTTTATTTCTTCTGCTGAGGTAAATAGCCATTTTTGCTTGACCTAATACAAAATTAAATAGCTGACATTTCACTCTACATTTCTGACTGTATCTAAAACCAAGAATAAACGCATGCTTAGAAAATTTTTCTCCAAACATCATAAACATTTGTTGTAACAGCTGAAAAAAAGAACGTAGTCTGTCACAATCCAAAAAGCGGTGATACACTGTTTCCCTCTGCAAACAAAAAGGACAATTATCACTTACATTGGGATTAATAACAGAAATGAAAGCATTAACAGCCACAATACCATGTAGGATTCTCCACTGCAAATCTCCAACCCTTTTTGTCAACGGTGGTTTGTATAACGCTCTCCACTCAGGTCTGACCTCAGTGTCAAGCCCTAGATGAGCTCTCCAAGGAGTGTCAGCCCTACCATTTAGTTTACCTTTGTTTAAAATTTTAACAAACAGTTTATACATGATTTTTCCTCCCATGACATCCAACCTGTTTGTGAGAGTCTCTCTGGACTCTAACAGTTGACCAGTGCATTCTCTAAAATCAGGAAAGATAGTCAATTTAGGAAAACAATCATCAACGATTGGTCGACGGTGTCCGTTACGATAATCATTTAACAAAGAGAGTTCAGTCTTTGTGAGTTCACTCTTCCAAGTGTTGAGCAGTCGATTTATGACCCTGGTAGATCTAACTCCCACATGAGAGGCTAGACTTGCAGTGTCAATCAGTTTAGGTCCACATCGATCCACCACCTGTCCCAGTGTGACGATCCCAGCTGAACAGAACGACTGCATCACAGAGGATCCTGCTATATGCTCTACGTTGAAGCGGGTCCCATGCACTACTGGCTCTTTCAACAGCCCTGATAGGGACTCACAGCTTGTCGCTCTTTGTTTATGGAACATCCCCCACACAGTGAACAGTCCTTGGTAAAACTTTGGGAGATTGTACAGTTTATGAGCACTCAAGTCCATCAAGAACAAAGGCTCAGCAAGACCCAAATTTCGTCCTCGGGTCAGTATGGTTCGGGCTAAGGGTCTCCAGACAAGGTCTATGGGCCCAACAAGGAGCATCTGAATGAACTGGAGTCGGAAAGTAGCACCCATGCTGGCGAGATGAATGAGACCCTGCGCTCCTTCCTCTTTTGGTAGGAACAGTACGCTCTGTGGGATCCAATGCAGACGGTCCCAGAAAAAGTCCACCAACACCGCCTGTATCCTGGCCAGCAGTTGTGCAGGCGGGTCTACACATGATAAACGGTGCCACAGCATAGATGACACCAAGTTGTTGATCACTAGTGTACGATCCCTAAAAGACATGTGTGGTAAGATCCATTTCCATTTTTAAGACGTCCTTCAACTTTTTCTAAAACATCGTCCCAGTTTTTACACACAAAAGTATCATTACCAAGATACACACCAAGATATTTAAAACCACCCTTGTTCCAAATTAACCCGGCAGGTAAAATGAGTTTCTTGCTTAACTCATCACTGATTGTTACTGCTTCACTTTTTCCCCAGTTAATCTTAGCAGAGGACAATAAACCAAAGTCATTAATATTTTCAACAAGGGTGTCAATATCTTCCTATTTCTTGACAATGACAACAACATCGTCGGCATAAGCAGATAGTTTAAAAACTGTCTCACATCCAGGAAGGAGTACGCCCGAAAGAGATTGTCTTAATTTAACTAGGAGAGGCTCTATGGCCAGGGAGTACAACATGCCAGATAATGAGCAGCCTTGTCTGACTCCCCTCTGAACCTTAAAGGATGCACTTAAACCACCGTTGATCTTTAAAATACTCTCAATGTCACTGTACAGGACTCGGATCATGTTTATAAAACCAGAGCTGAACCCAAAAGCTTCTAGTGTTTGCCACAAATACTGATGTTCGACTCTGTCAAAAGCCTTTTCTTGATCTATAGAAATCAGACAAATTTCACAGCCTAATGAATTGGAGAGGTCCAAAACATCACGAATTAAGATAATGTTGTCACATATCAACCTATTGGGTATACAGTAAGTCTGGTCAACGTGAATGGTATGCTCAATCACTTTTCTCAGCCTCATGGCCAACACCTTTGACAAAAGTTTGTAATCAGTGCAGAGCAGAGCCACTGGCCGCCAGTTTTTAGTCTCTTGTAAATCTCCCTTTTTGGGGTGAAGAGTGAGGATTGCTCTCCTGCAGCTCAATGGTAAGAGTCCTTTACTCAAACTGTCTCTGAGAACAAGCAGCAGAGCTTTCCCAATCTCAGGCCAGAAAGCTGAGGAAGTCCACAGGAAGACCATCAATGCCTGGAGCTTTGCCACTCTCTAGGCTCTGTAACGCAGAATGTAGCTCATCAGCAGAGATTTGTGCATCCATCTCTGCATTAGCCTCTTCAGAAACCTTGGGTAAGTCCTCATAGAAGGACTGTGCCACCTCTGGTCTCTCTTGGAACTCCTTCTTGAAGAGCTTCTCGTAAAAAGCAACTGCAGATTTACGGATCTCCACAGACTCCTGCAGGGGTTGCCCGGTGCTGGACCGCAGAGAGCGCATAAGTCTCCTTTGTCCATTCCTGCGTTCAAAGCCGAAAAAAAGTGAGAGGGTGCATCCATTTTAGCAATATTTTGATAACGAGTGCGAACCAGAGCTCCTTGAGCAGAAAAACCCAACAGGTTAGATAGAGCTGACTTTTTTCTTTTGAGAACTTTAAAATGTTTTCTGTCTCTTGTGGAGTCTGCTAAATCTTGCAGCTTCATTATTTCACTCTCCAAAGCGTTCATAGATCTAGTCATGTCTCTTGTGACATTGAGAGTATACTGTAAGCACAGCTGTTTAATCTTGCTCTTCCCTATATCCCACCACTGTTGTAAAGAAGTATATTCAGATTTTGTCTTTGTATAACCATTCCAGAAATATCTGAAAGCTTCTTTAAAAACATTATCAGAAAGCAGGGTTGTATTAAAATGCCAGTAGGCACTATTGCACTATTACATCTTTAAAAAAGATAGAGACTTGTACAAGGGAATGATCTGAAATACCAACTGGGTGTATTAAACAACTTTTAAGTACGTTACTCTGATGCTTGAAGCAGTAGAATCTGTCAAGCCTAGCCAAGAAGAAATTGTCTTTTACATGAGTCCAGGTGTATTGCCGCTGAGTAGAATGAAAAAGCCTCCAAACATCACATAGATCATTCGCCTCAATTAGTTTCACAAGACATTTCTTACTGGCTCCATGAGGTTCTGGGTGATTTCTATCTAAAGTTGCATTTGCAGTGCAATTAAAATCGCCACCCAGAAACATGTGTCCATCATCACTGTAGTTACTGATTACGGTGTTTAGAGTGTTTAAAAAGACCACCCTTTCTGTGCCTACAGTTGGAGCGTATACATTAATGAAAGTCAGTTTCACATTTTCAAATATAGCTTGTATTTTTTAACAAGCGACCCTCAATAATTTCCTCGGGAACACAAGAAATAGGTAAAAAAAAATCTCTAGAAAACAAAATACTAACTCCACCACTGTTAACTGCGCTTATGACTGAGATAAACTTCCCCATCCCACTCCTTCTTCCATGCAGTTTCATTATCAGCTGTGCTGTGTGTTTCTTGTAAAAATATAACATTTAATTACTTAGCTTTAAACAAACTGAAACGGGAAGCTCTCTTCCCATCCTCTCTGGCACCGTTAATGTTTAATGAACCCAGCTCAAGTCACACATATTAAATGTAAAGCTGCATTTAAACAAAACAGAGATGTTAACACCAAAAAAGAAAAAGAAAAAGAGGAGACGCTTAACCATCATTTGCTAGTTGCTCTCTAACTTTTGTCATCAATTTTCTAAGACGAAAGATTCCTTGGTCGGTAAAGGTCGGTTGGCCGGTATGTTCTGTGTTTTTCATAAACATTCTCACTGAGTCAAGGAACAACTTTAAATCTGGGAAGAAATCATCAACTTTAACTGACCTGGTGCCTTTTGATCTTTGTAAAAAAGATTGGATTTTGGTGAAAGAGTAAACACTCCCAACATCCATCTGTGTGTCTCCACTTCCATCACTTTCACTCTCCTGTGTGTTTATCAAACTGTCCTCTGACTGAGATGAACAGATCATTGGATTTGTTCTTGACACTTTTATAACTTGTTCAGTATTTGATTTGCTTTCTGGTTTTTTCCCCTTGGTTGACAATGTGGACAGATCAGCGTCCATTAAAACCTCTTCCTCGTTAACCAACACTGACTCCGCTACTCTTGTCGCAGTGCAACCGACATTTAAGTCCGTTTTTAAGTCATCTTGTGCTTTTTGTTCACTCGCTAAGTTTTTCTTTACCTCATTCTCCTGATCGCTATCATCTCGGTTTTCCTCCTGTGAAACCTGCAGGCTTCCCTGCGGTTCGTCCGGTAAAGCGGCTCCACTTTCAGCTCCACCGGGCGCCGGTTCCGCTGCGTCAGCAGCCGGCCGGTTCTCACCTACTCTCTCCGGGCACGAGCGAATCACATGCCCTACAGTTCCGCACCCAAAACACTTCATCGTTTCCGATGTTGCGTGCACGGTATAATCAAAGTCATCAATTTTAAATTTTAACACCAAGTTCAATTCTTCGTCACTCTTTTTCAGAATCATTTGAACTTGTCTCCTAAAAGACATGACGTGTTTAAGGTGAGGAGACTTACAGCTGATGGGAATCATCTTTATCATCGGGGACACTAATTTTCCGTGTCTTGCCAGTTCTTTTTCCAAGAGCTCATTTCTTAGAAACGGGGGGATATTCGAAATAATGACCTTTTTAACAGGGCTTACTAAGGACAAAACTGATGTGTAGGTACCTTGGATCACTACTCCATTCACAAGTAGCTGATTTACTTTGTCCAAACCGTCTAGAAAAATCACGACGGCACTATTCATTCTAGGAGCCGATTTAATACTTTCATATCCAACAAGCTCACCTACCGCTAGACTACAACCTTCAACCGGACACCCGCCAGGTGCAGACAGTTTAATTGCGTGTCGGCGTGTTAGTTTGTTCATGTTAAACTGTTCCCCAGCAGCCATGCTGACCAGCCACGCCGGCAGCCGCCGCCTTCACAAAACAAATAAACAAATCCCACCAAACACTGTTTCTCTAAACACTACCACACCACAGTAACTTCACCATGCTCTCAGCAGCACTCACCACACCCACTCCCAGCATATGAGAGAGAGAGAGAGAGAAAGAGAGAGAGAGAGACAGACAGACAGACAGACAGAAACAGAGAGACACAAAGAGAGAGATAGGGAGAGAGAGAAAAAGAGAGACAGACAGACATAGGTACCTAGAGAAAAAAATAGATAGATAGATAGATAGATAGAGAGAGAGAGAGAGACAGACAGAAACAGAGAAACACAAATAGAGAGAAAGGAAGAGTGACAGAAAGAGAGAGACAGACAGAGATACTGAGAGAAAAAGATAGAGAGAGTACCGTGTTCCAAACCTGCTGTGACAGCCTCTCTCTCTCTCTCACTCTCACTCTCTCTCTCTCTCTCTCAGTTTGACTCTGTATGTGTTTGCCCCCGTGTGCAGGAGAGAGGTGTGACGGGAATCTAATTAACGCGGCCCGTTTCAGCACTGAGAAACATGGGAAAAAACGCAGAACTCCAATTCTCACGGCAATAAACGGTGGAAAATTGCAGCACAAACTGACGGCGTATTCAGTTAAACACAGAGAGAGTAAACGCAATAAGAGAAAGGCAGAGTGAAAACACGCCACACTGAGTTTTAACAAAATATCAATACTCATATGGGGGGCTGAGCGTCTTTAATACACACGCGGTTCTGTTTCGGCTGCGAGCAAACTGAAACGCTTCATGAAAAAAACCTCCAAACCACATCCTATCACTCTAATCCAAAAGGTTTTCTTCCATATCTTCCCGACATTAATGTTTATAATCAACTCCAGAAGTAATAGCACCTTTCATGGAGATGAGCCAAATGACATCAACTATATGAACACTGGGACATTTTAAAATTATTTTTAAACATAAACACTGGTTTCAAAATGATTTGCACCCCTACAAATAATATTTGCTGAACGACTTGATGTGTCATTGTAAACACTGACAGAAAAAGTTATGTCATAGCTCACGTTATAGCAGCTATAAACGGTTGTTCCCTCAAAAGCCTTTCTTTCTTTCTCTCTCTCAAAGAGTTATTAAAAAAACGCAGCTTATCATTTTACTGAGAAACAGCAAAGCGTAAACTCCTCTGTTCTGAAGATTTCTGACTGTTGCAAAGCGCTGACACTGGAGACTCCTTCCATGAATGTGAAAAAATGTCATATACAGTATATATATGAACCATATACATCAACAAATATGAATCTTCATAAAGTCCTCATTCGCAACTGGATACAGTTTAAATTTCATTGAAATACTAATTACCTCTTTTGAGTGACCAATGACGCAAAAACACTGCTATTCGACAGATGTATGCTGATATTTGTTCGCATTTCTAGACACTGCGCAATCGTGTAGCTCCATAGAGTTATTAACACACCTAGTGGTCAAAGGTAGGAACTGCAACAAGCTCTAATAGAGGCCCATTGGGGCAGGATTCATGCTGCCCCTTGCTCCGGGGAGGTGCTGAAGACAGACGGTTTATAACGGAGATTCCAGATAACTTGGGCTAGTTTAAAAATACCTCACAACCGACAAGAACTTGTTTTATAGCAAATAATTGGATTTAAATAATAAGCTGTGTCCCAAATGACATACTATACACTAAACACTTATACTATGCACTACACACTCTGCCGTCTAGTGTATGAAGTTTAGAAGGGTAGTATCGTCTCAAATGGCACACGGAATTGTACTAAACGGAAGTATATGCCGTTTCCCGGTCGAGGGCAAATTACGTCAAACGCACGTAATGTGATGGTGCTAGCATCGGTGAAACAGATAACAAAGGTAGCAGTGGCAGCTTGGTGGTTAAGACGTTGGGCTACTGAGTGGAAGGTCGTGAGTTCAAACCTGAGCACTGCCAAGCTGCCACTGTTGGGCCCTTGAGCAAGACCCTCAACTGCTCAGATGTATAAATGAAATAAATGTAAGTCGCTCTGGATAAGGGCGTCTGCCGAATGCCGTAAATGCAAAGATGAATTGGTATATGTTAATGTTTCCTTTTATGCCCAACAAGATCTCAGTCACCGTCAGACGGAGGCGTAATTGTCTCTGCAGGCGATTTTTGCTTGCACAATTTAAAATCAACATAGTAAGCTGTGGTTGTGGCTGCTGGCAATGTAAACATCTTTTTTTTTTCCCGTTCAGCATCTGAGCCTGATATAGCCCCTCCCCATCCGCTACATAAGGAAAGCTGCGACCGTTGAGTGCATGAAGTGTCCGTCATACCACACTTTGGGTTTTTTTTCCCCGGTTGAATGAGTGCATCATCACTGGGTTTTTTTTTTCAGTGTGAACACATTAATCACACTATTTATACTACAAAATGGCATAGAATAGTGCATAAGTGTGCGATTTGGGACGCACTTATAGATTTCCACAAACAAAAGGAAAGTGAAAATGCAGACAGTGTGCCTATGATGTACTGTACATTTCTATTGTAAGATTTACTGCAAAGATTGGGAGATGGAAAGAAGGATTATGAGGCAGATAATATCCGTACATCAGAAATGCGTGCGCACCACGGTGACTTTGGTTTCCTATGCAAAAGCTGAGAAAAACCTGGCCCCTTTTTCCAAAGGCCAAACTGTTTGGGATAGTTTCAGGTCGTTGAGATGTAGTTCAGCTGGATATATTGCGAACAAAGGTACGTCTAAAACTAGACTGTGTTAGAATGAGGACGTTACTATGAACCTGTGATGTACAGCTTTTAACACTGTTTAAATGAAATTTATGACGTCAGAGTTTAAAAATAATCTAATCGGTGTGTAAACAGGATTTTCAGCTACATTTAAATTCCACTCCAGACTTTCTCGGGCAGCTTTTTAAATAATGTATTAAGGCGAGTAAAAATTTGGATTCGGTTTTGATAAATGTAGAAATGAGAACAGCTCTTGGCAGCCAGTTCGGACACTTCAGACCTTTGTGTGTGGTCTTACTTGTGTTATGTCAACACAGGGAGGGCAGGATGCAAGTGCTGGGGAGAAGTCAGTTTATTAGGAACGTAATTCAAAAGTAAAGGAACACAAACGCAAGGTCGAAAACAAACAATAATCCAAAGAGGCATAAACGAGTATAATCCAAAAAGCAAAACATGAATCCACAAGGGCGAGGCATAGGTCCAAAAATAATGAATGAATAATCCACAGTCCATGAAACACGAGGTAAAGGCAAAGGCAACACATTCACTCACTCACTCACTCACTCACTCACTCACTCACTCACTCACTCACTCACTCACTCACTCACTCACTCACTCACTCACTCACTCACTCACTCACTCACTCACTCACTTACTTAGTTCGGTATTTAGGTCGGTAATACTCCACGCCGAAGCGGACAAAAGAAAGGGTTTATATCATAAACTTTAACAAGTTGTAACTTAAACCACCTGTAACTAATAATGAGACAATAAATGATAAACCAATGGACACACAGGGGCGGAGACATGACACGAACCAGAAACAGAGAACCAATAAACAAACGGGGGCAGAGACATGACGTCAAACAAAAACAAAAGAGCACATGGCGGAGGTAAACAAACTGATAGTCTTCAACGGCGGCGCGGAGAATGGAATGCGGAAGTGTTCGCACAGCGAACGACTCCGGGAGTCAGCCCGGGACTCTCGCTTCGTGAGCAACTCCGAATACGAGGGGTTCTCTAACAACGTGTTTAATACGTACGTGAGTGATACAGTGACCTCTGGCATGTGTGTGATCATCACTGTCCATCATCCTGTACCATAGTTTACATTTACCTGAATATTATTTGGCACAGAGATGTGAAAAGACTAATAGCTTTGAATAGTCTTGAATAGCCAATATTTTTCAGTGCTACACACACACACACACACACACACACACTCAGGCACAACTGAACACTGAGGTCAGTCCTATACTGTTCATCTGCAGTGTCTGAGGGTCTTTGAAGGCTTGCGGTTTGGCCTGAGTACAGCTGAGTGCACTAAGCTCCAAATAAAAAAGGATTTAACAGAGGTCAGAGGTCACACTGAATCAGACAGACTCCAGTGTCTGCTCCCTACCTGGAAGCCAAGGATTTATGAAAGGATGGAGGGCTGGATGGACTGGGACAAGAGAAAGAAATTTAGAAACAGAGCAAATGTCAATCACAAGCCAATCATAGGTGTCTGGGAGCTCATGAAACCGGAAGAGAGCAGATTCCTAAGAGAATTCATCAGATTCAAAAGGGGTTTTTTTTCTCCCTTTTTTGGCTTTCTTTTTTCTTATTTCACTTAGTGGTCAAGTTTCCAATTGAAGCAAAACTTCATAGACTCATGACTCAGCTGGTCGCATGTCTCATTAACCAACATTTATTTATATATATATATATATATATATATATATATATATATATATATATATATATATATATATATATATATATATATATATATATATAGATAGATAGATAGATAGATAGATAGATAGATAGACACTGAGTGTGTGTCCATTTACCATATACAATGAGAAAAACACTCTGAAGCTGAAAACAATAAACAGCATTATTTGTACATTTCTAAGCTTCATTTTAACTAATCATGGTTTATGAACGTTTTTGTTTACACTCCGCAAGTTTACTTTCGCCATTCTGCCACAAACCTCTTGTGTGGGCGTGGCTTAGCGGCGCTTTACTCTCATTGGCTAGTGAGATTTGGATCGACAGCTCAAGTGTCCCAGCTGAGGAGGAGGATGATGATGACGACAACGACACTCCGTGCCGCTCCTGAGAGAGTCGTATGAGACTGACTAAGTAAGTAAGTAATCAATTTCCACTACAAAGTACAAACACTATAACTATACCGAGAACCGCATCCAGAACGCTCTCCAAACATCGCAACACTGAAGTCAATACTTCCAGGTCAGGGAGCTGTCGGTCCAAATCTCACTAGCCAGTGAGAGTAAATCACTGTTAAGCCCCGCCCACACGTAAGATTTGTGCCAGAATGGCGAAAGTAAACTTGCGGAGGGTAAACGAAGTTTGAAAGCGTAAACAAAAGCTCTGGCAGCGCAACCATGAACCATGATTAGCGAAAAGGATGCTGTTAAGAAAGCTGTTCATTTGAAGACCGTGTTAAATTTTTGCCAGTGAGTTCACTGTTTTTTTTTCTTTCTCATTGTATATTTATGTTCATGTTCATTTATGTTCTTGAAAGGTTACGTCCAATACTTTCGGCACAAATGTAATTCCATACATTCTTACATTTTCGACTGCACAGGAACGTAATGGGTGTAGAACGTGAGTCTGACTTGAGGGTGAACCCACCGTGACTGTTGCAGCGCGATGTCTCCACCAGCCTGTTGTCCTGGTCGTAGCACACCATGGCCTGGTAGCGGTAGCCCTGTCCACACTCCCGGCTGTCTCCCTGCACTCGAGTCCCCGGAGTGGCCACGGAGCCCTCGGGCAGTATGCAGTCGGACCAGTTACCCACCGGCTGGGCGTTGTACTTATCACAGGGGCAGTACTGAGTCTCGCTCAGAGGGTACGTCTGACTGTTCTTGCACTTGTCCTTCTTTTTGCTCTTTCCTGGAAGTCAATGGAGACACTGCAGATAATTTTATTTCTTGAAATCTCAGAAAAAAAACAAAAACATAATGAAATCAAAAGGAAAAAAAAAACAATAGACAGAGTAATACATTTAATATTTTTAATCTATCCATTTTCCGTACCACTTGTCCTACACAGGGTTGCGGGGAGCCTGGAGCCTATCCCAGGGAACTCGGGGCACAGGACACCCTGGACGGGGTGCCAACTCATCACGGGGCACAACGACACACACATCCACACACAATTTTGAAATGTTAATCAGCCTACAGCGAATGTCTTTGGACTGGGGGAGGAAACCAGAGTACCCAGATAAAACCCCTGAAGCACGGGGAGAACACGCAAGCTCCGTGCACACAGGGCGGAGGCGGCATTCAAACCCCCAACCCCGGAGGTGCGGGGCAAACGTGCTAACCCCTAAGGCAATGTGCCCCTTATGTTTAAGACAGGTAAATTAGTATGTATTAGATTTGTATGTTTGTTTGTTTTGTTATGTGGTTAGTTAGTTAGTTTCCTATTTAGTTAGTTAGTGCATTGCATAAGTATCGCATACGTTTTACAACCTGGCATTGAAATGGACTTAATTAGAATGATATATCATGAATCTACACAAAATATCCCATAATATTAGTGCAGTGAAAAAATTAATATAGCTTGGAAAATGAAATACAAATGATTGCATAAGTAATCACCTCTAAATTAGTTCTGGTACAAACAATTACCATCCAAATGACATTTTATTTATTTATTTTTTAGATCTGTTTTAATTATTATATAGAAGTGAGAACATGTCGCTTACCTACTAGGGCCCTTTTCCTCGTGCGCACTCCCACGCAGTCGGCAGTGCACGGGGAGAACTTGGACCAGTTGGTGAGCTGGCAGTCGTCTCGGCACGGCAGCTGGCACGGCTGGTTTACTGCCGGCATGGAGCTCGCAAACTTCAGACACTGGGCTACATCTGCTACAGAACCATCCAGCTGCCGACATGAGACCGCTGCAGGATCACACACAAACACACACACAAACACGCACACACACACACACACACACACACAAACACACGGCAGTGAGACTCGACAATCCAGTGGATTACAGAGAGACACGGTGACACAGAGACAGGGATGTAGATAAAAGGGTTCAGAAGCAGCAGGGGGTTGTTTATGAGGATAACGGCAAGGACAGTCACGAGAAACGATTCTGACACGGACAATATTTTAAAATCTGACTGCAGATCAGTTATACTTCATTCTTTACAATGTATGCCTATGAGACTGTCAAATGTGTCACATGTTTGGAATTTGACACTGATATGACCATAGAATAGTAGTATTAGTTTGCACATGTCTGCTAATACACACTGCTAATCCTGAACGATCCTAATCCTAGAATTTCATACCTCTGGTCTGGAGCCCCGCCCCGCATCCCTCCTGAGCGCCTCTGGTGTCCTGCCGAATGCTCCACGGGACGAGCTGGCACCGGCGCCACTTGTGGGTTTTCCACCTGCAAACAGAAAAACACTAGTAACACACACCAGTGATGCTTGACAGTTAACGTTTTTCCTTTAATTAACAAATTTTACATGGCATTAGTCACATTATATACGCCATTAGCAGCATTAAAAACATTGTACATGGCATTAGTAACATTAAAAATGACCTTAGTCGCATTAAAAGCACTGTGATATAAACATTAATGTTCAATTCAACACCTGCATTAGCTAATGTTTATATCACAGCGCTGCGGAATTATCCTTTCCGATAGGTCAGAAGAGAAGGCGTTGATTACTTTTCTGTAACAGCAGCTCGGACAGTAGTGAAGCCCGAAATCACAAGTTTATATCAGTGTTGATGCGCTTGTTCTAATACGTTTTATAGTAACAGCTCATTCACAGGGACTTGTGAATGCAGCAGAAGCCCCACGTTTTTGTTGAACATTCATGGAAGGAGTCTCCAGCGTCAGCGCTTTGTAACGGTCAGAGAAACAAGCCGTAACTTTCTGGAGTTTACGCTTTGCTGCTGCTGGTTTCTTTTATTAAGCTCAAAAGAGAGAAAGAAAAGAAAGGGTGGTGAAGGAACGACTGTTTATAGCTGCTATAACGGAAGTGAGAACTTGTTTTGTGGATGTCCCACAAAAAATATATGTATAAAACTATAAACGGATCAATTTTTATAAGGAAATGAGCTGGTAAGTTTTATTGAGCATCTTGCAGAGCCACAGTTCTTCTGGACACTTTGACTTTCGCACTCGCTTCTTATTTTTGCAGCGAAACCCAGCAGCCTTCATTGTGTTTACTTGTCTGAAAAGTGTCTCTTACGTAATATGCTGCTTTCTTTAATGACATACAAACATTTTTCTGTAACGTTTCATTTTGTGCTAGAAGACTAATGTTTGGGAATCTAAAATGTTTTTTTTTTGCACTGACTTGATAATGTAGACGTCATCAAATAAAAAAAAATCTATAACAAAGTTTGTACTAAAAGAAAGAGGGTGCCTAAAACCTTTGCACAGTACTGGAGGTCATTCTTTAATAAATAAGAAAATGTAACTGGAAATTAATCGACTTGTAACAGTGGCTCTGCTTCATCACACCTCGAGTCGTTGATTCATTTTGTATTTTATTCCTTACATGTTTAAGCAAATATGAATTAATACATACCAGTGCTACTATGTTGCTTTATCTGTAGTACATCAACGCTGATATAGTAAATGTTAGTAAAGGAGGCTTTAATGTGCTGTAACACTGTAACGCTAAAAACCAGCAGAAATACAATAAATCTGTCCGGGTTCCATCCAACATCTCTGCGTACCTGCTGGCACTGCGGTTCGTTCCCTTCCTCCGAGCTCTATAATGCTCTTACATAACCATTGCACACGTTTGCATCATGCGAACACAAAGACGTGTTGCGAGAGAGCTGATACAGCGTGTGTACAGTGTACCTGTAACCGGGACAGACTGAGGCTGGACGAGGAATCTCACACTCTCTCTCTTCATACAGCACCTCAGGACAGTCCACACCTCCGTTCGCCGGCTTCTGGACGATCACACGGAAACGGGACTGGTTGTATTTCTGGCCACTCGGTCCTGAAGACAGCAGTGTTAGAGTTACAGGAGTAAAATGATACACAACTCTGATATCCACTCGGACGTCTCCGGACTTCTTCAACGTGTACCACGTGTACCTGCTTCACAGGACGAAGGACAGGACGTCCATTCGCTGAACGCTGTTACTGCGCAGTCCTTCTTACAGGGCAGCACACACTGTCTCACCGACGGGGGACGAGGAGCTTCTGGACATCTAAACACACACATACGCACACACACGTACACACACACACACACACACACACACACACACACACACACAGCACGAGGAATCCCAACATCAGAAAGCAAGAGATAATGTTCCTGTGCTACATTCATTATTCTTCCAGATGCTTTCACTTCCTGCTTTTATAAATTGTTTCTTTTTTTTTAAAACAAGAAAGAAAGAAAGAAGGAAAGAGAGAAAGAACACATGGCAAGAAATGAATAAATAAAGAAATGAATAAATAAAGATAGAAAGAAAGAAAGAACATATAGCGAGAAAGGAAGAAAGAAAGAACATATGGCAAGAAATGAATGATCGAATGAATAAATAAAAAAATAAACAAAAACAAACAAATAAATAAGTAAATAAATAAATAAAGATAGAAAGAAAGAACATATGGTGAGAAAGAAAGAAAGAAAGAAAGAAAGAAAGAAAGAAAGAAAGAAAGAAAGAAAGAAAGAAAGAAAAATTGTATTTTGGGGGACATTCACTGGTGCAGGAGAGAAAAAGAGAGAGGCAGAGAGAGAGAGAGAGAGAGAGAGAGAGAGAGAGAGAGAGAGAGAGAGAGAGAGAGAGAAAGGAAACATGGAGATGCCGTGTTATCTTTTACTAAACACTCGTTTGGAAATAATTGCCCCTACAGTAATATTTAGTGAATGGCATGTTGTCCTTTTTATCCATTTATAGTTACAGTTAATGTTGTGGAACGTCCATTAAACAAGTTCGTTCCTGTTCTCACTTATGTTACAGCAGCTGTACACAGTCGTTCCCTCACCGGTCTCTCTTTTTATCTCTCTCTTCAAGTTAATAACACAAAAACCCACATCTTGTTAAACCTCAAAAGTTCCAGCTTCAGCTCTGACTGTTATAAAGCGCTGACACTGGAGACTCCTTCCACAAATGTCACATAAACACATTTCTCCTTACAGAAAACCTTACGTTATAGCAACGATGACACTCTTTTCAATTTGTTCATTATTAGTTTTAGATTCTGCGTCCCCCGAAGACGTCCCTGTGAACGAGCTGATGCTACAGAAACGATCACAACCCACACCTTCTGACCAATCAGATCACAGCTGTAGTGAGAAAGATGAACATGTGGTCAAAAAAATGGCTGTTAGGCCACTCCCTTTTTCGTGTGATAATATTTAGTATGCCGAAATGGAGCTCATGATCAGGTGTAATTTCCTGTCACCCCACACACCACCTGCTTCGCTTCATGAGCACGGTGAAAAGCTGCAGGACGAAAAAAAGAAGAGAAACGAAGATAAATATGGACAGCAGCTTCAAGACAAACATGACGGAGAATGAAAATTGTGATTCTGTGCTGCTCAGAATGAGGATTAATGCAAATCTCGGCCGTGACGCAACACCTCAAGGCCTCGCAAATCAGATGTAACGATAATCCGACCTGAAAACATGGCGGCGACTCGTCCCTCGGCGGCATTAAATCGAAGCCACAAGAGCACCCATAATACTATAATCTTCCTCGACAATAAATTCTCCTTATTCCCTGCCAGCTCATGACTTAAGGCTATATTGCGGGGAGATAAGTGCTAATATGTCCTACTGATTCTATCATCCGGCCGTAATCGGCTTTCGTCGGTGTCTCGTTTATGAGCGATGGTTAGCTGTAATCTGCATAAATTCGAGGCACACGGACGACGACGACGACTGCAAACCATCTCCGAACGTTTATTCCCAAGCTTTTCCCAACCAGATGATCGGGGAATAATTGAGCATAAAAAACATCATCTTCTTCTTCTTCTTCTTCTGCTGTTGTTGCTGCAGTGAGACAGAAATATCATGAATATCAGGTTTGTGAGGGAATCAGAGACGAGGCAATAAAACTACAGCTGCAAAACATCGATCTGTATTTAACAGCGTTGGACGGGAGCAGGGAGATTAATCCTGCGAGGATTTGTTTGGGGTTGTAGTGCACGCTGCGGTGTGTAGGATGAGGATCGGCGTGTGTGAGACAGCAGGATGTCAGTCATCACGCTCGTCACATGTCCGTGCGCAACACCTTCTGATCGATCAGAGTCCGGAATTCAACAGCGTTCTGGTTTACCTGATTACACACACACACACACATATGCGAAATCACAGGTATCGAAATCATTAACGCGCTCGCTTTAATACATCGTCGTTTCTATAGTAACGGCTCGTTCACAGGGACGTGTGCAGCAGACATTTTCACATCAACTGAAAAGAAGACGCTTGTTCATCGTTTATGGAAGGAGTCTCCGGTGTCAGCGCTTTGTAACAGTCAGTGCATTTTCAGGACAGACAATAAACCTGATCTGCAGTGGGGGCTGAATCATTTTGATTGCAGCTGTAAATAAACGCCCCTTTAACTCAGATGTAGTGAGTTAATTAGAACATGTGCAGTGAATTTGTGTTGTCCTGTAGCTATGAGGCTAATGTAGCTAGCACATCAGAACATCTCATCGCCCTCATGCTCACGACTGATTTGTGAAATCTTTTGCGGTTTTGTTTAAACGGATGATTGCAGAAAATGTTTTACGCCCAAATACTGCTGAAACTTCGTACAGTTTAAACCAAACATTTTGGCCGTGATTTGACGAACCACTGTAGTGCATTTCCAGCCTTAACAACAACAACAACATCACACGTCTCACGTCTCACTCCATTCCTAACTCCTCCATTTCCTCTGACTAACAATAACGCTAAATTTCAGGCAGAAACCGGCCTAATGAAATGGAATTTCAACTCCTCTCCACGCCTCGGATCTTATTCCGCTGGCATCATTAAAAACAGCTCACACGTTTATCCATCAGGAACGCCAAAAATATCAGCACCCTGCCTTCTGCAAGCTGTCATTAATTTTCAATTAGGACTAAACTGTCGTCACTGCTGAAACGAGGAGAAGCGTCTTGTTTATCTGCAGCCTACGCCAAACCAGATCATTAGTAACATTCACGAAATAAAAAAACATGTACAGCAGCAGTGCTCTGTTAATCTCCCTGTTGATCACTTATTAATACGGTTTAGTTAGAGAACTTTTTCAGGGCTGGAGAGTAAAAATATGACACGAAATTTCAGAAGTGGCTCAGTGTGGAGTAGAAGGACTTTATTATCACAGTGTGTGTGTGCGTGCGTGCGTGCGTGCGTGCGTGCGTGCGTGCGTGCGTGTGTGTGTGGGGCATCAGGCGCTCCGCCCTGCAGAGGCTGGCTTTCAGGAGTTCTCTCTATCTGTCTGTCTGTCTGTCAGGAGTTATGTTTGTCTGTCTGTGGTTCTGTCTGTTTGTCTGTCTTTCTGTCAGGAGTTATGTTTGTCTGTCTGTCTGTCTGTCAGGAGTTATGTTTGTCTGTCTGTCTGTCTGTCAGGAGTTATGTTTGTCTGTCTGTGGTTCTGTCTGTTTGTCTGTCTTTCTGTCAGGAGTTATGTTTGTCTGTCTGTCTGTCTGTCAGGAGTTATGTTTGTCTGTCTGTCTGTAGTTCTGTCTGTCTGTCTGTCAGGAGTTATGTTTGTCTGTCTGTCTGTAGTTCTGTCTGTCTGTCTGTCTGTAGTTCTGTCTGTTTGTCTGTCTGTCTGTCAGGAGTTATGTTTGACTATCTGTCTGTCTGTCTGTCTGTCTGTCTGACTGAGACAGTCAGTTGGGCAGGATGAAAAAAAAAAACGTTATAAAATTACTTTGGACCACCTGGTAAAAAAGGTAGGAGTGAGAGGGCAGAGGGTCGTGATATGGAAGATAAGGATGAATGAAAGGTCAAGGACAATTGACATAGGACTAAGACTAAATTTAAAAATAGCCCACAAAATGAACACTAGTGCTAACCACTAATCCACCGCCATTTTCATAATTTATTAATTTATTGCTTTATTTTATTTTATTTTATTTATTTATTTATTTATTTTTTACATTTTTTAAAATTATTATTATTTTTTTTCATTTTATTACATTTTTAATTAAATTGTTACATTTTGTTAAATTTTGTACATTGATTTCATATATAGTACATGTACGTATATTTAATGTTATATGCAACCTTTTAAATATATATTTTATTGCATATTTTATTACATTTATTTCAAAATAAACATAATTAAATACCTAGTTTAGTATATTATAAAATATTGACTGCTGCTCAACTCAGGTCTGTGTCTCCATATACATTACTGACACATGTGCTATTATAACCTGATTATATTAAATTAGAAGTAAAGAAAGACATATTTCACACAAACAAAACAATGTTTATTTAAAGGTATAACAAATTTAATTGAAGTACAAATTAATCTCTGTGGCACATTATGTATATATTTATTTTGCTGTTTTTTTTGTTGTTTTGTTTGTTATTTTCATCTTAGAGACAAATTTCTAATTGATTTCAATTAATTTGTAATGAATTTATATTAAGTTCTATATTTGTATATTGCACTGAATGTATATATGGATAAATAAAAAAATAAAAAAAGACTACAAATGATAAGATGATATAAATGAATAAGAACTGACGTGTTTGCCATCTTGTCCTTCATTCGGGTTTAACAATAATTCTCAAGAACCTAACAGTAAAATTAAGAGATCTGAGCTGACATCCTTCCAGTCACAAGCTCAGAGTCTTCACCGCCGAGCTGCTGCTGCGCTACATGCTAACCGCCTTCATTCCTCACCGGATCAGTGAAAGTTTTCGACGCAGTTTGTCTCGAGCATGGTACGTTTTTCTCGTCTTGTAGTAATTAAATTGCAAGAATCCAGCGCACTTAATTACTACCATTGGTGTTGCTGGGAAATTAAGCCGTTTGAAAATGACGGAGCTAATTAGCATGTTTGCTCCTGCGTGTTTATCACGCTTTTTCCCCCGGCCTGCTTTTGCCTGGAGTGGAGACACAGACTTTGAGTGCAGACTGCATTTTCCCTGAAGCAATCTATGCCACTCAGATATTCACACACACACACACACACACACACACACTAATGTGATACAACCAAATAAATGCACAGCCCTCATTAGCCCTCTCGGAGACTCTTAACTCCAGGATCACTCCAGAACCGGGTTGAGTACCGTGATGTGCTCTCTGTCCTTCTAATGTAGTAATGAAGTACCACTAAGCGGTGAATGACATTAAGCTTTTAGCCTGTATGCTAATCGTGTGTGCTAAATCATTTTCTTTTTTTCTTCAAAGTGGTCCTTGGTGAGCCCCAGATTGATCCACATTTTTGCACTTTCCCAAGCAATGAAGAGCAATGAATATCTTTAGAGCAAACATGGACCTGGGATTATTTAGTTTACAAAACACTATCCGGTTTTATCCGATCGGCCAATCACGAGTCAGCAGTGCAATTCATAAAATCACATGGGGACAGATCAAGAGCTTCAGTTAACGTCCAGGTCATCAAATTGGGGGAAAATGTGACCTCAAACATCAAATTGGGGGAAAACGTGATCTCGGCGATCTCAGTATTTCAGAAACTCCTGGGATTTTCTCACACAACGGTCTCACAGGATGGTGCAAAAAACAAAAAACATCCAGTGAGCAGCAGTTCTGCAGGCGTTTCGATGAGAGACGTCAGAGGAGAGCAGCCAGGCTGAATCGAGCTGACAGGAAGGCTACCGTAACTCAGATAACCAGTCTTTACAACTGTGGTGAGCTGAAAAGCATCTCAGAACACATAACCCATAAGGATGGGTCTACAACGGCAGATTACATACACTGGTATAGTGACAGTGGGCAAGTCGTGTGAGCCACATGTTTTTCTTGATCAGTAGAAAAAGTGCTCCAGCCAGTGATTTTTATAAAAATAAAAAAAAAATCCCACCAAGTTTAAAACCAGCCTTGCCTTGCAAAGTCACTTGTCTCTCATAAGAAGATATCTGTAAAGAGAACTGGTGTCTATAAATGTAAATCTACATCCAGCATTTCTGCAAAGCTGCTTTGTCGCAGTGGTTATAAGCGCTACATAAATCTTTTCACAAGATTTTGATTTATTTCTTTTAGTAAACACTTGCCTTAGGAAGCCGCCTTAGGAAGCTAAACAGTCCTAAACGACCTTGAATGGACCATTCTGCATGTTTGCTAAATATATTTCAGATCCTATACCAAATATGACTTCTTACTTTTTCGGCGGGACCTGCCCCACGTTGACCTTGACGCAGATGACCTTACGGGTCTGCATGCCCGTAGCGCAGGATGTCTTGCCCTGTCCGGAGGGCGTGGTCCGGGTAGAGTTGAGCATGGAGACTGACGTGTCCTCAGTGCACAGCCCCCACGGTCCGGTCTGCCAGTGGTAAACAACGCAGGGATGCTCATTACAGCTCCTCATTTCCTGTAGTGTGCTGGCGTTCGGACAGCTGGAGCCTCCTGGAAGTGCACAGACAGCATGGCTGAATCCCAAATTGCTCCATAAACCACTAATAAGTGCACTAAACTCCTCTCTGAAATAATGATTTCTACAGTCTATAAACTGCACAACATTTCCAACAAGAAGCCATCAGACATCCCAAAACACTCCTTACTCCCTATATTAGTGCACTACAAAGATTTTAATGTGTTCCACACACTATGTAGTGCACGATGAGAAACGTTTTTATTTATTTATTTATTTATATATCCAGCCTTTTGTAATTAGGTGTCCTGGCTGCTGGGGCACTCAAAAACCTGCTAATAACTACCTGTTTATAGAATTTCATTAAAAAAAAAGATAAACTACATACAGGAAATGTGTATTTTGACTCCACATATGGGAGTGTAGCAAGCTAACACAAACAAACCTAAAATGCAAGCTAACACAAACAAACCTAAAATGATTTATCTGAGGATATGTCAACGTTTTAAATGCTTATAACCTACAGCAAGCTAACATAATAGCATAACTAACATAATCCCTCACAGAATTACTTAACTCATACTCACAAACGTTCATAACCTTCACAGCCAACACTACTTAGCCAGCTAACACTAACCAGGCTAACCTGACAGGTTTTCTGAAACAATTTCCATATTAAAATTTCATAAAAGCTAAATATCACTGTGAATGCTATCCGGCTAAATAACACGTGCTAACCTGACAGGATTGTGTGAGGGGAAGTTTCTGAAGTCATATTCATACATGTTTACAACCTTCACTGCTAATGCTAGCCTGACAGCTAACATGCTAACGTGAGGTAACTTAACAAAATTAGCAAGAGGATTTTAAAACGTGATCCCTGACAAGATTATTTTAATTTAAATCAAATTCAATAAACGTTCATGACCCTTAATGTGAACTGTTAGCTAGCTGGCAAACATGTGCTAACCTGACAGGAATTCTGAGAGGATTTATGTCATATTCATAAATGCTCATAATCTTCATTGCTAAAACTAGCAAGCTAGACTAAACGGGCTAACTTAACATTTTTAGAGCTAACATGACAAGATTAGAAAGAGGGTTTTTAGGTCATATTCACAAATGCTCATAACATCCACTGTTAATGCTAGTTAGCATGTTGACATAGACAAATAGCTTAATGTAATCCCTGACATGATTACTCAAACCTAATTCATAAACGTTTATGACTTGCTTTATGAATTGCTAGCTGGCTAACACTGGCTAACCTGACAGGATTTATTCATAAATGCTCATGAGCTTTACTGCTAATTGCTAGCTGAGTATCATGAGCTAACCTGACTGGATTTCTGAGAGGATTTTCAAACCATTTTCGTAAATATAAATAACTTTCACTGTTAACTGCTAGCTAGCTGGCTAACATGAGCTAACCTGACCATTTCTGAGAGGCTTTTAAGATATATTCATAAATATTCCAGCTACCTATCCTCCAGCTAGCATGAGGTAACCTGACAAGATTACTTAAGTCATACAAATATATGTTTATATAATTGCCGAACTTTTAAAGATAACTTTTTGCAAAACTTTTACCTTTTTAAGGGCAACAATGAATCATTGAAGGCTGAGAAACATTTGTAGGGCTTTTTTTTTTTTTTACAGAGCTTAAAGCCACACTCACTAGTTTGAGGACTTTAAATGAACTATAACCATATTTATTTGATTTTGTTGGATTAACGACTAAGTAGAAACATGTACAATATTTCATTCCTGTAATATCTCTGACTAGGCCAAATTTAGTTTCTAGTTTTAACACCACGAGACGTACTCCTCTCTCCTGTCTACATGGAAGGAGTCGAAATGCTCAACAACACTCCAAGGCTCTGTCTCGCTCTTCAGCAGTGAAATGAGAGCGTGTCTGACATAAATGCTGACATTCTCAGCTCTCTGGGTGACGGAGCAGCCCAAAGGGGTACCGAGAATCGAGACCTGTCTATCTGGAAGAGGAAAGCAGCTCCATAATGAGGAGAAAGCACACCCACGACTGAGAAAAACACAACTCTGAAGGACTTTAGCCTTGAGAGACCTGATGCTCTGGTGCTGTCTTTCAAAGCAAGGGGGGAAAAATTCTAAATAGATCACCATTTGTGAAAGACAGGTCTTTCGTTTCAGCTCTTCTGCTGAATTTTATGATCCTTTGGCAATTGGTGTGAAACAGTTCCTTACACAGGAAAATAATAATTCCTCACATGCACCATAGGATTGGTCAGAGGAATCAATCTAGACAATCGGTTTAGGTTTGTTGCTTTATAGTATCATACATAATTTACATAGAATTCAGAAAATCGTAGTTCAAATGTCACTTTGTCAGTGAAACCATGGCTCCGTGTTGCGTACATACATAGAAAATGAATGGTCACTTGCTCTGTTGCTGCTTGCCAGATTTGCCAGAGTTAGAGTTCTCACCATGTTCCATATTCATATACCATCCCTAAAACCTTACACAGACCCTCGTATCAATAGTTATATAACGACAAAGAGATACACGATTATGTCCTCCATAGTCAAGCGCCCCCTAGAGCCCAGAGGCCTGTTGGACAGTTGAACATACTCCAAATTGCAGAGTCAGAACAAATCCAACCCGGGTTAATTAAGGTTAACAGGTTTCATTACCCTGGTTATCAACTTTCTCAGTCAACCCAGGTTTTAACCCTGAATCAAGGTTTACTCAGCGTGTGCGTGCACATAAAAGCCAGACGTTTGCAGCAAACAGCCAATAGCGTTCAACATGGAGAAAAGCAGGTGTGCATACTTCCGGTTGACGAGCAAGAAATGATTTTGCGGAAATATTATTAATTTAAACCTACACTAAAAGCAAAAAGCAACACCGTTGAGGCTGCCAAAGCTCGGGAACATTACTGATTGTGTAAAAGTTTACTTTTATAGGCTCACAATGAGAATATACAAATTGAAAAGTCATAACCCCAACATATTTAATGTAATTTCATTTAATATGCAGTCAATTTTTAAATTACATATTAATAAAACAAATATCCATTTTCGAATATATAGTAGGACAGGAATAATGCCACCGCATGAAATGTACCACTCGCAAAGAACCACAAAGCAACACATACAGTTTGCGGTACGGTAAGAGCGTGGCTTCAGCATGTCAGATTTTTAATGTGCGGCTCAAAACTATACCATCTTCCAAAAATCGATATCTTTCATACAGATGGTCATCGGGAAAAGCCAGGGGATTGTGTCTGTCCCTAAAAATGCTTTTCGTTCAAAGTGCCCTTCATATTATTTGCGCTCCGAGCTCCACAGGATTCCCCAGAAACAGGGAAGCCTTCACTACAAGCACTAAAGGGTTAACTTTGATGCGTCCGATTTATATCACTTTGCTCGCAGCTGGTTGGTCCAAGTTGGGTTTGAGTTTTCTTACACAGAATAAAACCTGCTCCGGAGCTGGTTAGCCATGGAGTGTGAATTACCATAGAGATGAAACCCGCTAAAAAACAATCCACATTGTTGAGACCGAAAAACCAGGATTTGCTCAAACTAAACTCAAGCTTACTTGGGTAGCCACCAAAACCGGCTTCATGAAACAGGCCTCAGGAGGTAGGGATTGAAATGCCAACTCTTTTCAGCGAATCGGATCATTTGACTCGGCTCACCAATAAAAGTCGACTCACTCAGCTCCCAGATGGCTCACTGCCATATTTTTCCCCAAAACCAGACAAAGGTTATTGGTTTATTGTGATTAACGACATGCATTCTGATTAATTTCCAGCGAGAGTAGATCTATTCAGGATGTCATGTCCTCATTTGGGGGAAAAAGCCTCACTCTTCATGAAAGGAGTTATGAGACGACTGCCAGAGTTCAACTAAAAAATCTGACTCGAAGACTCGACTCGTAGGAGAACGACACATCGCCACCAGAAGGTGAAGATCTTCGCCTGAAGGCATTAAATAATGAATTTTTCATGGTTCAGTTTACGCCTTCTGCTGATCCTGTTTCTGTTTGCTGTGTTGGAATTCACACCTTTGTATCTTCAAGGCTGCGAGAACTGACACCATCTTTCAGTGCAAAAACATGGAAAATGGCTGTATTTTTGGCTTTTCAAACAGCTTTGCTGTCAGCGAGGTCGTTCCCCTGGGGAAAAAAATTTCTCAGCCTCCAAACAAACACAACTTCCAAAAGGTCCAGAGTCAATGCATCACCTCGTTTTGAAATTTTATTTATTTATTTATTTAAATGTGTGTTTGCTGTATGGTTTTCAGTCCTTCTGCCGTCTCACTCAAATCCACTCTCAAAGACATCCATAATGCATAAAGGTCTTTCTGCATGAGTTAGTGTGTTTAATGCGCGTGTCTTCCATTAGGAAGCAGGGCAAGACGTCTGCAGAACGCAGCAGGCAGACAGCACATACTTATGATAAAGATGAAAGTAAGACTTGTCTTCTGAATAGCAAATAATTCAAGGGCACTTTTGTGAAAATGATTTCTCCAAACAAACCCATTCGAGCAAATGACCCGACACGAGTCGTGTTCATCGCCGAGGTTGCAGCATGCTAATATTGTGCTTTTTGCCTTTGTAATGAGTTCCCAGGGATTTCTAAAGCATCCATAACCACTTTCTAGCGACACTTTCCACTTCAAAGTGTATATCATCCACAAAACTCTAAATGTTTCGACTAGAACAACAATCAAAGTCCACAAAATATCACAGAAGTTTCTGGAAGTTTCCTCAGAAAACTTTGCAGCCCTTGTAACACCTTAAAATAAATATTACAGCCTTATATCAAACCTAATCCGATTTATAATAAAAGGTTACGTTAGTCCTACAAATTTCCAAATCTGAAAGTCTGAACCGCTAACACTAGCCAGCTGGTTATCATGAGCTAACCTGACAGGCTTTCTGAGAGGGTTTTTAATATTCATAAACATTTGTCACCTTCACAATGCTCGTCAAAGTTAACAAAGCTAAAATCGGAGTAAAGTAGCTAAATACAGTACAATCCTGTCAATATTACTTACACAAAATTCATATTTGTTCATAACCTTTACTGCTAACTAGCTAACATAAGCTAATCTGACAGGAATTCTGGGAGGATTTTCAGGTCCTTTTCATAAATGTAATTAACCTTCCTTCTCTGTTTACAGCTAGCTACGTGGCTAACATGAGGTAACCTGACAGGATTTCTGAGAGGATTTTCAAATCACATTCATAAACATTTGTAATCTTCAGTACTAATGCTAGCATGATAGCTAATATGAGCTAACACGATGAGATTAGCAAGAGGATTTTTAGGTTATATTCATAAATGTTTATAACCTTCAATTCTAATGCTAATCAGCAAGTTATAACATAATATCATAGCGGAGCATAATCCCTCACAAGGTTATTTAAACCAAATTTATAAATGTTCACGACTTTTATCACTGCTAGCTAGCATGGGCTAACCTGACAGGATTAGGTAATATAAGAGAGGATTTTTAAGACTTTTAAGAAATCAGGAAAAGGACTGGTGCTGTGACAGTGTGTCATAGTGAGGACAAACGCAGCTTGCACAGTTCACGCTAACTTGTTTGGAAACTTCTAGAAATAAAACTGCACTAGTACACAGATGTGTGAGGATGTCCTCCCCGTTACCTTCTCGAGCACTGTAAGCCAGTACGGCTCTCGTTCTCGTCTGCTTTCCCTCGGCCGTTTTGCTCGAGCACGTCTGCGAGCAGGTGGACCAGGACGTCCAGGGGCTGAGGACGCAGTCATTAGGACACGGGACAACACAAGAGACAGGGCCGGGGAGCGACGCTTCATCACACAGCTCCTTATTCACCTCATTTCCTGCACACACAGGAACATTTTTTATTTTAGTATTTCTTATTCAAAGGCATCATTGTATAAATCCTTCAGAGATATCCCATAATTCTGTTCTCACTACAAAAACTCTGTACAAAAAAATCAACTCAAGGTGCATGGAAAGAACTATTTTCACTGTGGAACACGTACAGATATTGAACTATTGTTTGTTTTATTTTTAACGATCAGATATGGTAAGTCAAGCGCATTTATTTTCATTTGAAAGTATTAGTATATAAATAAATACTTTGGAATTTTGGGGTGGAGTCCGAAAGAAAATTATAATAAGATAAGTAAGCACTATAATTTAGGAAGTAGGACCTATAGACATATCATTTTATTAGTAATATAGTTGGGGTCATAGGTTTACATACGCCTTGCAGAATCTGCAAAATGTTTTATAATTAATAACAATAAAAAAAAAGAGGGATCATAAAAATTGCATGTTGTTTTTTATTTAGTTCTGCCCTGAATAAGCTATTTCACATAACAGATGTTTACATGTAGTCCACAAGACACAATAATAACTGAATTTACACAAATGAACCAGTTCAAAAGTTTACACACGCTCGATTCGTAATACCGTGTGCTGTTACCTGGATGATCAACGACTGTTTTTATGTGTTGTGATAGTTGTTCACGAGTCCCTTGTTTGTCCCGAGCAGTTAAACTGCCCACTGTTCTTCAGAAAAACCCTCCAGGTCCTGCACATTCTTTACTTTTCCAGCATCTTCTGCATATTTGACACAACTATTACAAAAAGTGCACACATTCACTGATTCAAAACGAAATGCAATTTTTATGATCCCTCTTATTTATTATTTTTTTAAATTATCATTTTGCAGATTCTGCAAGGAGTATGTAAACTTATGACCCCAACTGTATCTTTAATAATTATATTACATTAAATAATAATCATTAATTAAAAAAAAAAATATTATGTGATTTAAGTTAAAAGTAAAGTTAAAAATGACTGTGTATAATTTTTTTTGGTACATGAATAGGAAATCTAAAAACTCTTCAACGTGCTGTTACTATAGAAACGATTAACATTAATATAAACCTGTGATTTGCGGCTTCACTACCGTCAGAGCTGCTGTCCTAGAAAACGAATCAACCCCTTCTGACCAATCAGAATCGAGAATTCTCGTTAACTTGGTGACACACGTTGCATGGTATTATGACACAGAAGGGAGGGAATATTGAATGTGATATTTGAGTAGCTAGCTCAATAAGCTAGCGTGATATATCTACATATTTCTTTAAAGGAAATGTTACAGAAATTAAGGTTTCTGGGAAAACTTCTGGGAAACTGCATCACGCACAGAATACGATGAGGACCTCACGCGACTCCAGGTACATATGTAACGTTAAAAATGAGGCTGAATACAAATAAGCAGAATGCAAAATAGTGTTAATCAGAGCCTGAAATAGACGAAGGCATAGATTCAAAGCTCCCAGGAGCCTCTGAAAACGCATCTATTATTCATGGCATGTACAGGATGAAGCTTCAGACCTGATTTTGATGGTTGTAAAAGACACCATTGCACATATCCACCCGTTCAGACTGACCCAATTTTACAGGGGAAAAAAAAACAAAAACATAGAAATGGGAACAAACAAAGCTGATGTGGTTTTATAAGAAGTCATGAGAATTGTTACGAATTTGCAAGTTTTAAATCTATTATTCTTTATTATACCACGTCCACAGAAAATACTCATTTCTGATTCAAGCCACTGGCAGCAAAAAAAAAAATAATAATAAAATAATAATAATAATAATAATAATAATGTGCTCTGCACATTTCAATATTAAATTCTAGCAGCAATGGAAAAAATCTGAATTTCATTTTCATTAATCGTCTGCTTCGCCTGAGTTTCCTGGAAGCAACACAAAAAAAAAAGTAGATGGATTTCACACCTGAACTCGATGTTAATTGCAGCCTATGGCAGCAATACGCCTATTGTTCTTCCCGACATTATTCCATTTCCTCAATGATTTGCCGTTATCTGATATTATAGACAACGCTTTCCCTCCTCATTCTGACCCATGAACCCTCAATCACCCTGCTTTTTTTTTTTTTACTTTTAGTTAGAAATATGGCAGCACAGTCTGTCTATACTTGGAAGTATGATAGTGGAAATGCAGTCTTGCTCTTGAATTCTGGACTCTGATTGGTCAGAAGGTGTTGATTGATTTTCTATAACAGCAGCTGTAGTTCAGCTGCAAATCACAGGTTTATGTTAACAGTAATATTAATATTAATATTAATGCGCTCGTTCTGATACGTCATCGTGAAGTTTTCTACGAGGAGATTTTTATGTAACATTTATGGAAGGAGTCTCCAGTGTCAGAGCTTTGTAACAGTCAGAGGTAAAGCTGTAACTTTAAATTTTCCGACATCTTTAAGACAGAGGAGTTTACGCTTTCTGGTTTCTCGGTAACTTGACAAGCTGTTTTTGTGTGTGTGTGTGTGTGTGTGTGTGTGTTTGTTTGTTTGTGAGGGAATGACTGTTTATCGCTGCTATAACGTAAGTGAGAACAAGAACTAACTTGTTTCACGGACATTCCACAAGATAAAATGTAACTATAAACGGATAAAAAGTAAGATGTGTCGTTATTTAATAAGTAAAAATGGTTAGCTTTGGAAAATTGCTTTGGTACAAGAGGAATAAAACATTTTGGGGCATGCTGTTATTGGTAAGAGTAATTCCCACCACTTCGCTGTGGATTATTTTCATGACATGACATGACAACAGCATGACATGGAGTGTTTTAATCCTTACTTCTAGTGTGTTGGAATGGATTAAAGCAGGGGTGTCAAACTCATTTTAGTTCAGGAGCCACTTACAGCCCAATTTGATCTCGAGCGGGCCGCACCAGTAAAATAATAGCATAATAACCTATAAATAATGAAAACTCAATTTTTCTTTGTTTTAGTGCAAAAAAGTAAAAAAAAAATAATATATTTTTTTTAAACTTATGAAAATGTTTACATTTAACGAACTATCCTTTCACAAAAATATGAATAACCTGAACAAACTGAAATTGCTTCAGCATCAAAGCCATATTGTGAGGGTGAGTTCGTGAAAACATGTACAGTATGCTAAAAGCTGCAGAAATCGTGTGCCCTGAAAAGACCTGACCAGTCGACTTTTTCATTAATACGCCTAAGAAGTAGTATTAATGAGAAAGTCGACTGGTCAGGTCTTTCGTTTGCGCTGTGTAAATGCGACGGTCGATTGAGCTACATAACAATCACGGACTCGACCTCAGGAAGTGTACACCGGTTGGCAGATGTCGCTTTTCAGGGCACACGATTTCTGCAGCTTTCAGCATACATGTTTTCACGAACTCACCCTCACAATATGGCTTTGATGCTGAAGCTATTCAGCTCGCAGTAAGGTAGCTGGCTTTCACTGCTGTATCACTGACCTCTCGGCTACGCGTAAAAACAGACTGCTGTTTCTTCAGACCCGCTAACAATTCATTTATCTTCTCTGTTCTTAGTTGTCCTTGCAAGCTGTTGTATTTTTCGCCATGAAGAATCTCATAGTGGCGCCGAATATTATATTCCTTGAGCACTGAAACTTGCTGCATACACACCAAGCACACAGGTTTCCCATTCACGTCTGTGAATAAATAGGAAGTGGTCCATTTTTCTTGGAAAATTCTACATTCTGTGTCCACTTTTCTCCTTTTTGACATAGACATTTGGGGTACTGAAGGTGCCACCGAGGGTAATTTTGACAGCAAAGGAGCATGTAGAACGGATCTTAATAACGATCAGGCAAATTTGGCATTTATCGAACCACCGAGCTAAAGAAATTTATTACCGGCAGCTTTAGCATGGACAGTTTGCTTGATTGACACTTGAGTTCTTCGACTCTTTGGGTTAAGCAGGCGAGGCGCATCAATCGCGCATTGTTGCCATCTACAGTGCGACTCCAGTGGACAAATTAGGAATAGCAGTTACTTTTTGACAAATTGCCGTTAATGTCTTCTGTGTATTTTTTGCACTTCGCAAATTCATCCCGCGGGCCGGATTGGACCCTTTGGCGGGCCGGTTTTGGCCCTCGGGCCGTATGTTTGACGCCCCTGGATTAAAGCAACAAGCTATAGTAGCACTGTTGAAGTGTCCGTGTATTAGAAAATAACGACTTATGAAAAAGAAAGAAAAAAAAAAAAACAGGTACCTCATATAAATGTAAACTTTTGTCACAATTTCACAGAGAATCAAGATGGGAAGAAGAAAAAAATGCACGATATTATACAAAAAAAAAAAAAAAAGCCGGTCAAATAACTATCATCAAGACAAGTTCTCTTATTCACAACAATACTGTTGATACGACATCGATCCGATCATGCAGTTCAGGGTGTTCGTTTGTAATCGCGCCTCATAAACATCATTTTCTCCAATACAGTGACGGCAAAAAAACAAACAAACAAACAAACAAAAAAAAACCAATGAACAAATCAATTTCCATCAGCTCATGGCATAGAAGTCAATCTGCTGTGGCTACTGTTTATTCGTGGGAGAGAAAAACGTCTTCTGAGCTGCAGAATTAGCCGCCGTTATGATGCGGGAAAACTCGAAGCCCTGTCAGGCAGCGCAAATACGAGTAAATGTCAAATGCCTGGAGGGTGCAATAACGCCGGCCTTCTACTTTACTCATCACTGAAAAGCATGACCTATTTTATGATGAAATCGTGGTATAAAAGTGTGCAGTGTGTGTGGGGGGTTTAAAATACCTTTTAGTGTCAGACTTTTCAAGGTTTTCAGAGTGTACAAGGTTTTTGGGCAACTCCCTCGAGATGTGTTCGACTTCAGGTAGTGTGTGTGTGTGTGTGTGTGTGTGTGTGTGTGTGTGTGTGTGTCTGTGAACCTTCTTACATTTTCCATTAAGGCCAAATATCACAATCAGCTCCACTGGGGAAGCATGAGAAGCTGAGAAATACACATGCAGTAGTATGAGTTCAAATACAAGGAGCTGTTAACTTTCCCCTCTACCAATATACTCACTTTTCCCTGTTTATGATGATGTACAAGGAGAAAAAAATCACACTGTGTGTCAGCAAAGCTTTCTTACAATATTAACTACCAGCCCTCTACTGCATAAATTATTACATTTACATAAAAAAAAATGTTTTTATGGATTTTCATTACTTGAATTAGTTCAAGTAATAAAAATAGATTTAAAAATGTGAAAAGAAAAAATAGCGGGCGCTAGAGAAGGGGAAACCTAACACTGGTCATGTGACATGGCATTTTTTTTTGTTGGAGAAAAACTCCAATTCCAGCAATGGGCTGGTGTTGTTAACGATTAATTAATGGTGAATTAACTGTCATTAAAATGGGGTCAAATACATAGTAAAATTTAACTACTTTCCATCTTCTCAGAGGTGCTGACATTTATTTATGGCATTTATGATTTCTGACCCCCTGCTACACCGATACAGGAGACAGCTGAATACGGCGTTTATCATTAGTATTATAAAATGAGAAATCTGAGATAAATCCACCTACATTGATGATATTTGAATATATTTCATAATTGAATAGCTTGGTTTGAATTTGGATGTAATTGGCTTTGAAACAAGAAGTATTTTTTTTTTAAATATGCAAATTAGGTTTGAGAGATGCAGAGTTTTACATTTTCAAATTGAGAATTGATCAAAACAGTGAGGAAATGTGTCAAAGCCATAAAAATAATTCGATTCACATTGCGCACTTTTGTGCTAACTGTATGAAGAGTTTTGAAAAAATGTCAGCTTGGTACTAAAAGAAAAAAATCTCGGTAACAACAACAACAACAACAACAACAGCAACAATAAAAGGACTGAGTAAAAAGCAAGGCCGCCAAAAACTTCTATGTTGTTTCTCTGGTGCCACAAAGCGAAAGAAGTCTGAGGGCATCTGAAACACTTTCACACATGAACAATCTAGAAACCCGACTGAACATCCTTCCAAAAACGTGGATAATTTTACTGAAAAAAGAAGCCTATTCTTAAAAATAATGATCGAGTAGTAGGATGCAGTAGTAAAGCCTCGGCTCTCACCTGAACGTTTCAATCCAGGTCGTGTGGTTTACTGCTACGGATTTTCAGCATCTCAGGAAACAAACAGCAGAGATTCACATGATTTATTTATAAGAAGCTTGTAGTGACTTACAAGCGAGTTCACAGCTTTGACAGCAGACATGACAAACAACGACCATGTTTGCAAAGTCTGCAGCGTTTTTTTCTTCGCAGTTGATTTAAAGTATGAACGCTGGCTAATGGACCGCTCCTTTAAATCTTGCATTAACTAATATCTCCATTCTGATTGGTCTTCTGATCGGTGGTGATTCATTCTCTATAACAGCAGCTCTGACAGCACTGCAGCTGCAAATCACAGGTTTATATCAAAGCGCTCGTTCTAATACGTTTCTATAGTAACCGCTCATTCGCAGGGACTTGTATGGAGAACGATCTACATAAACAAATTTAAAAACATACCGTCATAGATATAGTGACGTTTTATTAAAGTGATGAGATGTTTATTTAACATTTATGGAAGGAGTCTCCAGTGTCAGAGCTTAAAGCTGTAATGTTTTCGTAATTTTAATTTTCTCGACATCTTCATGACAGAGGAGTTTACGCTTTGTGGTTTCCCGGTGACAAGACAAGCTGCGTTTTTTTTTTTTTTTCCTTTTACAAGAGAGAGAAAAATAGACTGACGAGGAAACGGCTGCTTAAATCTCCTACCAGAAACTAACTTGCTAAATGTAACTATAAACAGATAAAAAGTCTGAATTGTTGTTCTTTAATACAATAAAAATTGTAATCTTTGGCGACTAACTAACTGTAACTCTGCTTCATCATCACCCCGTTGTTGATTGTTTTCCTGTAATAGCGCAAACATTAAAAATTAAATAGATTTTCCATGCATAGGAATAGCATGAGTCAAAGAAGATAAAATATTGTACCTGAAATAAAAAATATAATTTTTGGACAATTTACAACTGTTGCATGATGCAGCTGATTCAGGAGGTAAAAAAAAAAAAACTACATTGAATAAAAAAAAAAAAAATTAAAAAAAACAACAACTTAATTTTAAAAAGCTAAGGTGTTCATTGGAGTCTGTTACAGGAAAAAAAAAAAAAAAAAAGAAAAGAAATTTAATTTGGGATTCTGAGCAAAGTTTTGAAAGATGTACCAGAAACACACTTCCATTCCTCCCTGAGAATGGCAAATAATTTAGAGAGCAACAGAAATCAGGATAATGATGTTCTCAAGTGATTTTGAGGTGATGTACAGTACTGTGCAAAAGTTTGCCTTCAAAATAATGAAATTAAATGTTTCTACATTTTAAAAAAATACTGTAAAGAGCAGTAAACAGTAGTAAATGAAACAAAGTGAATATTTGGTGTGACAAAAAAATTTAAATTAAAATAAAAACAGTAGTCTCCGGTACAATGTGTGCAGTTTTATAAGGAAATGAGTTGGTAAGTTTTATTGAGCATCTTACAGAACCAGACACAGTTCTTCTGGAGACTTTGACTTTCGCACTCGCTTCTTATTTTTGCAGCGAAACCCAGCAGCTTTCATTGTGTTTACTGTCTGAAAAGTGTCT
Source organism: Cranoglanis bouderius (assembly GCA_023630585.1). Taxonomy (NCBI): domain Eukaryota; kingdom Metazoa; phylum Chordata; class Actinopteri; order Siluriformes; family Cranoglanididae; genus Cranoglanis; species Cranoglanis bouderius. The sequence goes on from CM042539.1 coordinate 26,879,886, forward strand.
CTTATGTAATATGCTGCTTTCTTTAATGACGTACAAACATCTTTCTGTAACATTTCATTTTGTGCTAGATGTTTGGGAATCTAACTCATGGTTTGTTTGTTTTTTTTGTACTGACTCGATAATGTAGAAGTCATGAAATAAAAAAAATCTATAACAAAGTTTGTACTAAAAAAAAAATAGGGTGCCTAAAACTTTTGCACAGTACTGTGTGTTTAAAAAAGCAATTTAATAAAGAGAAATATGACTTGAATTTGCCTAAGTTGAAGATATTTTTAGTTATATAAAATATCATTTTTTGCAGTGTCCTCATATAGAAACCTGCGTTTTATATGGAGCACACGTGTGGTGTGTCTCACCGTCAGTGTCGACACAGCGGGTCTGTGGAAGCTGACGTCCTGGCCCGCAGTCCGTGTCCTCGGCAGGAACGCACTCCTCCAGCCCGAGCAGCTGCCAGCTGAAACAGCTGGGCTCGTCGCAGGGCGTGGCCTCCACCAGGTGAGCACAGCTGCCCTCGCCTCCAGTCGGGAAATTTGTGATCTTTCGCCGTCGGAATCTGAAACCTGGAACGGACGTTTACGTTTACTCGTTCGGCAGGCGCTTTGATCCGAGACGACTTACACGGGAAGCAACTCGAGCATAAAGCTGTTCAACGAGTCGAGACAAGTGACCAGAGAGTGATAAAAGATACACGAGGGTTAGAGTAGCGCCACAAAACACAACACAGTCTATAAAACTGATCAATCCTACACGTTTAAGAAGGATAATTTGCAAGAACCAGAAACTAATATGCGCAAATCACGTAAATAACGTGGAAAAGATACATACGACGCATCAATCTGTTTTTTTTTTTTAGCTATTTCTGACAACTGAAGTGATCTTTACTCTAAAAGTCATGCCTACAGTTGAGTGCAAAAGTTTACACCCCCCATATGCATATGACTACATTTTATTTTTCACTGCAAGTGTTGAATATACTCTTATTACTTCTTTATACAGAGCGCCATCAAATTCTCGATTCTGATTGGTCAGAAGGTGTTGATTCATTTTCTATAACAGCAGCTCTGCCATCGTTTCTACGGTAACAACTTACACGGGGGCATGTTAAAATTAATTTTTCAAAAACGTGTGCAATTGTTGATATGGCGAGGTTTTCTGTAAGGAGATGTTTATGTAACATTTATGGAAGGAGTCTCCAGTGTTACTGCTTTGCAACAGTCACAGGTAAAACTGTAGCGTGACGTATTCTGACATCTTCAGGATTTTTTATTTTTTTTGTCTTATTAACTTCAAGAGTCAGAAAAAAGAAATCCGGTGGGAGAATAATATTGTTATTTGCAGTATATCTGCTATAATGTAAGGAACTAACTCGCTTTGTGGACGTTCCACAACATTAAATGTAACTATAAACGGATAAAAAAAGTACGTGTTGTTCTTTAATAAATAAATAAATAAATAAATGGATATGGGTTTTCCCAGGCTACCAAACATCTGAAAAATGCAGAAACTGCTTTGAAGCTAAACTCGTGCATCATCGCAGTGTCTCGGTATGAAAAATACACTTAAAAATAATTTTAAAATCTTATGATTAGTTTATTCATGTAAAAAAAAAAAAAATCATGATTTGGGTGGATTAGATTGCTAGCTAGCATCATGTCACTACAATGCCGTGGTTTAACTTGTACTGTGTGCTGAACACAACCTTGGACGAATCAGAGTAGAGTATGCAAATGAGATGCAAATGCGTGTCTTGAGTCATGGTGAAGTCTGTGATTCTTAAAAACCAACAATACTTCAGGAAAAAGACTATTTTCCACAAAATACGCCTATATAAAGATGGATATAAAGTCTGATGTCGTTGCTTTGACTCTGAAGTCAAAATTTGCTCTCATTTACACTCTCAGAGTTGAATGTTGAGACTTTTTTTTTTTATTTTTTTTATCCTTTGTCATTTCTTTCTATTTTCCAGTCTCCTTTCAGGCTGTTCATCCATTTCATCACTCATCTAATGAACAATTACGGTAGAGCAGCATGTGAAAATAGATGTGGTAGAACAGTCGATGGTATGAATGCGAATGAGATCACTGTCCGTCCTCCGTCCACCGCGTTCGCTGAAAAAGATCCACGGACAAATTTCATTACATTTCGGGAAAAGCTGTTATTCTGCAGCCTTGAGACATTTTACGGCGTGAAATTGAGGAAGAATCATTACGGTTCCTGTGCTGGAATAATGCTGCACTAATAACTCTGACCTCAGCACTGAGAAGCACCTTGAAGGGACTTTAAATGAAATCATTTTTAATGTCAGTCAGATTTAAAAGAGCCGCAGCACCGTGTGAAAGTCTTAATTTCACGTTTTTTTCATTTTTATATTTTTTTTTATAGAAACTTGGTCTTAGCTGTTTATCATGTACACGTACATTACTGTGTTTACATTTAAAAAAAGAGACATTTTTAGATTTCTTTTCTAAATATTCACTTCAGTGTTACAGAAACATTGAAAAGAGTGAAACCTAAAAAAAATCACATCAACTTGTAGTTAATTTCAATTAACCACTGAAACAAAAAGTTACAACATATAAAACAAAAGAAATTTAACTATAAAAAGTTGTTGCATTTAAAAAAAAAAACTTTTTAATGTATTTTATTACTTTAAAAAAAGTCTTTAACTTAAAGAATGTTTTTATGTAAGACTTTTTTTTTTTTTTTTTAAATTTTTTTACAGAACTCTATCTATTTTATTATTGTTTGGTCATTACAGCTCTTATAAACAGCATACGTATAACACCAGTTTTTTATGTGCAGGGTTGCCAGATCTGCATGACAACCATATATGGAAGGAGTCTCCAGTGTCAGCGCTTAACAGTAACAGTCAGTAAGTTTTCCAACACGGGAAAGGTTTCAGGACAGAGGAGTTTACGCTTTGTGGTTTCTCGGAAACATGAAAAGTTGTGTTTTTTTTTTTTTTTTTGTAATTAATTTCAAGAGAGAGAGAGAAAAAAAAGAGAGGCTGGTGATGGAATGAAATATGTATATGTTTATAGCTGCTGTAACGTAAGTGGAGCTAACATTTTCACGCTGAATGTAGCTATAAAAGGATAAAAACTTGTCATTCTCTATGCAAAGTTGTGATCCGTGACAGACTGTTGTTGTATGAGATGAGTAAAACACGTCAGGAGTAAAACACTATAGGAAAATAACAGCACGTCTGTTGAGTTTTATTCCTTTTGTAATTAATCGAATGTAATAAACTTGTCCAATTTTAAACAATTCCTAAATAATAAGTATTGACTAGGGTTAGGGTTAGTTAGTGTGTGTGTGTGTGTGTGTGTGTGTGTGTGTGTGTGTGTGTGTGTGTAAGGATGAGTGTGTGAAGCTGTACCTTTCTTCACAGTTTGGTCGTTGCAGTTTTCAAAGGTGCATGGCCCCCAGGCCCCCCACGGAGACACCTCACACTCCACAGGGCACGAGATGTGGCACAGCTGGCTGGTATTCGGAACAGGACCCATGCACAGCTGGCTGTCTACTGGCTGAGGTGCTGCAGGGCAAACACACACACACACACACACACACGTAAACACACCTGTTATAAAACATCCACAGCAGATGACTATAGACAGAGGCTGTCATGATTATAATACGGTTAAATCAAAATCTTTAGGAGAGAACATAATTCTACTACTTTCACATAGCTAATACTCTTACACAGTTATATGTGATATAAGGTTAATACTAATACCTTTTGTAAGTCACTTTGGCTACAAGTTAAAATATCTTAAAGCAAATGTAATTAGGCTTTTATTAAAAGAAAAAAAAAAGTGTTTCCAAAACAGCACGACTCCATATAGTGTCAGACACGACCTCGTCACACTGCTGTACGTGAGAACCGGATGTCTGATCTCAGGAGTGCTCTGCTCCTCAAAGCTTGATCCCAAAGGCTTGAAATAACAAAGCGACAGAAATCTTTCACACCTCTGGGGAAAAGGGTGCTCCTAATTGCTTTCCCTCAGTGTGTGCCCGAAATTAATGGGGCTAAAAATGATAACGAGCATGCGGCAGCGCGAGATCAGCGGATCAAGGGCTAAATTAACGCCAAGCTTCGCAGGTTGTACTTGTTTACTTTACCAGATGGCCTGGAGCCTCTGAGCAGACGTTTGTGTGTAATCAAAACTCCTGAGCAGCGACAATACACACTCCTACTATATCATGCATGCACACGCACACACACACAAACACACACACACACACACAGGAGCTGTGTGGGACGATGCACCATAGACAAATCAGCTACAAGCTGTTGATTTAAAAGCCAGCAATCTCAAACCTGTATAAGAACAAGAGAGCTACAGCTTGCAAAGTCGTGGGACATAACCACTTGTTTCGGGACCAAAAACTACATTCGGTAACCATTCCTATGACTCGTGTGTTCATAATGCATTATGAACACAATCGATTGCACAATGACTTGTGATAAACACAGTTAATTACCTTCAGAGGTTCACTACTGTGCCAAAATCCCCACACACCCTGTCTGTCACTGTCATATCTGACATCCTGAATATTTCTCACACAGCAGTATCAGTCCATAGAGAACTCATTATATCTACAGTAAGGCGCAAAAGTCTGAGTCCACTACCGAGAACTGTTTTATATGTCACTGTTTTTGACAAACAAAATACGAAATTTGACTCCATTGATTCAATTTATTCAAGAATATGCGAAAAACATTATGCAAAACTGAGTCACGGCATAAGTTTAGCAGTTGTGGGATCGTTAGACACAATTTAAATCTGTATGTGCAGTTTGCTTCATTTGCTGTGACTTCGCGAAAACAATAAAGCTTGCAGTCCTAACACACTCGTTTCTGATTGGTCAGAAGTATAAACCACAGGTTTATATTAATGCGCTTATTCTAATACATTATCATTTCTGTAGTATCAACTTGCATCTGTGGGTGAAAGCCACTAAAATGGCCGCCAGCGGTTACAGTCCACTAAAATGGCCGCCAACGGTTACAGTCCACTAAAATGGCCACTAAAATGGCCGCCAGTGGTTATAGTCCACTAAAATGGCCTCCAGTGGTTATAATCCACTAAAATGGTCGCCAGTGCTTGTAGTCCACTAAAATGGGCACCAGTGATTATAGTCCACTAAAATGGCCACCATGTTACATAACACCTTTTATCCCAACTCAGGACCAAAGAATTATTTACAGTGTGATTTTTGTCCGTGACAGCAAAATCGTACAGTGTAAACCCGGCTTTATGCAGAATGACAAGAATTAACAAACGTAATACCTGTTGGTTAATCGTCATTACTTGATATCGTTGGAACTAGTACAGTTCACCGCATTCTATGTTTTATCATTTCTACTAGGTCTCAAGTATAAAACAAATCCTCCTCATCTTTTGAGGAATAATATAATTTTGTTTGAAAAATATAAAAAGTTGGAACACTATTCATTTTTCACAACTGATAGACAACAACAACAGCACTTTTGAGTGCCATTGTATATTTACTGCTGCTTCACACGCAACACATTTAGCTGACATGCAAACAAATTGTGATGTAGAGACATTTGAGCAAGCAAGGGAGATGTGTTTGTCAGAAATGGAGGGGGAAATGACATTTTGAGTAGAGAGGAGGGCTAGTGGGAGGATATTAATAGGAAATTCAACGGAGTTCCATCCATCTTACCTGTGTTTTCAATGTTGGTGGAAAGGCTGGGCGTGACACTGGGCTTCTGGCTGCTCTGAGATCGGATTTCTACAAAATACACAAAAAAATATATCGCCAGCAAAAAGATTAAAAGCATTTCTTCACTTTTATAAAGTGAGGCAGGAAACAATTCGAGTGTACAGATGAAAATTTGAGAGTTCTGGTTAAGGGTGTTGCTCGGAAAGCCAGCAGCAGGTCTGTAGCAGTCTTGAGATTTCAGGAATTATAGCATGGCACTGTTACCTCTGAGAAAACTGCTCTATGTGAGAACACATTATATGAACATGGCCAGACTGTTGATTGCTTAGCATACCATAATCACTCTTTTCCACAAGACCATACAATGCAGCACACTATGGTTACAAACATAAATCCAGAACTATCCACATTTTGGCCAAGTACCTGTGTTCATTTCCCATGAAAGTGGAAGCAGTTCTCTAGAAGTGATGGATGAATTGATTTTCTTTGGTACAAAAATAAAAACAAACAAACAAACAAACAAACAATAAATACAGGCATATCACTTATTTGGTGTTAACCCTCAGAGGTACATGCCTATTTTGCTTGTTTTGGATGGCCAGTATGAGTGTAACACTCCAGTCACTATTTAATTCCGTTCAAGCTATGTTCTATGTTATGATTCGAATGAATGTCAGCATATTTTTTAACAAAATTTGAATGAACAAAAATTATGACGGAAAAGGCTCCGTTTTTATTTCTGAATCATAAACAATGCAAAACAATGTGCATTTTTGTCTGTATAAAACTAAGTAAATCTAATCCAGGGAAAATGATCGACTGAAACCTCATTTTAACCAAAATAGACTTTTAGAGCTCCAAAGGCGGTTAAAATGCCCGGCTTCCATGACCTCTTTCTTGGGCACTGTAGATTGCAACGACACAGGGCTAGTGTCAGTTGAAAGCTACTGAAGAGATTTTCCATAAATCTGCCTTACACAACTTAAACACAACTTTCCATAGTTATACTCCTGAAATACTCAAAGCGCACATATAAACATGGAAAATCTGAAGATCAAGTGGAGAATCTGGTGTCCTGTAATGGGATGACAGTGAATTCATGGTGCTGCTGCTTGCTACTGAAATAGGATGAACTATCGAGTGAGATTGTTGTAAACGTGGTCCGAATGAACGTGGTCCGAATGAATGCCAATACTTTTGAGGGGAAAAAACCCACGAGGCCGAGGGTGTGAATACATTTGTGAATATGGATTGAAGTGAAGAGAGAGTTTTTGTCAGAGAATGCTAAAATACAACGAAAACATATTTTCTGTGCCAACTGGTGCGAAGAACGTACATTCTGATTCAGAAATGAATGGTGATAGTGATGATTGCATTTGACCAATCGATGATCTGCGGAGTTTCAAGCTTCGCCCACACTTTGTGTGCATGAAGTGTAACAAAATCAGAATGTTGAATCATGATTCATATGAGCAAAGCTGAACGTGGTTTACATGTAAGTGTCAGGTCTCCATTTCACCACTCAGGTGCTTCTTCATGATTTTCTGATGCAACCTACACACAAGTTACACACAACATAGTTCAAACAGAACAGATTGACATCTTGTCTTCCCAACCTCCCCGCTCTTCGCCCTATCCAGATCAGCCCGATAACCGGATAGAACCCCTGCACCACGTCGATTAGGACGCAGCCCACCGCCTCCCTTTGAACCCAGCATGAGCAGTTGATGGTCTCTTTAAGAGCAACCTCTGCTGCAGCACTTTCATTCACACCTCCGCTTTAAAGACGTGTCGGCTCGGGCATGTGCGTTTGCTGATAGGTGTCTGTGCACAGGAAGGAGAAAATGAGAGAAGCAGAAAAAAGGGAAGGAAAGTGAAAGAGAGGAGGGGATGTGCAGGTGAAGTCATTATGAAAGCAGGTGCAAAAGACAGAAATGTGGAGAGAGTCAGACATGGAGAGATGGAGACAGTGATGTATGGATAAAAGAGACAGAAAAATGAGGGTTGTATTATTTTATTTTTTTTTTAATGCTGATGCAGTATGTATGAGAATGATAATGTGAGTCTCTATGAAAAAAAAAGGAAAAATATTTATTCCCATTTGAAAAAAAAGGAATATATCTTTAACTCTAAGATTTCTTACCACAAATCTTTTACATTTTTTATTTACTATTTTTATAATCCAGATCAGAACAAAAAAAAAAAAAAAGAGAAACCCTTTCCATTTTGGTCATCCAGAAATTGTTGTCATCAACCCTGTTTAAATTATGTGTTGGCTTTGTACCTGGTTTGTCTTGGCTGGTGCGCAGGTCAGAGATCGGATCGGCATTAGCTTGGATGCAGTACACCTCCCTGGTCTGCATGCCGCCTCCACACAAACCCGTCTGATTGGAGCGACGTCGGTCCTGCTGGCTGAGCAACATGTCCACGCGACACTCCGCCCACTCCGTGGTCCTCCAGGTGTAGCTGATGAGGTCATGTGACAAACTGATTACTAACATTTTATATAAAGTTGCATCCCGATAAGTAAGAGTTATTTAGAAAAACCCCAAATAATGTGTAAATAGTTATTACGTCAAAAAAAGAAGAGCGTATGATCATGTTTGTGGTAGATAATTAAATAGCTAGCAAAACAGTCTGCAAGTTAATTGGCTGATTAATTGGCTGATGACCGGTTTACAAGGTGTGCTGTACATTTAAGAACCTTGTAGTGTCTGCTGTTTATCCACTCAGAGCTTTGAGGGGTGTCACCATGGAAACAGTCTTCAAGAACCTCGAAATGATCATTTCATTAAAATCTACGTAGCTCAAACTTCTGATTTATTTGACATACCAGAAGTGCTATAGTGTCAGCTGTCATGACGTTCTAACGGTTAGCCCAGAAAGTGTCAAGTTTATGTCAAATTGACAAAACGCATCAAAATGACCAATTGAGCACTCTTTATGACAGGTGATGCCTAGCGGAATAGCCTTTACAAATGTTTGTGCAGGTGTATGTATGTCATAAAGGGTTTATGGAAGTGTTGTGTAGCCTCATGAACATTGATCGCTTTTAGTGAAGTGATGAATCTCATCACAGCATCTGGAGCATTTTGTATCAGTTCTGGTATCAGTTAGTGTCAGGCTACGTAGTGGATGCTCACATGGCACAGGGTGGGACGCTGTCTCCCAATGGCTCACATAGTTGGCTTTCCTCCAGCACCGGGCACTGGGCTCCTCCACCCACCGGGAGCTGCTGGATGTCCCTGCTGCGGGTCTGGATGCCTGTCGGGGTGTCTGGGTCGGCACACGTCTTCGAGCAGGGAGTCCACTCCGCCCACTCGCCCACCACACAATCTTTAGGCATCAGGCATGGTCGGTGAAGGTCGGGGAGACTCCAGTGGGGGCACTGACTACATCGACACACACAAACCGGTACAGTGGGAGTAGTGCAAGGAGGGTGGTGTCTTCCATCACACTCAAACCTTCTACTCCAGGCCAAACCACAAACTCAGAATCTGATTCTTCCAGATTATGTCCTTTCCCATTTAAAATGGTAACTATTATTGACAGATTCACTTTAATACATGCATTTACATAACATTCCCTGCTTACAAACATCTGTCTTTATTTGTCTGGATAAGCGACTAACACATTGACAACAGTTAGGTTTTTATCTCCATTTTCTCCCCAGTTTGGTTGTCTGCCAGTTCCCACCCCTCAGCCAGCTCTCCCCTATCATACAACAGCTACCAATCAGGCAGGGTAAAGGCTATAGGCTCAGCTATGTTTGCTTTTAACTACATGTACGCATGGAAAAGATGGCTGCCGCATGTATCCTGCGGTCGTTCAGAACTTCGCTTGTTTCAGTGTCCAAAGAAATTAACGCACGTATCCATGTGGTCCAAATGGCCGTGTATCAAATCGCATACTTATGTACTATTCTAGATCATTAGTGAGTACTAATACTAACTGGTTTTCCTATAAGAGTCAGTGTTTGAATAAAAACCTCTCACGTAGCCTTACACCCGGTGAAAGTTCTGCTTTGCGTACCAGTTTTCCGGACCTTCTAGACTAGTAAATGCTTTTGAGTGTAAGGTGAGCGGTTTTCGATATGAGAAGCAGCTCATGACAACAATCACGCAGACGTCAGAAAGTCTTAAAAAGGAGCAGAGCTTGTGAGTGTGTTTAACAGGAGCGTGTTTAAGTATAGATGAGCTCTTTCTCTCCGAGTTTCCCACTTAATTTTTGCATTTATTATTTATTATTGTCTTCATAATGGGACTGATCTTTTAAAATGAGTACATTGTTCCTGTTCCAAAATAGTTTGACTTTGCACTTGTGAGGAAATTTGTTCCACGGATGATCCCCGTGAACATACAGTACTGTGCAAAAGCTTTAGGCGCATGCAAAGAAATGCTGTAGAGCAAAGACGCCTTCAAAATAATGAAATGAAATGTTTCTACATTTAAAAATTATATACCGTAAAGAGCAGTAAACATTAGTAAATGAAACAAAGTCAATATTTGGTGTGACAAAAAAATAAAAATGTAAGTAAAAATACAATTTAAATAGGTACAATGTGTGCAGTTTTATAAGGAAATGAGCTGGTAAGTTTTATTGAGCATCTTGCAGAACCAGACACAGTTCTTCTGGACACTTTGACTTTTGCACTCGCTTCTTATTTTTGCAGCAAAACCCAGCAGCCTTCATTGTGTCTATTTGACTGAAAAGTGTCTCTTACGTAATCTGCTGCTTTCTTTAATGACATACAAACATTTTTCGGTAACATTTAATTTTGTGCTAGAAAACTAATGTTTGGGAACCTAAAATGTTTTTTTTGTACTGACTTGATCATGTAGAAGCCATAAAATGAAAAATCTATAACAAAGTTTGTACTAAAAAAAAAAAAATAGGGTGCCTAAAAATTTTGCACAGTACTGTATATTTATTTCATATTTCTTTATGTGATTCGATCTGCCAATCATCTGCTAGTCAACACACAGCACTTAGCATTAATCAGTATGCTGATCCAACCAGGAGTAATCAGACATGTTTGGTAGAATTACCGATAATCATTACGCTTCTGAAGATTGAGAAACCACTCATTTAGTGTAAAATTGCAGTGTTTTATCTTTTTTGTCTGTCTCCATTGTCCAGAGGCGAAGCGGCTGCCGGGCCATTAGAGTTAATTACAGACTGCATTTAATGCAGTGTAGCCTCATTTAGCATTCTTGCATTTAGCTGTCACTTGTGCCACACATAGCTTAAGAAAGTGATCAATTCTGAGCTCGATTTCTGTCAAAAAAAAAAAAAAAAAAAAAAAAAAACTGTCCAGAAAAAAAGAGGAGATCAGATCAAAGGAAGTGAGAGCCGAACGTTTGGAGGAATATTGGCAAGAGCCGTGGAGCAATTACTTCAGAAGGTTTGTTCCAGTTTTGAGGAATGGCAAAAACAAGTATGAATATTTTAGAGGCAGAAATAAGCAACTTAAAGATGAATATTTATGCATCTGGGAAGCGTGCGAGTCATTTTCGTGGTTCCTCTTTAAAATATTATATTCCTGTCACCGCATAAAAGGATGTTTTGTATGCATTTGAACATCACTGACTCACTTAATCTAAAAAGTATTCAGCTGGATAATAATTGGTGTGCTGTTTGGTTATTGTTTTACATTCGTTTCCGTGAAATCGTGTGTTTTTGCCTCAATAACGGCACCTCGGCGTGTAAAAGAAGCAGGTCAGTGTCCCCTGTATTTCAATCACGGTCGAGCACAAAAAGAAAGCTCCGTTAAATCAATCTCAAATGTGAGCGGCATACATTTTGTGCGTGTGTGTGTGTGTATGTGTGTGTGTGTGTGTGTGTGTGAGTGTGTATGATATCATATTTACATACATATTTTAGGTGAAATATTACGGTTACTTTAAGCAGTTGTCACTAGACTTGTGTTGACTCATCGATTGATTGACTCTTCCCCGCTCGTAAACATCGCCGGATATCTTGGCAGTGTAATATCGTGTAAAGGTGATTAAAATGTTACATCATCCAAACCACAAACCATGGTTTTTTTCTCCCCTTTCTGTCTTATGGAGATGCTTTGATACCACTGTAATTGTAAAAGCTGGCACACAAACGCTGTTGACTCGACTCGAGTCTTTTCTAACACAGCTGGCCTCACGATCTCATCCATGTCATGAAGGCGAGTATAGAGTTGTCGTCAGTGTGGCAGAAAATAGGCATCAGAGAGAGAAATTGCGATGCACGGCTTTGACAACCTGCTAGGAAACAAGAGAGAGAGAGAGAGAGAGAGAGAGAGAGAGAGAGAGAGAGAGAGAGAGAGAGAGAATTGTTCCCTGCCTGTCATCCTTCATGACAGAGTTGAGGGGGGGAAAAAAAAACAGCTACAGAGGCACTCACAGACGCTGAAACTGCTCTTAGCTCCCAAAAGTGGATGCCGGATCTAAATAAATTGCTCGCTAGGGAGTTTTCACTGTCACAGGACAAAATGAGATCATTAAATAGCGCAGTGCATTTGCAGTAGATGAGAAAAATAAACCTGGAGCTACATAATAATTGAATGGTCATTAATTCTGAAGTTCACTACATTGTTACAGGACATTAAGTTAGATTTCAAAGCAACGCAATCGCAAAATGGATTTTAAAACTCAATATACTGTATCTTCTGTAGTGTAAGTTACATATATAAATATATATTTGTTTGTTTGCACTGGAGCTTTGGCATTGACTTTGACTTTATTCCAAATGTACATGGCCATTTAACAAAACACAAGCATTTACAAATCCATTTAAGAATACACGTTCATGATAACAAGTAACTGAGCACTATGTCACTCAAAAAATGTTAATATTGTAAATATTTTGTATAAATACATGGACACAAACCTTAAATAGCATTGCTAAGCTACATGACATTCTTAAATGTTGAGAAATAGCAGTGAAACCAAATGATCATACTCATCGTTCCCAGCTTTCTGGTCAAATTTGGGGTATACGGAGTGGAATGATTTAGGAAAAAATGTATTCCTGTTGTCTAAAATGGCCGCTCCATAACATCACAGCATTCAGCTACTTTCAACTGTATGTGGGACAAATATTTACGAGATTTCGGGTTAAACAGAGTTCCATTGCTTGCTATCTCCAGTGCAAAACCAGAGAAGGAAACGTCAGGTACGAAATATGTCCTGCCTGACTGACTGCATTTGGAATAAAAGAAAGATCGTGTTACGTAGATTTCTTTACCTGAGAGGCACGGTGCTGCCATTGCGGTGTACACAGACGACCTGTCGTGACTGGTATCCCACCTCGATGCCCCACAGGCTGCTCTCCTGCCGGTTCAATTTGTTGCGGTTCCGTTTGCTCTTGATGAGCTCGCGGGTCTCTGGGTCCCTGACTCCCTGCCGTTCTTTACCTTTCCTGCGTCGAGCTTGGCGTGTAACACGAGGTGGCGAGACAGAAGAAGTAGACGACACTGGTGGTGGTAAAGGATGGAGGCGGCACTCGCTCCAGGAGCCCAAGCGCAAGTTGAAGACCATCTCCCTGCCCTCACAGTGCCTTGGCGCGCATGTCCGGAACTCTGTAAGGTTGGGACACGGCATGCCTCCGAACAGCGGCGGTGCCAGGACAGAGCGGGCGCGATTCTGCAGCCCCAAACCGCACGTCTTGGAGCAGGAAGTCCATGGGCTGAATTGTGACGCCACGCAGTCCCTTGGGCACGGAATCAGACAGGCCTGCTCAAGCCGGGGCCTCGGCTCAAAGTACTCGCAGATGGAATCGTCGGCTGGAGAACCGTCGGCTCTCAGCACGCAGCTCACCTCCCGCGTCTGGATTCCCGCCTCGCCGTGTAAACAGAGCCCACTGCCTCCTGAGTGCTGTGCTACAGGCGAGCACCGGTTCCAGGAGCCAAGCTGCCAGTCGTACAGCTCGCGGTGCCAGTCACAGACACGGAAGCAGCTTTGCTGGTTGGCCGGGCGCGACGACTGCTGGCAGTTTGTGGGAAGCGTGGTCCAGCCCTCCACATGGGCACACCACACGGCCCGGCTCTGACTGCCACCCGGACCACACTCGCTGCCCATACACCTTCCCCAAGGACCTGAGGAGAAACAGACCAGAGAGAAGAGTCAGAGTTTAACCCAGGTCACGCTGTTCATGTTACAGCAATTACAATATAAACAATATTCACGGACACATAAAAGCTCTTCTCCTGCTTTCGGCCATCCCAATGGAAGTGTATAAATAAGACATGAACACAATGGAGTCAGTACAATTCTCATTTCCAGTCATTTGTGATATCAGTAACACACTACTTCAGAGCAGTGTTCATAAGGCCACATAACACCTACACAAGCCCTTCACAAGAACCAACATACACCTATATAAACTTTTATAAAAACCAGGTGTCAGCTGTCATAAAGACTGTCCATTTTGATGTCAAGCTGACATAACACATGAGTCAAGTGACATTTAGTTGACATAAGGTTCTGCTACGACACTTCTTTGGCTGACTTACATTAAAACATCATGACAACTAAAGTCACCTTTTTGTTTCCAGTTACATTTCACTCTTTTATTTATATAGGGGGTTTTCATAAGGCTGCAAAAAACCTTTAACGACAACTGTGATAAACCATTATAAACTAGTATAAAGTCTTATTCCAAAAGGCGTATACACTTGTCACTCAGACAATAGTGATTATATGATATAACTGGCAAAATGAGTAAATGCCTATAACAATGTGAGTTCAATTTGAATGTTTATAAGCTTTTAATGGAAACCTATGGCATCTCATGACCGTGTAATGACACAATTAACACAAACACAAAATGATGTCAACAAAAATCAGTGCCACGTGATGTCAACCAGACATGAAAGGAGTCTTTATGACGGCTGACGCCTGTTGGAATAAGCCTTTATACATGTTTGTTTTCATCGGTTTGTCTTTACGTAGCCTTTATGTAGCACCATGAACACAGTACATCGTTACTAGAAAAATGAACTCATTTGTTAATGCAATTTGAACATTTCAGAAGATGAAAATACATTTACAGCATTGGGCAGACTCCTTATCCAGAGCGACTTACAATTATCTTGTTTATACAACTGAGCCATTGAGGGCCTTGCTCAAAGGCCCAGCAGTGGCAGTGGTGGGATTTGAACTCACAACCCACCGATCAGAAACCCGATGCCTTAACCACTGAGCTGTTACATGATTACTTTGTTTTTCTCACTAGAGAAATCATGGCAAACACAAATTGGAGAGAAAACTCTTTTGCTTTTAGTAAAATTTCATAAGGCTTAAAAGTGTTAAACACACACTAGCAGTGTTTACAAAAACAGCAATACATTAAAAGAAATATCTCTCATTGTGTCAGCTAATTTCAACAGTTTACATCTCAAACCGATTTTTTTAGCTGATCGTGCATGCCCTTGATGTAGAACTTGAGCTGTGTTAATAAAACAAAGTCTGATGTGGGTGTCTTAGCGGCGCTCCTTTATATTCTCAGCGCAGTCGTCTAATGCGAATGCTGAGCGAGTAATGGGCTGAAATTAGTCACACTTTAATTATAGCTCATTACCTGATGCTGTGGAAGACTGGCAGCCGAAATGCGCCTGAAATTCCGATTGCAGAACGAAATCTCTGAGAGCAGAGGACACGATCGTTGGGGGAAAAGGAGCATAATTGCTAAGAGGGATTTTTTTGTGATGACAAGCTCATTTGTTTTTTTTTTGGAGGGTTTGTTCGTCCTAACATGTTACACAAGGATAAATATAGGTTTCTAGGGAAATGTAAGTAGCATTACGAAAGATCGAAAGTAAAACGCAACAATGTCCTTTGATTAAAGAGTATATACTGTAGGGTTAGCACTTTCTTATATGCTTTTGATTTTGCCTATACCTAGCAAACCTAACCAATATGACCTGAGCATTCTTTTCTCACTTAAACCTACTGTACCCTACACCCTGGAACCCAAAACAGACAAAAAGTAGAAAATCACATTTAGAAACTTGTGTTTTTTCATTATACTGTATGTACAGTACATGACAGAAAAAGGCAAAACTGTTCGAATAAATGTAACAAAGGTCCTGTGCACAGTTTGAGAACCAAAACAAACATACAATCAAATTCAATTGTTACTGAGACAGAAATCCAGATATCTTACGTCACCAGTAACAATATGTCTTATATATTATATATTTTACGGTAAAATCACTGAGTTCCTAGAGCATTGCTGGCCTTTTTGTCATCTGCAACCCAGTGATAATGAAGAGCAACTGAGAAAAATAATTACACAACATGCTTTCCACATACTGCTAACACATCACCCTCCTCCCGCTCCCTCTCCTCCTCCTCCTCACCCCTGATTTGTTTCCTTGTGGTTTCATTCATCTGTTCATACCAAGCCTCATTACCGCCGGGGTTCGACCCCCTGTTCTGGCTTTATGAGGAAGCACATGGCTTCACAAATGTTACGACTAGCAGGTCGAAATGGCAAGTGCAACAACCCGATAGAGGTCTCATCCCTTAGCAAGGCTTAGCAAGGCAATAATAATCACTGACTATGAAACTTAAAGGTATGAAATAAAGAACCTGTTTCTATAGCATGAGTCCATAATCCAAGGTTAAAGCAATGCTAATTGAATAATTGAAAACAAGGAAAGTGTTAAAAATACAACCATGAAAACAGAGTACAGAGGGAAAAAGGGAGCCATGGCCTTGCAAAAAGGACAAGCAACAAATTATATACACACTGTCTTCAAATGAGCTCTTGTTCAACAAAAGACCCCATATAAATGTCTCACTCTTGTGGTACTTGGAAATTTTTTTTCAGCTCTGATTTCACTCAGTGTGGATGTTAATCAATATGACAGAACAGTTAGCGGTCGATGCTAAGTGTAATTACAGTGCAATTTCAGCTACACAGAGGCTTTTCTTAGTAATTTATCAACATATCTGAGGAAAATGTTGATGTTCCAGACAGTTTTGTGTTGTTTTTTAGACAGCTAGTCAATCGCTATTTCCAGCACAGCATGGAGTCTTTCAGGCATATTTGCTTAGCCTAGGCTAGAAACATGGCTACAACCACTTTAACAGTGAGTGCATTGTGTGTTTGCTTTCCCAAGTTTCACTTGAACATATACTCATACAATATACTCATAGAACATTAATTTACATTTTAGAAATGTAGGTAAAGGAGCAGATCTAGAGGTCTCACTGGCATAGTGTGTTGTGGTGAACTGGCCGCCTTGTCCCAGGGAGCCCTCATGTCTGTGTTACCTTCTGGCTCTCCCCAGTTATGCTGTCATAGCTAGTCTTGCCGGAGTACCTGCTTTCACTCACGCAAAGTACACTGCCCTTAACCATTACGGGACAATAAGCATACCTAATACTCTCTCTCTCTCCCTCTCCCTCTCTCTCTCTCTCTCTCTCCCTCTCTCTCTCTCTCTCTCTCTCTCTCTCTCTCTCCCCTTCTCCTCTTCTGTCGAGCCACACACGATACTCCTGAGATACCAGTGATCCCGACCCCTTCTGCTCTGGACCTGCCTGATCCATCCTGATGCCCTACTTCTGGTTGGAGATCTCATCAATTGGAAGTCACATGCTGCTGCTGAGGATGGCCCCACACGGTGCAGCCTAAAGATCATTGAGATTACAGTGGTGAAGTTCAACAAAACAGACTTCATATAAAAACTGTAATGAATTTTCATGGTCTCACAACTGCTATTTGACCATGTGATACTGGTACATTTATAGAAGAGATTTATTTATTTATAATCGCACTATCCGGTGTTACCCAGATGAGGATGGGTTCCCTTTTGAGTCTGGTTCCTCACAAGGTTTCTTCCTCATATCGTCTCAGGGAGTTTTTCCTTGCCACCGTCGCCGCTGGCTTGCTCATCGGGGATAAATTCATAAATTTAAAATCTATGTCCTGAATTTATATACTTCTGTAAAGCTGCTTTGGGACAACGTCCATTGTTAAAAGCGCTATACAAATAAACTGAACTTGAACTTGAACTTGAACTTAAAATGTATAATGTGTATGTAATGTGAATAACCTCCAAACCACTCCAGTATGCTACAGACCATTATCTTGATTTTTATTACTCCATCTGTGTTTCTTCTGTCATACTGTAACAAACATTAGCTATTTTTGTTATAAGATAAGCCATATAACTGCACAATTGCTATATCTGTTAAAAAAAAATTTAAAAATAGTTTACAAAAATCTGTAATTATGTCATTATTTGTATTTTTTGTAATGATGTAATGTGTTGCAAGAATTTTTCAGTTTTTACCTCGTTTTGTTCCTTTCACAATTTGAATTTGCATAAGTAATAAAATTAATCAACACCTTCTGACCAACCAGAAATGAGAATTCAACAGCGCTGTGGTATAATGCAAAGCGATGACTTTCTCTTTGGAACACTGTGCTTAGATACGTGGTCCAAAACAAGGCAAAATGTTCTTTATATGTTTTCTCAATGACTAGCATTTAGGATACAGATGAGAATGCTGATCAGAATGGATGTCTAAAGTAGAGCCACATCCAAAGCTGACATAAATAGGGCATTTCTGTGACATTGAAGTATTAAGTATTAATAAATGTTTTACAACAGTGCAATCAGACTGGTTCAAAGTCTCCAAATAAGCCTGTGCTATACATAACAGATCCATGCCTCGACGTGAAATCTGGCAGGATTGACTGGACCATGCAGAGTCACTGATCCAAGAGATGTTCGGCCATCCTTTCCGACACAATCAGGGCTTCACTGGGAGTTTAATGGCTCTGTGAAATGTGTTAGCTTTCCTGCAACTAATCTCTGCTAGAGCAAGCCAGAGCCAGAGCCAAGCCAAAATCGTTTCACGAACAACAAAGGGATTTTTTCTTTCAAGTCTCTGGCCTGTCTCACTGTGTGACCGGAAGACTATCAGACAGCGATTACCGAAAGTAACAAAAACCAGTGGTCTGCAAAAATGAGAAGAGACACAGACTTGAGAGTGTGCAGATGGAGCAGCTCCTGTAATTGAAGATTGAAATCAAACCCTGAGCTTGCAATGAGGCCAGCACTGATATTTTTTTTTCTTTTCAGTACTGTTTTGTTGCTTGCCACTTCCCCATTGGCATATCAAGTACACCGGCTTCCTACAGATCCTGCTAAGCAGCAAGTGGGCCGCGTGACAAGGGGTCTCAAGGGTCTATGACTGAGAATGGGCTTCGGAGAAGCTGTCAAGCTATTCACCAATTACACTCAGTGTGTATCTGGTGTCGAGAGACAACTGTTTATGTTGGTGCTGAGTACCGCCACGGAACTGTAAATACTGAGCCTACACCAGCAAATTCTTTGCAATACTTTTAGTTTAGGCTTTCTGTGGTTGGTGCACCTCACTTGGAGTGATATCATTAATAGGGCTTGGGATAAGCAACGGCAGTACTGAAGCTTGAAGGAAATGTGTGTTTCGTCGGTCTTGCCCTTCTCGTTTAACGAATCTGGGGTTGAGGCCCGGAGTGGCTGGCTATCTTTCAAGCTCTGGATTGTCCTGTCAGGTGAAGAGGTAATTCTGAGGGACAGTGCTGCACTGCTTGACAAGTGCATTGGTGAGGACTGGATGGCGTGTAGACAGTGGAATCTGACAGTTAGTGAGCTTTAGAGGAAAGCAGGCCAAAGTTTTGCTCTTACTATTTCAACAGGAAACTGGCTCCAACATGCCCGGGTTCTGGTGTTCAGAAAACCATCATTACCTAGGCCACATAAAAGAAAGGTGGATAGACAGAATTTGGTCAAAGGAGAATGATGGAATGACAGTTTTGGCTTGGAAGAAGTATGAGCTTTCAGAATCTAGACCGAGATGTATGACCTAGAAAGAAATATCATTCATCTAACAAGCTGCATTGCCACCTCACAATTCCATGGTCCACGGTTCAATTCTTTGTGTGTTTTTTCCATGTCCCGGGTATCCTCTGGGTTCTCTGGTTTCATCCTGCCTTCCAAAAACATGCCATAGGTGGGATGGCTACTTTGAATTGGCCTTAGGTGAGAATGAGTGCTCATGGTGCTTTGCAATGGACTGGGTGTTTTCCTGTCCCGCACCTGAAGGTGCATACTGAAGATGAACGAATGAGTTAATCATCTAACAATAATGTTGATGCCATGTCTAACACAAAGCCAGGAAACTACTCCTCCCCACCAGCAGAGGCTGTGACTCTGGAATCCAACTGCAATTCCACTTCAGGATGGCAAAAAACATTCATTCATTCATTGCAAAGTCTTGCCAAACATTACAGTTGTGTAAGTTCTGATCCTTGTTATTCTCCTGTTTATGCTGTGTTTGACCCTTTCCCTGTTTTCTTGGTCTGTTCTTCAGATTCTCTGACCAACTTCGCGACTTTGGGTTGTGATTTCGTTTGGAATTTCCATTAAAGTGCCTCTGTGCATGGCTCCTAACATGCTCTCTCTCTCTCTTTGTCCTGAGACATTCTCCATCAAATTGAAAAAGAAGAAAATGTTCTGTACTACGGCCATTATATTTCTTACAAATTAGCATCTCTTAATGATCAGCTATAGAAAAAGCCCATAATGGAGGATATAAACATTTATTAACTTCCAGCTCCAGTCTGGCAAAGAAAAACGGATCGTCTCAGATGGTGGTGGGAGAACTTGAACCTCAGGCATAGTGTATTAAATTTATGAGTGATATTAATACTTCCCGGCATCCTGAGATGATGAAAAGACCAAAGCCTTCAGCATTTGAACAGCTTAATCATAGCATGCTAGGACTTTTTTCACGTAAACAGCTTTTCTAGAGCATTTGCAATTACAAAACTTCTGCAAGACTGCAACGTGAGACATCATCCTGACATTAACTATATGAACTCTGCAACATGTGACTCATGTTAGCACTCAAAGGAAAATTCTACTCATGGGTGGTGTTCATAGGGCTACATAACCCCTACATAAGCCCTTCATGATAACTAACAACACAAAAGCATTTATAAAGCCTTATTCTAACTTATTCTAGCTATCATAAAGACTGATTATGTCACGTTACTTATGGGTGCTGTTCATAGGGCTACATGATACCAACATAATCCCTTCATGATAACTAAGCCTTATTCCAATAGGTCTCAGCTATCATAGACTGCTTACATTATTATGTAAAAAAAAAAAGTTGACAGATTTCACATAAGGATGTTTTATGACACTGAATTTTTATGGCAAAATTGTGACAGGGTTAGGAATGTTTTTCCAGGATGTTATATAATTTGGGTTTCATTTTTGTGAAATGCTGTGATTGGCAGAGGTATGTATTTTCGGTTCAGTGACATGGCTCTGACATACCAGATACCCTGAGCTATAATTTCATGTGTCTTGATGCTCTAATGTACAGTAACTAAGCTTGGAAAGTGTCATAATACAATCGCGTGTCAACACAAAATCTGTCACTTACATAAACTTGACATCAAAATTGACAAAACCAGTTGTTTAAATAGGCATTTATAAATGTTTATGTAGCTTTGCATCAGTTACCAGTAAGGGCTCTATTTTATTTGTCTATGCAGGCTTACTTACTTAGTTATCAAAAAGGATATATGTAGGTTTACTGTATGTAGGTGTCATGTAGCATTATGAACACTGCCTTTAAGTCAGTCATTACGTGATTTTAAATGTCATTACAGAAATTAAGCCAAGCACGTAGTATTTGGACATATTTGGAAAAATTCTTTATTCTTTTGCTTTTAGTGAAACTTAAAATGGGTCTTATGGAAGGATTATGAAGGTTTAATGTAGCCCTAAGGAGTCCACCCTTAGGTACAACTTTACTGCAGAAATTATCCCAAACTTTAACATTTCATGAAAAATGAACAATTCTTCAGCACCAAAAATGTATCCTTCACGTCTTCGCCATGTGAACATGGCACGGCGACAACCTCAAGCGGACGATACACAACTAACAGCTGTGAAAGAGACTCTGACAAGCGTTCCAGCTGTTCCAGAGTGTGATCACTCAGCCATCGATTAAACAAGCTCATCTGCAAACATCTCAGCCACTTTTCTGAGTTCAGAGCTCCCATCGCTGCCACAGCATCTGTTTGTGACGGCACAAAATATGCAAACGACAGCGTCACAAAGTGAAAAGATTAATAATACGATATTAATAAATCGTTTTATCTGTGCTTATAATTCTTTGTAAGCTGGTAATGATTTCTTTTGAGCATTTTTTAAATAAACGTCTCATAAAGCTCATAATGTGCTATAAGTTATAATTATAAAGCAACTGTACTATTTATTAACGATTATAAAATGATTATAAACTTTTAAAATCATGTCATTGAGTGCTTCAAGTAACATGAATATGTTCAATTTTTCATCATTATATGCAAGCTGTAAGACATTATTAACTTCTTTTGTTATATAATGTAATATGGAAATACTTAATTCCAGAAAAAGGTCATATTTACAGTATAATGAACTATAAATACAATTATATCATGCTATAATGCGTTCATAAGGAATTATACATGTTGTAAAAAAAATTATTTGTGAAAATGCATTACGCTTATAGATCTCTTTATTATGCATATGATGTATTACACTATTTGTAATGTCACCAATATCAAAGAAACCCAGACCCGAACATTTCACAACATTTGTAACTTTTCTTTGAACTTGGTGATTAAGTGTTATAAACACTGCTTATAATACAATTCTGAAATTAATTAATAAATGCATTATAAACATGGCTATAAACTGTAATGCCTTTCCATACATAATTATAACAATGTGTAAAATGGCTTATTGGTGTATCATGACATGTTATGAATATATTCATAGGTCATTGTACGGCATATGGCCTTCGTACAGAGCACTACAAACAGACACATTATCGAACATGATTGGATGAGAACCTTGGAGGTGCTACATAACTGGGTTCTTGTCATTTTTGGGAAGCAATGATAATGTTTTAAATGTTTATAATGCTTTTATAATGCACAAGTCATTATTAATTACATGGAAATATATAATGAATAGTGACATTTGACTTACAATATGGTTATAAGTTATCAGCACATTATTAGAACTTTATGAGGCATTATTATTACAAAAATGTTATCATGAAATCACACGACAAAAAGTTACAACTTTACAACATACTTTGCAAAATGTTGTAAATTTAGTGATGATCTATATACAGGCTTGAAAAATGGTGAGAAATAATAATAATAACATCGCCATTGACGTTAATTTAATAAACGTTTATGTTTAAAATGTCACTTTACTTAGGGCTCGCAAATACAACTTATAAGATATGTCTGTTAATAATCTACATTCCGTAGATTCTCACCTTGGTTGGATCTTTTTTTATAAACACCAAAGTGTTATAAAGTGTTATAAACACCATTTATAATGCATTATATTAACAATTTATAAATGCTTTATAAAACCTGGCTATAAACTGTTGGAATTATAAAAGTGTGTATACTGATATATAAATTCAATATAACATGTTATGAACGTAGTCACACACCAGAACTGTTTCCAACTTTCAGAGAATACTAAGCGTAGTTATAATGATTTATGAATTTGAACTGTTATGGCTAACGCGAAGCAGTCAGTGAACATCTGTAAAATATCCTCTGTCATACTGCATTGCTTCTGATGAAAAACACAGCAGATGTTGAGCATGAGAGCCAGTCTGAGATCCAGGAAAACCACGTCAACGTTCACTAATATGGAGCGGGATAAAGGTCGACCTCCTGCAGCGAGCCACCGAAGATCCCCAGCAGGTCTATTATTCAGAGAGTTAATACTGGTGTGCCAGAGCAGAGGATAACAGAGAAGGAACTACTTCTCCACACGGAGCCCGAGGCTGTGTAAGGTTCTACGAGTACAAACGGGTCCATTTGGGTCATCTATGATTAAATGTCATTATAGCGCATGGCTTTGGTGTACGTCCGAGTCGAAACGGCAATTCGACTCGTGTGAACCATTTGCTTCCTGATGAGCTGAAGTACGTGTTAAATAAAAGATGCTTCAAAACAACATCAAAGCGCCTTCTGCTCTTAAAGGTGCTGATCCTCATGCAGAAACCAGAGCGAAATGTTACACTGCTTGACCCAGTCTTTTTGAGTTCCCTCTTCAAGCTTTTTTTTTTGGGGGGGGGGGGGGAATAAGGGAAAATGAATGGCAGGTTAATAGAGCACATCGTTTCAGGCATGTTTTTATATTCCTCACTTTTTCTTTCAGTAGACACATGCAATCGGAAATGGAAAATCACAGCATGTGCATCTGCCCCTGGTACAGCAGTAAATATAAATACTGTGCCTTCATGATGCCAATTTAACATGGCATTTCCATGAAAGCTCTCCCTAAGGGGAAGAAGAAGAGGAGGAAGGACGTAGCTTTAACCAGCACAGATCAACCACGATTTCACCAATCTGCCCTTCGGATAAAAGGCAAGCAGAACACAAGCTAAATCTGAGCTGATTGCCTGTGCAGGAAATAAAAAAAAAAAAAAAACACACAGAGGGGCAAACCAGCCATCGGGCTAAACAGCTCTACAACTGGTATATGTCAATAAATAGAAAGAGCTGTTTTGTATGTAAAAAAAAAAAAAATAATACTTGGCTGAGGAGACTTGTTTTTTTAGAAGCACATGATCATTGCAGTGCCCTAGTACAGCCTCGACAGTGAGAACTCTGAGGGATTGCTGTGTAGAAGTCGAAAGTAAATGCATTTCTGTCATACAAAATTCTGTACAGTCCGCTACAAACCTACTGGAACGGCAAGGCCAAGGCCATTCCAAATTGTTGTATTGGCTATCCCCAATGATTGTGCAATGCCTCTGATTGATTTTCTCTCTTTTCTCAGCTTCAAAACGGCTTCCTTTTCTCCCATAGGCAGCTCTCTGATCTTCATGTTGGATTATCCTTTTTTTAACAACAAATGCAGGTAATACTGAAGGCTAAAATGAAGAGTACATGTTCAGAGCTATTTATTGTTTAAATAACACCGCCCTGCATCAGATTTGCTGAATAGGATCTGATAGTTGTTTCTTATGCTGAGTCCAGATATGCTGTTAGTTTTGCGCTAGAACATCACAACTTTTCACAAAGCCTGATGTCCAGTGTAGAGCTTTTTTGCCTAAGATGGACCATAAACGTTAGAGCTATTGCCAGATACACTGCCACCAACACAGGAAACACTATGTTTATGTACAATAGGTGAGGAACATTTATCACTTTTCCTCTGATTAGCCCTTATATGAATGCTAGGCACACTTACATGCATACAAAACTCCTGATTTCAGGGATTTATAATGACCAGTGAAAGACGGAAATGCGAGCATAGCCCAGATGATTTCTGCTACATCTGTGGGTGTTTTGCAACATCCAGACAATGGCAGAAAATTACAGACTTTGTAAAAAAGGCATATTCTGCATATTTTGGAATGAAGCTGGGTGACCAGGACAAACCATGGTAGATGGAATGTGAACATGATGGCTGACTACTGCTGGTGCCTTCAGAGAGATTGTCAAGAAGTCAGCCATTCCAGAAAATCCCTCAAAAGGAAGTTCACTCCTTAAGCACTCTGCATATTATTATAATGTTCGTCTTTTGAAATAGCTTTATTTAGAGATTTTCACAAACATTTCACAGACTATTTGTCTGCTGTTCATGTTGTAAACAAGTGTTATGTTTTGTGTGCCTATTGTTGTAATTAATAAATAATAATAGTGAAATTTGACAGCTTCTACCAATTTATATAAAACCCTGAAAGCAATATAAATTTAGCAAAATTATTAAAAACTTCATTCTTATTTTGTGGAAAAACAGTACGTGATAGGGAATTTCAAGTGGCATATTTGAACTCAGCATGACCAAAATAGGTAAAAACAAGTGTGATTTGTAAAACAGCATAAACTTTTTTTTCTAGATGCAGGGCGGTGTAATCAATCTAACAGGACACACCTGGGTAACAAGAAACATCTGTCAGTCACATATTCCAATATTTTTTATTACTATTCCGCCTACAGATTGGGTGGTCTGATACAAAAGGTTCTATGTGTTATGTTGTTTAAGAAATCTAGATGTAAATACCTGTTACGTCATGGAAGCAAAGTCGGATGCAAGTGCAGATTTAAGTTTAATCAAGAAGAACACAAAATACAAAACAGGAACTCAGAACATACAAGGCTAGAAAATAAACATAAACCAATGACCATGACAAGAGACATAAACTGTGGTAAGGAAAGACAAACGAAAGACAATGTGAGAAGTGCAAAGCATGTCTATATAAACTAACAAGTGCTAATCATCCCAAACGTGAATCAGGTGCAGATAGTCATGCGACATGGTCAGGTGAGGTGCAGTGGCTGATGGGAATTGTAGTTTCTAGTTCTTCACCGGTATATACCTGACAGAGCCCCCCCCCCCAATGCACGGCTCCCGACGTGCACAACATGTTTAGGAGGGAGTCCCGAACACCCAAACCAGATGTTCTTATGCATCTCTGAATTCCATCGGGGATATGGAGCAGTGTCCTCCGTAAATGAGAGAGATGCAGTGATATCCCCGGCCTGGCTTGGATGTGGAGTGGTGACTACTGCGCAGCCAGCGGGGGGAACGAAGCTGAAGGCGGAGCCCAAGGGGGGAGTGACACCCACCATGGAGCCAGAGGGGGAAGCAACGCTTTCCATGAGGTCAGAGGGAGGAGCGAAGTTCTCCTCGAGGCCAGAGGGGGGAGCAATGCTCTCCGTGAAGCATGTGGGGGGAGTGATGTCCTCCGTGGAGTGAGAAGGGGGAGTGACATGCAGTGCGAAGCAGAGAAAAGGAGCGACGTCTTCAGTGGAGCATGGAGGCAGAACGACGTCCTCAGCCGGGTAGGATGGCGGAGCGACGTCCTCAGCTGAGCAGAATGGCGGAGCGACGTCCTCAGCCGAGCAGGATGGCAGAGCGACGTCCAAAGTGGAGCCTGGTGTAGTGATGTCCGAGGTGGCTCAGGAATTTAAAGTGGAGCTTTCGGCTGCACCGGGAGACGGAGCAACGTCCTCAGCTGAACAGGGAGGCTGAGCGGCGTCCTCAGCTGAACAGGGAGGCTGAGCGGCGTCCTCAGCTGAACAGGGAGGCTGAGCGGCGTCCTCAGTTGAACAGGGAGGCTGAGCGGCGTCCTCATCTGAACAGGGAGGCTGAGCGGCGTCCTCAGCTGAACAGGGAGGCTGAGCGGCGTCCTCAGTTGCATCGGTTGGCTGTGCGATATCCGCAGTAGGGGAGGGAGGGTGGGGAAAGATCTTACGCATGGCTTTCAGCCATGCTTCTGTGGCCCTGATCCATGATTCCTTCCCCCGTGGTTTCATCTTCATGGACTCCAAGATTTTTTCTTGGGTGGCGAAAAAATCTGCTGCATCCATTTTGAAGGTCTTTCGTTCTGTTACGTCATGGAGGCAAAGTCGGATGCAAGTGCAGATTTAAGTTTAATCAAGAAGAACACAAAATACAAAACAGGAACTCAGAACATACAAGGCTAGAAAATAAACATAAACCAATGACCATGACAAGAGACATAAACTGTGGTAAGGAAAGACAAACGAAAGACAATGTGAGCAGTGCAAAGCATGTCTATATAAACTAACAAGTGCTAATCATCCCAAACGTGAATCGGGTGCAGATAGTCATGTGATATGGTCAGGTGAGGTGCAGTGGCTGATGGGAATTGTAGTCTCTAGTCCTTTACCGGTATATACCTGACAATACCAGGAAATAAATCCTAAACTCTTGTCTATGCAAGATATGCATCTTTTGATCTCAAACCCAAATGTCTTCAGTCTACAGCAAAAACAAATGAATTGTCCTTGCTGTTCCAAGGGGACTGTATATGTACAGATAACACAAAAGTAATCAAAATGTCCGGCATGGTCGTTCAGGTGGTTTTGCATTTCCAACCATTTTTTCTTCACATTTTCTCGCAAATTTTGGTCTTCGCCAATTCCCAGCTCCCCATCCAGCTCTCCCCATCATACAACTGGGCACGGTTAGGGCAAAGGGCAATGAAATGCACTCAGAGAAAAGCGTTATCCGCCTTATTCCTCATACATGAGCTCATGATTGGCTAGTGTTGCTATGATTGACTGGAGAGCAAGAATCCCCTTCCACCCAGAGAGCACGGCCAATTCTGCTCTCTAGGAGTCTTAGACATGGATGACTGGCATTGTTGATATTTTGCTATTGTGTTGCGCCATTCGTGAGCTGACATTTAAAAAAAAAATTTGGAGTATCCCGGCTATCTTACTTTCTTACTTTCTTCATGCCTGAGGCTGTGTGCACCAAGAGTTCAGTATGTCTGATTAAGTGTAAAAGCTGTTTTTGGATCATCGGTCCACCTGAAACAGTGTTCTAGGGTTCGCTACATGAAAGTGATCAGCTCTCAGGAACATCAAATGGCACGATTGATTGAACTTCCTTTATTTTACTTCCTGTTTCAGGTTTCACAGTGGTAGACAAAGGGGATCTTGAGGTCTTCCGAGGAGACTGAATGTCTTCTGAAACGCTCTTCCACAGAGAAAGTGCCAAAGCTTGAATTATTTTGGTGCATAAGCAAGCGGCCTCGACTGAAAGGCTTCAGAAATCAGAAAGAATCATTACAAACCAACCTGCGATGTTCATCAAAACTGATTAGCATTCAGGTAGGCCAAGTGTGTAAACACCACTGAAAGGAGCGCAGATAATTGACTCTTATTAAATGCAGCGGTTTGAAAATTGGTTTATCTGTGAATTTGCCTGTTGTCGCTGACATTTTTTCTCTTTAAAGTAATTGCTTTTTAACACCTCACTTTTAAATGACCCGACAACTACTTGCCGTGAACTTTCCCTCCTCAAACTGGCCCGCGAAGGCGTCATCACTTCATAATGGACTTCTAGTTTACTCCCAGGAGCCTCCTGTTAACCTCTGGAAGAAAAAAAGTGCTAATGAATTGTCTGTTGGTGAATTATTACGAGAGAGGACTTTCCGGCGATTTCTCAGTAATATGACAAGCTGCGGGTTCTTTTTGTTATTAACTTCAAGAGAGAAGAATAAGAGAGGCTGGTGGTGAAAAAGAAAGACTGTTTACAGCTGATGTATTGTCAGTGATACCAGGAAAGAACTTGTTTCACAGAGATTTCACAACAATGATTGTAACTCCAGTAACTCTGCTTCATCATTCCACCCTGTTGTTAATTATATTCCTATAACAGCATAACTAACTTACACAGCATTGATCATTTGCAATAAATGTTCTGGTATGAATGATTTTACAGGCTTTTTTGTTTCACTCGATTTCCACTTCAGCTGCCTGGGGCAAGCCGTGAACTACATAAGAACTGGGAAGGAGGAGGAGGAGGAGGAGGATTATGTTTCCGCTATTTCATACAGAATAAATCCCTGATACGCTGTTTCAGGTAGCTGGGATACTTGGTCATATATTTGCGCATCATTTGCCATTTCCAGAAAGCCAGGTAAGAAACGTTTAAGCTCTCCACATAGTGAAATATAGCTGACCATCATTAAGTAAAGCCTTTTCTCTGATATGTGAGTTTTCAATTTCCATTTCCATTTAACTGGACCTTATCAGAAGTGTATGAAATCCAATAGCACACAGTATTAAGCAGGAGGTTTAAACCCCAAATCAGGCACCCAACCCTGGCTCTCGGGCAAATCTCGAGAGAGTGACTGTACGTATAATATAATCTACTCACCAGGAACACTATATTCAGGAACATGCTGGATCTTATGTTACATTGAAAATGTCCAAACCTTTTTAAACGATCTTCCCGTACCAGTTCATAATTACACAAGCAGAACGATAAATACAGCATGTAAACAGACACTTAGAGTCAACCTGAAATCAAAACGGACATTTTATTTATTTTTAACTTTGTTAGATCAGATTGAGCATTCAAAAGACATAATACACCTTCTACTGAAGTGCAGCGACGTTTTCTTGCCTTCGGATTTTTGATGACGCTGTGCACTCGCAGGCGCGACAAAAAAATATAACTAATCATTTCATGTCATGTGACTCGAACGCCGAGACTAACGTTTGAGAACATCTCTAAGTTCTCGGTCTGCGATATCTGATTGTGCTGGAGGGTAAAGTGAGATCTGACATGATTGTCATGATTGTCATTGACATGATCATGAACCGCTTTGATTTACTGATTTTTTTTTCTTCAAGAGCCATTTAAACTTTCATGCTTCTAAATAAGACCCTCTGATTGGCCGAGCCAGGTTTAGAAACATATCTAACTCATCATCACTAAGGACGGCAGACAACGAAGTCAGATCTATCTAATGTCAATGTGGGAAGAACACCAGATGGCAAGACAAACCATATATATATATATATATATATTATTAATTATTATTAGTCATTGATTTGCATGGTAGTTTGTAAACGAGCGATCCATGCTGACAAACTGACACTGGCTCGTTAAGCAGATGGCTCTCATTTTTCTCATGTTTTTTCACTCAGAGAACAAGAAGAGGTTTGCCTCTAGCTCTGACAATACACGTGTTGTATTGGAATGCCCGATTTTCACAAACCAATCAAATAGCCATGAATAAGCCTAAAGAGCGATTGTAAATATGTCACACTGCAGAAGAACACTAGGTGTATGTGTTTGAATTTTCATTTCATGTTAAGCATGAAATCTTTTGCCTCAAACACAACCTAAACTGTATAAATAAAAATATATGGAAAAGAATATGCTCCATATTGTGTTGTGCAAAAGTTAAACATTCACAAAGCCCATCATTCATGTGGGAAAATGTACCAAACTAAACAAACTTAAAAAAAAATATTGTCTAATTGTTCTGTAAGGAGATTTCTTTCTTAAATTAAACATTTATGGAGGGGGTCGCCAGTGTCGGCGCGTTGTAACAGTGAAAGGTAAAGCTGTAAGCTTGAATTTTTCTGACATCTTCAGGACAGAGGAGTTTATGTGTTCTGATTTTTTTAGTTTCACGACAGAAAGAACTGTTTTTTTTTGGTCATATCAACTTCAAGTGAGAGAGAAAAAAAGAGGCTGGTGAGATAATGGATGTTTATAGCTGCTATAACGTAAGTGAGAACAGGAACTTGTCTCATGGATGCTCCACAATGTTAAATGTAACTATAAACAGCTAAAAAATGTGACGTGTCAGTCTTTAGGAAATAAAAAATTTGGAATCGTTGACAAATTGCTGTGGTATAAGAGAAATAAACACAACAGGACATGCTGTTATAGGAAAATAATCAACTTCGGGGTGGGAACACTGACTCCATTAATTTGACATTATGTGATAGAACTAGAGGAGGACCGACAGTCGATCTTACCGATACCGATAACTAAGTTGGGCGGTACCTGCCGATAACCGACTAATCAACCGATAGTTTTTAAAATTGATACTGAATGAAAACATAACACTCAAAGAAAAATATTGTAAACAGTACAGTACTGACTGTACCATGAAAATGTCCTGTACTTTTTTAAATGAAACAAATATATCAATATTAATCTATATTAACTATTAATAAATCTTAAAGTAAATAAAAGATATACATCCAAACTGAACCAAAAAGTAACACTCCAAATAACAAATAAATATAGAGACATTCAAAATGAATTAAAAAAAAAAAACCTTCAAATAACACAACAAAATTTGTCAGCCATTTTTTATTTCACCCCTAGAGGCCGCTCTCGTACCGTATAATGACACCGGACCCTTCGCAGCCGCTCCCGCAACGGAAAAAAATGAATTCCATCAGTTGAACCTCAAGCGCAACTGGATTATGCAGAAAGACAATAATCCAAAGCACAGGAGTAAGTCCTAGTCCTAGAAGTAAGTGAAAGACTGATCTCCAGTTATCAGGGGCGTTTGGTTGCAGTTGTTGCTGCTAAAGGTGGAACAACCAGATTTTAAGTTTAAGGGGGCAATTAGTTGTTCACTTTGGGTGACAGGTGTTGGCTAACTTTTTTTTTTTTTGCTTCAATAAAATAAATAAGTAAATAAAAACTGTATTGTGTGTTTACTCAGGTTGCAAGATCTCATTTGAAGATCTAAAACTATTTAGTATGAGATATACACAAAAACAGAAGAAATTACAGCACTGTACAATGAAACATCATATGCTTTATCTGTTTATAGTTACATTTAATGTTGTTCGTTTCTGTTCTCACTTACATTATAGCAGCTATAAACAGTCCTTCCCTCACCAGCCTTTCCCCCCCTCTCATTTCTCCTATCACTTCCTCAGACCTCCTATTACCACAATATAGTCCTGAAATCCTGAGCTCATTTTAAATTTTATATTCTCTCAGTTTCCAGTAAACAATTTAATCTCACATTGCTTCTGCAGTGTTTATTTCATTTCATTTAATGTTGTCCTTTTTTTTGTTGTTTTTAAACTGTGGCTGTAATCGGATCCTCCATTCGAGCCAAAACACAGATATTGGGTTTCTGTGGTTACCGGATCATGAATATTTTATTCAGCCCCAGCACAGACAGATACCTAAATATTTGACAGATACCTAATTCATTTAGTTCAAAGAACCTGACGAAGCTCATGCTGTTCTTTTGGATGGCTGGAAGTGAACTCTGCAAACACGGCGAGGCCTTTCTCAGTGTAACGGTGGTGTTTGATCACACGCTGTGGTCTTTTTTTTTTTTTTAGGATGTTCTAAGAAAAGATTCATAAGTCTAGTCTGCTGAGAACAAGTTTTTTTTTTTTTTTTTTTATTCCATCATTTCTCTAAAATCAATACGGAATTTCATTTAATAACGTATTTGAGAAGGGTTCTATGAACCAGAACCTTTTGCTCAAGGTTATTCAAATGGAAGAACATGGAAATTTGTGAGGAATAAAACACTTCAGGGTTGCACTGTAATAGGAAAATAATCAGCTAAGTGGTGACAGTAACTCCGCTTGATCGCCTGAGTGTTTTATTCCTTAATCGAGTGTCCATCCATCCACCCACCCATTTTCCTTAACGCTTATCCTACACAGGGTCACAGGGGAGCCTGGAGTCTATCCCAGCGAGCTCGGCGCACGAGGCGGGGGACACCTTGGACGGGGTGCCAACCTGTTGCAGGGCGCAATCGCACACAAGTTCACACACTACAGACAATTTGGAAATGCCAATCAGCCTACAATACATGTCTTTGGACTGGGGGAGGAAACCGGAGTGCCCAGAGGAAACCCCCGAAGCACAGGGAGAACATGTAAACTCTTGCGCACACAGGGTGGAGGCGGGATTCGAACCCCGAACCCCAAACGTGCGAGGCAAATGTTAGAGACTAGAAGCAAAGTTGGAAACTTTTTAGTGCGACTCTAATCATTCCTCACTGATGAGTTGTAAAAATAAAATGTTGCACTTTTCTCGCTGAAGGCTGTAGGAATACAAATGAATTTTTAAATATATATATATATATCTCCAACATTAGCTCTTAGTACTGTGCTGTTTTATTTTTCATGACAATGATTTAAGAAGCTAATGATGTGGCTCAGTGAGCAGATCGACCCTCGAGTTAATGCGAAATTCAGATTCTAACAGTCGCAGATAGGACCTGAAACAGCAGGCCTCCGCCGCCTCGATATCCAGCGCTATTATTCCCTAATAAATTGTGGTCACTTCCACTGAGGATATAGAACAAGAGGCCATAGATATGAATAAATGTTCTATCTCTCTCTCTTTCTTTCTTTCTTTCTCTCTCTCGTTCTCTCTGCTATGAGCCTCAGTTACACACTTCTCATACAAAATTGCCTCCAATCTCCATAACCTCATTAGTCTCTCCGCTACGCTGTTCCCATATGCTCTGCTCCGGAAGAATGATGGGCTTTTAAATAATGCAAGAGCTTTGTGATCGTTTAACTTTTGGCTCACAATGCGGCAAAAACGGAACCCCATTTACACAGTTTCCTCAGATCTACCAGAATAAGCATTTGTCCAAGATGTGTTTGAGGCCAAAGATCACGATTCACTCCATTAAAATGAAAGACACCGTGAAACTGAGACGTTTATTGAACATGTAAGGAAGGAGTCTCCAGTGCCAGAGGTAAATCTGTAACTTTAACTTCTCAAAGGAATCATTATGAGTGATAAATTTAATGTTGAAGATGTATTTATCTTGTTATAAATGTATAAATGTTACCAACTAATGTGTATATATCAGTCGATCTAAACCAAATACAGCCACAACCTCATTTTAAAATCAAAAAGCCGTGTCGTATTTACTGTTGATGATGTGAGCAGCCATGTCGATATGACGTCATGAGCTTCCTGACTTTCCGAGTAGGAATTCCAAGATTTTTTTTTTTTTTTTTGGAAATACAGAGTTATGAATTCTACCATACTAACATAGCCTAATTACACAGTACATGCTAGTAACATTACTAATGGTTTACTCAATAATAGTTAGCCAATTGTTTGCTAGTTTGCTAGTGACCTGACTATCACAGTCTGTTTACACAATAGAATAGCTTACTTTTTGCTAGCTTGGTGACTAGCTTTAAATTTATAATACTTACATTTATTACTAGCATTAGCTAGTGTGACAGAGAAAAATCAAAATTTTATTTAAACTTTAAATCAAATCACTACTGATGGAGAGATGACATTAGCTAAGCTAACTGCTTAGATAGCAGCATTAGCACATTGCGGTGTATAGGTAACTGGGTAGCTTAGCTAATGCTCTGGATAGCTGAGCTAATTCTGTTACACATGCACACTTTTATTTTACAACAACAACAACAACAACAACAACAATAATAATAGGAAGAAGAAAATGAGTTTCATTTATAAAGTGCATTTCTAACTCTGTCACTGTACAAATACAAATAATTTATTTGTTTATTTGTTTGTTTGCCTGTCTGTGTATTGATTTATGTATGTATTTATTTAATTGTTTACATATGTTTGTTTTCATTTTATTTATTCATACATTCATTTGTCTGATTGCCTATAACTTATTTTATTATTATTATTGGTTTAATTTATTTTTATCCACTTTTCTTACGTTTTGTATGCTTGTATTATTTATTTATTTATTTATTTGATTTCAGTATTATTATTACTGCTGTTGTTGTTGTTGTTGTTTAATAAGTAGTGTAAATAGCTGCACTGTGTGGTCAGTGCTGTTTACACTCAGGCAAATGAACACTTTCTTTCAGGAATCTTCTAACATATTTCATCGTTATCTATTGTCAGTAAGCTATTTTGAACTTACTTATCATGGTATAACATCTTACTGATATATCGTGACGCCCCTAAAAGCCCCTACACACTTACAGAAATATACACACCGATCAGCCATAACATTAAAACCACTGACAGGTGAAGTGAATAACATTGATTATCTCATTACAGTGGCACCTGTCAAGGGGTGGGATATATTAGGCAGCAAGTGAACAGTCAGTTCTCAAAGTTGACGCATTGGTAGCAGGAAAAATCGGCAAGTGTAAGGATCTGAGTGACTTTGACAAGAGCCAAATTGTGATGGCTAGACGACTGGGTCAGAGCATCTCCAAAACAGCAGGTCTTGGCAACGGTATTCCCTAATGGCAGTGGCTTCTTTCAGTAGGATAATGCGCCCCGCCACACTGCAAAAATTGTTCAGGAACGGTTTGAGGAACATAAAGTGTTCAAGGTGTTGACTCGGCCTCCAAATCCCCCAGATCTCAATCCCATCGAGCATCTGTGGGATGTGCTGGACAGCCAAGTCCGATCCACGGAGGCCCCACCTCACAACTTACAGGACTTAAAGGATCTGCTGCTAACGTCTCGGTGCCAGATACCACAGCACACCTTCAGAGGTCTTGTGGAGTCCACGCCTCGACGTACATGCTTTCTACACAGATGTTTTATCCCGTAGTCGACTTTCAGAGTGCTCACTGCCATCGTATGTGATGCATCGTCATTGAGATAAAATGAACAGTCCAATGAATTTATCATCAGGACCACCACCTCACTGATATTCAGCCCGAGGATTAGATTATACACCCGACCCACAATGCTTCACTCCGTAATCTCATTTCACACCAGTGTGTTGCAAGAAAAAGAGAAACTAAAGCCTTTAAACTCCCGGGGTGTTATGGATGAACCCGGCGTGTTTACATTTATTCATTCTCTGACACTTACATGAGAGGAAGACTCCAAGTGGAACATTAAGCTGAGGATTTAGACGTGTGTACAGAAGTAACACTGATGGTCAAATAACACAAACCCGCCTCATTTTATCAGTGCAACAAGTAAACAGTAGGCGTGCTGTGGGATTTAATGAGCTCCAAAAGTCAATTAATTAGTCCTGAAACTAAAACTCTATTTCTGCAACAAGATTCTCTCATTTGTCACTGATATACACGGAATTACTGCTTTATTAGCTACTAAATCAAATACAAACACAAAAAATAAGCCAGAAATATAAATGTATAAAAAAAAATACAAAAATGCAATATTTAGTATTTTGTAAAGAGGACATGAGATTGAGATTGACATTTCAGTTTATAAACATTAGGTTTACTTTCTGCTGGATTGTTAGATGGCTACTGCTAGTTGTTAGTGCTATTTACCCTATCATATACAGCGTCTTGTTTTATTTCTAAACTATTGCTATACCACAAATGCTAACCTGTTAATAGATTTTTCTACCGTGCGTTGGTGGAAGCTTGTCCTGAAATTCCGAGAAAACCTGCATGAACACCCTGACAAAACGGCAAAAAATAATAATAATAATAATAATAAATGCTAGGGAAAACAATCATAAACAACACTGGGAATAGACGTCAGAAAAGAAGAACAAAACCTCGCAACAAACATGAGAGAGTTGACTAACATTGAGTAATGAAGTGAACACACGAAACAGGTGCACACATCAGGGAACAGACCAATGAGGGACAGGGGGAGGAGACAGGACCACAAGGCAAAAGTGCATGTCAAAATAAAAGTCGTGAATTGAAAATAAATGGAAAGCACAGAGCGCCGAGGGGATTTGTGACAGAGCTTAACATGGCTGCGAAGTTACGGCGAGGTTTTGCCTGCTAACTAGCGTTCAGCGTGATAGCTAACCAAAAATATGAGGAATAATAAATAATAAAATGAACACACTTAAAATCTCAATGATCAAATTACGAGACAGCGGATTACACAGTGGATTATTAAGCACTAGCCAGACACAGTGAGCGAAGATACTGATACGTTTATTATCTGATTAAGCGAGTCTTTCCGCTTTTCTTTAAAAATAAGTTTATAACATTATATAGTATTCTCAAAAATCTAAATTGCAAGATAAATCTCAAGTTCCTTTATGTAATTAGGTATTCATCCATGGAAACTAAAAAAACTAAAACCACAAAAGAATAAAGTATGACATTACCAAGGTCACAAATTATTTGAAGACATTTTATTCAGTAAAATTATTACACGTCACTGCTTTCTGTCATCCTAATCGTATCTATTTACTACTCCGGTTCCAATAATCAATGGATAAAGCCACACAGAGAATCACCACTTTTATTTATTTCCAAAGTACACCTTCACAGCCAAATCCCTGGTGTGGAATTAACACCTACAGTGTGAAATGAACATCTTACAGGAGTAAATTACACATCCATAGTGCTGAATCAACACCTACAATGCTATATCGACTCCCATGGTGTTGAATTAACTTCTAAAACGATCTCCTATTGGGCAGAAGTAAAAACTGTAATCAACGCTCGCATACTTTATAGCTTTATACTTCGTTCCGTTCCAACTGGGACATGGTGAGGAACATTTGCAAGCGCATAAACAAATTAGGGTAAGATCCCGACACATTTGTTGTGCAATACAGAGAAAAAATTCAATGAGTTAAAAATCTGTACCAAATATAAAGAGTAGATTGAAAGAATGAAGTGTAATATGCTGAATTTTGGCAAATGAAACTAGTTTAATGCGAAAAACAGGGCTGTGTCCATGTTGGGTGCCAAGACTATTTCACTGGAATCCAGACTGATGCAACTGAGAAATAAAAAAAAAGAAATGAAACAGAATAACAGCCCCAGTGTTTCCCAACTAACTACTGAGTGATTACGTAAACATGAAAAGGGGAACAAAATGAACGCCGTGCGATTGGCAAATAACAGAAATGCCAATGATAAGGGAATGATAAAAAGAGAGAGAGAGAAAAATCCCTGTAACACTGTCTATGAGCACTATGAGTATGTTCATATCAGGTTATAATGCATTCATCAGGCATTTTTGTGACTATTTATGAAAGTGTGTGAATCCTTTATATGATATGAACATGCTCAAAGTAGTGTTAACTAAGCAGTGTTCATAACATGTTATATCACAAAACATCACTTTGCATGGTGCATTACGAGAAGATATAATGGCGGTATGATGTGTTATAAGTACGACTTACCGTGCATTCTTTTAACAATTAAGAAATGCATTATAAACAACGCTACATACTGTAATGCCTTTTCATAACTAATTATAACGGTGTGTGTGTAATGCTTTACGAATGCATTCTAACATGTTATGAATGTATTCGTAAGCCATTATGCATATGGCCTTCAGAATAAGTGTTACCCTCCAGTGAGAAAAACAAACATGGAGGACAAATTTGAAGAGGAAAAAAAATTCTTGATAAACATTTTGGAGGAAAAAAGTGTCTTGTTAGTGAGAGAATATGAGAAGAGTTACGACGTGTTGGACTGAAAATATTTTCCAATGTTGCGAAATAACTAAAAATAAGAACAGGTGTATTTTTGGGATGTTCACCGGTACCCGATGTGATGTCCAACTCTAACTCTGAAAACAGTCAAGTCACACAAACAGCTATGTTTGGGAAATTTCTATCCAGAGCTTCTACTGAAAAAAAAAAACACTCAAAAGCCTAGTGAAAAAAGACCCTATATGAGTTATAACCCTAAAGCGTTTTCTGCTTTGCATCTCTGGGAGTTTATGTTTTGTAGCACACTTCCACAGAGAGCTTCCATTTTTCCCGAAAACATACAAAAAGATCCTCTATAAAGAACGAGAACCATTAACTAGACCGAATTTTGAAAAGGTGTAGACCTATTCATACTAGATCACACTAATTACACACTTGTGGCACACAACATATATGAGTATATTTGTCTTACAGTGTTTATGAGGTTTTTATCTACAGGTGCAACTGATTTACCTCCAGGTGCATCATTTAGAGCCCCGTTCGGACCCGAGGACGGCCGCGTACTGTGGTCTTTAATTACACAGATTCAGGTCATGTTAGAACATGGTTCAATACTTTAATTGCCTATGCTTTGTCTGTTTTATTAATTATAACTATTATCATTTTATTATTACACTGCAGCACTGTTCAGTTCTGGATTCTAATCGGTTGGAAAGTCTTGATTAATTTTCTATAACTGTAAGTACAAATCACAGGTTTATATTAATATTAACACACTTGTTCTGATACCTTATCATTTCTATGGGAACTTACAAAGAAAAGAAAAAAAAAACAACTAATAACATCATTGACAATATTGACACTGTCAATAATCATTGACATGGTGAAGTTTTCTGTAAGGAGATGTTTATTTAACATTTGAGGAAGGAGTCTCCAGCATCAGTGATTTGTACCAGTCTTTAGGAAAGAGTTTAGGCTTCTTTGCGGTTTCGCTGTAATATGACAGGCCGCATTCTTTTTGTATTATTATTATTATTATTATTATTATTATTATTATTATTATTAAGGGAACGACTGTGTATAGCTGCTATAACGGAAGTAGGAACAAAATAGGAAAAAAAGAATAAAAGTCATATTGCTCTTTAATAAAGCAAAGCTCTAAGAGGAATAAAACACTTCTGGACATCCTGTTATAGGAAAATAATCAGCTTCAGAGTAGTGACAGTAACTCTAGTATGCTTCATCACACCACATCGTTGTTGATTATTTTACTATAACAGCATGACAGGGTGTGTACCTATTAATTCACAAACAGTTGACTAGAACTACGAAATAATGACATTTTTTTAATCATGTGCAGGCTGAGATACGTTTCAGAAGGGGCGGAGCCATCGTAAGACGATGTACTGTATTAAGTCATTTTTTTGACCGGTATACCGAATGAGAACGCCTCTGCATCTCCTTAAAGTAGAAAAAAGGTTTTAGGACAGACATCTTGGGTTTTAAAATAAAAAGTTATTTTTATAGATGGTGGTCTAGTGAACTGTAGTGTAGTAATGTTTTTAACATCAGTAGGTGTGTTTTAACATACTGTGTTATTCATGTTGCATATTATTCTGTCCATCCTCAGCGTTTCGACAAAATGTACAGTTTTGTATCAACACCTCATGCAACTTTTGTCTGTTTGTACAGTTGTGTGATAATAGGAAACCAAAATATTACAAAATATAACCATTTTAATGATGAATTGATGACGAGTTAGGAAAGTTGGACTATTTTAAAATTGTCATTCTTTGCTAACTGGTTTCCTTCTTTGTCAGCATGTTGACATCAGCTAAAAAAACAAAAAAAAAAACAAAAAAAACTATGTAGTCATCAGAACGGGATTTCCCCAGACTAGGAAATCTCGACTACCGAGTCAGTCAGTGTAGGAAGTGAGTAAATGTGTTTACAACACACATCAGTTTTGAGCTGATTACCTTTAAAGATTAAATCACTGACACATGTAACACACCTGCTGGTGTCTGACTAACTTCCTAACCTAGGAATACGCTCATTACCACGCAAGTAGTGTTAAAGCGGGTCAAAGTTCACAGTTAAAGTGAATGTGGACTCGTATTTAATATTAATTCGATTTAAAAAATGCTGACTGGTATCAATGCTGGAGTTCAGATCTCCTGATAAGATTCATTATATATTTCGTTATAGAATCGATCATCTTCATACATAAACATGGTCCAGGTTTAAACCTCATGACAGCGCATTATATTTAGATGTATTATTTTATTTATATATTTATCTTTATATTTCTAGCTATATTCATTGCACGTGTCCGATTATTTGTCATTTTAAAAAATAAAATAAAATAAAAGATTATTTGTGTAGTATTGTATAAAGTTCCTGTTGCTGATATTATATACATTTATTGTTATTAATTTAGTATTCAATGTTCTCAATATTGATTTTTTTTTTGGAATTTCAAGTTTATTTGTTGGACAATTTAATTGACCTTTTTCTCTTCTTGCAGGTTTATACTGTATGTATCAAGCTTTATGACTGCGCTTATAATCTTTTATAACTTAATAATAATAATTCATTATGCACTATAATTCTACTTTATAAAGGTCCTTTAAAGTACTGCAGGTTGTAACATTGGCACCACACCTGTATAAAATCATAATAAAGTGACTTTAGTATTTAGAAATTATGCTAAATCATTATGAAAAATGCCATAAATGCCATAAGCAGTGGAAAAGACACACTTCCTCTCGTTCTTACTTTTTAAAAGCGTGCACGCATTGGAGAAAGAAAGAAAAAATGAAATATGCGTGTATAATTCATCATCAAACTCGATTATCACAGCAATTCCTTTGAGCTTCACAAGGAATAAAGTTAACGTCATAAAAATACACTATTACCCTTTTATAATGACTATGAACACAGTGCTAATGATTTATGAATAGAGACTTCATAAAGAGTTTTAGCCAGAGCTGCAATTATCAGGAAAAGACAGAGGAGACGAAAGACTTTTGGTTTCACTGAGGTCATCGAGGCCTCTCCTTATTTTCTCCGAGCACCCGAGTGACTCACACACCCACGAGGAAGCGACGAGTCGGAAATTAGTTCAGCGCATGCTCTGCTTCATTCCAGTAATGAGGGAAGAAAAAAAAAAAAGGAAGAAGTACAGAAGAAAAGTCAGATCAGTTCTGTGTTTAACTGCAGCTTGTCGATGGGGTGAGGAAGTAATCGCGTGTTTGAGTAAATCGACAGTAAATTATACGTGACGTGTCCACTAGGGCTGGGTGATGTGATGATATAACATTGATACTATAATAAATAAACACACTTTTCTGAGATATCGTGATTTTTTTTAAAATAATTACAAACTGACTGGAAGCAGCTGATGGGAAGTTCAAATTTTGTACTTAATAAAATGTTAACAATTTTTACACATATATATATATATATATATATATTTCTCCTTTTCTGTGCTATTTATTTATTTATTATTTATTTATGTTGGTTTGTTTATTCATTTATTTATAAATAAAAATGATTAAAAATAAATTAATTTTGTTCAGACCTTAAATAAAGTAGAATGAAACATACAGTATATGATCATGTGACCAGCGCTACGTGGAAAAAAAGCTTTCTGAGCCACGGGTTGCACATCACTATCCAGTCACTGACCTAGTTCAGTGTCAGATCCGTGGCGCATGTCGTCTCAAAGAGACTCGTTTTTGGATGCTAACTTGTATTTAATGAAATCGTGTAACATGACACACAGATTTATTATTTTTCACATGTATCGCACTGATTTGTTTACGTTAATTGTAGAGTGCAGCCTAAAGAAGAACTGATACCAGAAATGTACTGTAAATATGAGGCCTTTATACAGTTTAATGCGTTTTTTTTGCTTTAACTAAAGTAAACTAGTCGACTAGTAATAATTAGTACTCGTGCGATCCCTAATTCACAGTCGACCTCTGACCTACAGTACATTTTGCCACCACGAACATTCTAAGGTTTCTGTATGTTCTGAAAGAAGAGACATCAGGTACACAAGGGTGAGTCTGTCAACAATACAGTATCAGCTGAAGATCTGGCTTTACCAATGATTTAATCTCTTCTGAAGAAGAAAAATAAAATAAAATCTCCGAATAAAAGATTTACTCCACGTCAAGTGCCGGGAGGGTCAGAGCCTGAGGTCTGCTCAGCAGGTCTAATAGGATGGTGATCAGACTCTCAGACTCTCAGTTTTACTCTGTGTGTCTTTCTGTTGAAGTATCCATGCTGCTCGACTTTCCTACAGTTTCATCCTTCTGTTCCCACTGTGCTTTCAGTGCCTCGCTTTGTCTTTGTACCACACACCCACACACACACACACACACACACACACACACGGGCTGATACACTGAGAGACAACTCAGTCGGTTTTATTTCAACATTTGAGTACAGAACTCAAATCAGTAACAGCACAGCGCTCTTGAATTCTCGAATCTGATTGGTCAGAAGGTGTGGATTAATTTTCTAGAACAGCAGCTCTGACAGTAGTGCAGCTGCACATCACAGGTTTATATTAATGCGCTCATTCTGATATGTCATTGTTTCTATTGTAACAGCCTGTACAGGGACTTGTACTCTGCTTCATCACACCACCCCGTCACTGATTATTTTCCTATAACAGCACATGGTGAGGTGTTTTATTTCTCTTATAATCACAGTACTTTGCCAACAATGACTATACCACAACAATAAAAAAAAAAATTGTAGTAAAACTGAAGAGCACTTGTGGAACATGACGTCTAATAACAGAACAAACAACCGCAAAACACAAAATACACACAGGTGTAAGAGTACGAGGGCAACGCCGAGATGTAGAGTACTGCGTAGAGCCGCTAGTCACAGCCCATCAAACCCTAAACAGCTCTATTAAAAGCTTATTAAACTTATCACCAAATATTCATTTCCATCTCTCCAGCTTAATCACTGAGAGCAGCTGACGACCCTTGGGACTAATTAGGGGCTGAAGGGTTCGGGTTCGGTCGGGCCGAGATAAGGAGCTGCTTCCCAAGCTATTTTTCTCACGCTGAGACAATGCCATTGTACGTCACTGAGGCTCGGAGGGATTACCGGATATTTTAAAACCTCCTGACAGTGATAGAGCAGAGCTCAAAATCTCGTGCAGGCGCTTGAGCGCTGGATTTGCCCTCTGTGAAAATGATAACGGTTCAGCATATTAGCGAATGAAGGTTAATAATTCAACGACACAAAATTGCACTGTGTAGCGCACTGTTAAAGAACAACAGAGAATTTACTGAAAAAAACGTAACAAACTGTACCTTATCTTGTCTTATTTATGATCATATATACGTTTAAACTAAAGAAATAATTAGTTACGAAGGTATTTTCCAATAAAGTTATGGTATGGTGTTACTCTGCGTTCAAGTCCTCCTGGGAAGTTGGTTTTTACGAGTTGGGAAGTCGTAATTACGACGTCAAGTGCGTTCAGGTCACTTTCGTCGGAGCGAGCTGACGGCGTATGTTATCGTATTTTGTGTAGGCAATTAACTTTCGACAAATTTACCATCAACTACTGACGTTGCATCCATTGATTCCACCATGTTATCTTAATGACACGCCCCCAACTCGGAAACTCTGGGCTGAAAGAAAATAATGACAACTTTGAGGTGATGTTCAAGTCATAAATACGATCTTTCCGACATGACCTGAACGCACCATTAGACTTAAGTCAGTGACTGTGACATCATCAAGAACATGGGGTGGTGATTAGTAGATTGACACCATCAAGGCATATCATTGTGCGTGTTTATCTACACAAACACACGTCTACACAACACTAGTTAGTGAGATT
Source organism: Cranoglanis bouderius (assembly GCA_023630585.1). NCBI lineage: Eukaryota > Metazoa > Chordata > Actinopteri > Siluriformes > Cranoglanididae > Cranoglanis > Cranoglanis bouderius. Next base: position 26,924,124 of record CM042539.1, read on the forward strand.
GTTAAAAAACAGGAAGTTACACCACAGATTACCTACATTCCTACATTACCCACATTGCCTCAGTTAAACAGATGTCTGTTTTGGGCTGTCAGACAATGTGAACACTGCATACATACTGTACACTCAATTAAAATGTGTTAATCTGGCGAGATTTTAACTCACATGCTCAACTGTTTTAAGAACTTTCACAAACAAGATGGCACATGCTAGTGCACTTGAGCTACAGGCTGAAATAAAGCTCATATGCTGTTTAGATTATGGGATTAGACTGAATAATATAGCTTGAATAGTGTATTTTGTAGACTTTCTGGCTAAAAATCATACATGGCAAGTGTCAAAAATAGAACTTTCATTATTTCACTTCATTTTCTGTCGAGCGTTAATAATAATAATAATTAGTTATATTTATATAGCACTTTTCTAGACACTCAAAGCGCTTTACATAGTATGGGGGGGAAATCTCCTCAACCACCACCAGTGTGTAGTATCCACCTGTATGATGCGACGGCAGCCACAGTGCACCAGAACACCCACCACACACCAGCTATTGGTGGAGAGGAGAGATATAGCCAATTCAGGGATGGAGATTATTAGGGGGCCATGATAGAAAAGGGCCCATAGGGCAATTTCACCTGGACGATACCCCTACTCTATACAAGAAGTGACCTGGGATTTTTAATGACCACAGAGAGACAGGACCTCAGTTTAACATCTCATCCCAAAAAAGGGTGCTCCTTTTACAGTATAGAGTCACTACACTGGGGCACTAGGACCCACACAGACTACAAGAGAGCACCACCTATCGGGCTCCCTAATACCACATCCAGAAGCAACCTTAGTTTTCTCCAGGAGGTCTCCCATCCAGGTACTGGTCAGGCTCAACTCTGCTTAGATTCAGCAGGAAACTAAGTGAGAACTGCAGGGTGATATGGCTCTGGCCATAATGGGTGAGAATGATGAAAATGGCTGGTGATGCAAATGAAGAACAAAACATGACTATAGGAACTGCTGGAGCTTCTTTTTGTCAACCCTGGATGCTAGCAGAGATCACCATCTCCAGAATATTACCTGCACTAGCTCCGTACTCGTGCGAAGTCTTGCCATTCCTAAGTGTTTATATGACTTCTGAGTTGTGTACAGCTCTGATTGTTATTACTGTGTTGGATACCCTTTTGAATTATCCTTCTCTATTTATTGAATCGTGCCTGGATTTTTTAAATCAATTCTTCCTGCACAGGGATCCGGAGTGCTGTATGTTGCACTCTTTAAGCATGTCCCAGTGGAAGCCTGTTTTTCTGTTTATCTGGAGGCATGCATTTCCTTGCTTTGCATTTGCCTGACATTTTTATCCAAAGTTTCTTATATAACTGAGGCAGAATACAATCCGAGCTGAGTATTTGATGTTTTCACGTCCAGGATGTGAACTCGCAACCTTCCGGCCACTAACTGAGCAACAACTGCCCCCATTTTGAGAATTTAAGCACTGGAGCGTGACGGCATGCAATTCTTTTGGATATCTTAGTGTTAGAGTGCATTTTTCTTTAGTGAGCTCTGTAGAAATGAAATTGAAGAAGATGACAAGAAATAGAAAGCTCCTGATAAGCAGAGCAGATAAAACATAGTCTATGGGAGAATGAGCATGATGATAAGACGGCGAGATCATGAGTGTATATATATATATATATATATATATATGTGTGTGTGTGTGTGTGTGTGTGTGTGTGTGTGTGTGTGTGTGTGTGTGTGTTTCAGTTTTCTTTCTTGAGGTCATTCCATTCTAAAAACACACATCTAACCATTTCCCAGGGCTGTTTAAACCCTGTGCAGTGCTTTTATAGGAAAATAATCAACAACAGGATGGTGTGATGAAGCCGAGTTACTCTGACCATCCTGAAGTTGATTAGTTATTATAACGCTTCATGTTACAGAGAAACTGGAAACCGCTGGTTAAATCCTCTGTCCTGAAGATGTCGGAAAAGTTACAGCTTTACCGTTACAATGCGCTGACACTGGAGACTCCTTCCACCACAAACATCTCCTTACAGGAAGCATCACTGTATCAACGTTTACGTACTTCTTTAATCTGTTTATTATTAAACCTACGAATGAGCTGTTACTATAGAAACGATAACGTATCAAAACAAGCGCATTAATATAAAACCGTGATTTGCAGCTGCGCTACTGTCGGAGTTGCTGTTATAGAAAACTATTCAACACCTTCTGACCAATCAGATTCGAGAATTCTGTGCCGTGGTATAAAAGGTTCAAGACAGTTAAGTAAACTAAGTGGTAGCAATAAAATTAAGGGTAGTGACACCTACAGTATACTGTATAAGCCTTCAATAACAACTTGCATGAACTTGTTCCATAAACTGTCTTAAAGATTAATACCAAGTTGACATAACACCCGAGCCAAGTGACGTATCGTTTTATGTTGACATAAGGATGTGTCGCGATATATCAGAACATTGGAGCAACTTGCCAAACACTTATTCTAATTCAAGGGCAGAACTATACATAACTGTGTCATTACAGTGTCATAACATTGCACAAAGGCTTATAAGCAGAAATATGGAACTCCGAGAGAAAATGTGAAAATATACATAACATATAACTGTTTGTTGTTGTAACTGTTGTTACAGTAATGATTACAGGAATGCCTGAAAAGTATCGTAACACAAACTTATGTCAACAAAACTCATTGCCGCTGGACTCTATGTCAGTGTTATGTCAGTCGACATAAAAATTGACAAAAGCATACAAAAAGTCATGATGCCTATAAAATCATCCTTTATATATATATATATATATATATATATATATATATATATATATATATATATATATATATATATATATATATATATATGTTGGTTTATATCATAAGTTGATATGAACAATGGCCTTAAGTTAAAAAAAAATCTAATAAAATCTAATAAACAGATTATAATGCCTTATGTAGCCTAACTTTATGAAGTTATACTGTGTACTCATCCCTTAGAATGTGTTATGCATGGAAGGAAAGCTACATACAAGCATCCAGGCACTGTAAGGTATTATATAGGCTACGTAACATGTTATAAATATATTTATGAAAATGTCTTATGAAAAAAAAAGTTAAATAAATTATAAACAAGAAGCAAGTTGTAAGTTTGATGGACAGTTCAGTCTTCAAAGACAAACACAAGCAAAAAATGTTAATGTGGAGTTTTACGTACTAATGAATTCACAATAAAGGCCTGGAGATAAAATCAAATAAACCTGTGTTTATATTATAAATACAGGTAGGTCAGTGTTGTGTTGTTCGTTCTGTCCATTAATCTTTGCAGTTTGCTTTATAACTAACGAAGCACTTTGTTGTTTTTTGTATATTTTGCCTTGATTATTAAAGCACCACACTGAACCTCTGCTGAGGTAATGAGGTTATTACATCACAGTTAGGCTTTTTAATCTTTTAGTAATTGCCTTGATAACAACACATCTGCTCACCACGCTACACACTCCCACGACACCATATCCCGGGGCGATGTCTTCAGGGTAGAGTTAGATGTAGTGGAGTCGAATTGATCAGATGCAATGATAAGTAAGGAATAAGACCCAGTGGGTTGTGCTGGTAAAGGAAAATAATCAACGAGTTACTGTTAAAACTCTGAATTTGATTATTTTCCTATAACAGCACACCCTGAAGTGTTTTATTCCTCTTATACCTCAGCGGCTTGTCAATGATTACAATGTTTTATTCGTGAAATAATGACTTATAGCTATTTTACATGTTGTGGAATGCCTGCGAAACAAGTTAGTCCCTGTTCTCGCTTATGTTATAGCAGCTATAGCTGTATTTGTCAGCTTTCTTGAAGGTAACAAGACTTAAAGTTACAGCTCTGACACTGGAGACTCCTTCCATAAATGATAAATAAACATCTCCTTACAGAAAACCTCACCACAGCAACGATCTCCATTTGTCGCAATGCGTCTATGTGGAGCGTCCACCATACAAGTCCCTGCGAATGAGCTGTTACTACACAAACGATAACATATTAAAACGAGAGGATTCATGTAAACCTGCATTACTGTCAGAGCTGCGCTTACAGAAAATTAATCAACGCCTTCTAACCCAATCGGAATCTAGAATTCAACTTAATGCTTTTTCAACGCGCACGTTCCATCACTGAATTGTACAAAACAGGAAAATAGGCTGAGGCTTCGCTCCTATTCAACCAGCTCGATGTTTGGCTAACCTACAAAACTCTGGTTTGTGAAACGTCTCACTGGCTTCCAGAAAGATCCGCTGGCAGCCTCTCGCCCACCTGGAGCGCAGAACATAGTAGTGCGGTCTGTAATGATGCTCTCTTCATGTGTGTAATCACAGTGGTGGTGGGGGGGGGGAGTGGGGGGGGCATATAAATGCTGCCGTCCTTCCTTCACAAAGGGGGGGAAATGAGACGAACGTGTGCACCTAGCAAACTGAGAGAGAGATCCACACACAGCTACAACAGATCTGCTCGTTTCATGCTAAATAAGGAAGCAAAGCTATTTACTGGCTACTTCACTGGACGGGTAACATTTCAACTACAGCCGAAAAGTCAGAGATTCTCAATATCCCAAGATGAAACTTATGTGATTTTTGAGAAATAATCTCATGCGAGGGATGACAGAGAGAGAGAGAGAGAGAGAGAGAGAGAGAGAGAGAGAGAGAGAGAGAGAGAGAGAGAGAGAGAGAGAGAATGGGGTTGTGGATGAAGCACAGCATCACAAATATGAGGATTTATCTGAGCAAAACGAGGGACAGCTCTCTCGTAACATCTGGACCTGGCCACTATTTTAGATTTAATCATATCACATAGATAGATAGTTTGTGTGTGTGTGTGTGGAATCCATCCATTTGGATTAGCCGTGGGTCCGAATGAAGGCCTTTCTCCATCTGTCCACGTCTTGTGACTTAAGCTTTAAATACGTCATACAAGAATTAAGAACTAGAAGATTAAAGGGGCAGTATGTAACTTTTACACCTGACCCTAGACCTGTAATAATCATTGAATTCAACGATACATTCGAAGGAAGTCGTTCGCTTGTTTATTTCAAATACACAAAACAACAGCACATATACGCAATAGAACCGCTCAACTCCACCCCTCTTCCTTAAAAGGCAATGCACAGTGTGTATGCATGTGTAGTTTCATTAGTGGGGGTGGGGTTGGGTGGTTGGGGGGAGGGGGAAAGTGTGTCAGTGTTTTAATTCCATCTAACAAAATGGCGTCCACGGGTTATTTTGTAGGGTTGGGGAAATCCTTTTCAGAATTTTCTCAGGATTATCCAGGAACGTAAAAATGATTACAGTATGGAAAACTAACACACAAGGAAATTTGTCTGTAACAGTGAACATTCGTTCACTCATCTGCAGGAAAGGATTTTATCCTGGTTGGGGTGGTGGTGGATCTACAGTATCCCAGGAACGCTGGACGTAAGGCAGGAAAACGCACGGTGGAATGCCAGTCTATCATGCACACGTGTTCACACACTCATTGATGCCTAGCGGGAATTTCACCTAGCTAATCCACCCACCAGCATGCTTTTTGGAGGTGGACGGAAACCAGAAAAACCCGGAAGACACCCATGTAGACACGACGATAACCTGAACGCAAACAACATTCCGAGCTTGGGTTCGAACCCCTGAGCTGTGGGCGGGAACATTTTTAAAGACTTAAGGTCATGAGTTATGAGTGCAGCTATTCTAGGCTACTCTTAGACCGTTTCTCTCTTTCTCGTTTTTTAACCTCAGCACGCAGGAACGACTGTAAATATCTCCTCAGTCGGGGCTCTGCTAATCAGTTTCGAACCCTGAGCAGTGTCGCACGACGCTGGATTTAATAAAGCGCCATCCTCTGACATAATCAATCACAATTCCTGGTGACAGCAGTGCCTGATGAAATAATGTATTCCTCTCCCTCGCTTCCTGCGAACGGATTTACAGCGTCAGCCAGTCGCCTTCGTCTCTTTCCTGATGAGGATGAAAGCTATAAAGCTGCAGTGCAAGGCTCCGGGAACCTTTCGTTTTTCTCTTTTGCATACCAAGAGGCTATTTGAGGCAGACGGAGGTTAGGAGATGTGCAGAATGGTCTCTCTCTCTCTCTCTCTCTCTCTCTCTCTCTCTCTCTCTCTCTCTCTCTCTCTCTCTCTCTCTCTCTCTCTCTCTCTCTCTCTCTCTCTCTCTCTCTCTCTCTCTCTCTCTCTCTCTCTCTCTCTCTCTCTAACACCTCTCCGTGTGGCATCTTGTCCACGTGTAAATACCAGCTGCCGAGTATCTTGGGGGCCATCAGAGCAAACATAACGAACAGATACTCACATGCACAACGCATATGGTGTAATAAATATCAAGCAGCACATATGCAAAAAGTGCACACACACACACACACACACACACACACACACACACACACACACACACACACACACTGTGAAAACAAGATGGAGGAGGTTATTATGTAAGGAATAAAAGACTGCGGGGTGATAAAGCAGAGTTATTGTTACCACCTCGAAGTTCCTATACCAGCACAAACTGTTTTATACCTCTCATCCCACATAAATTAAACATTTTAATTATTCACGAACGACCCACTGTCGTCTTTTATCCGTTAACAGTTACGTTTAACGTGTGAAATGTTCACAAGACGAGTTAGTTCCTGTTCTGACTTGCGTTACAGTAGTGATATAGAAACAGTCGTTCCCACTTTTATTTTCTCTCTTTTGATGTTAATGAACCGAAAGCTTGTCATGTTACAGAGAAACAGATGTTACAGATGTCAGGACAGATAACGGCTTAACCTCTGAGTGTTCTAAGTACTTACAGAGAACTTCACCGTATCGACGAATACGTGGAGCGTCCACCGTACAAGTCCCTGTGACTTAGAAAGCTGTTACTATAGAAACGATAACGCGTTAGAGCGAGCGCATTAATATAAACCTGCACTACTGTCAGAGCTGCTGTTTTAGAAAATTAATCAACACCATCCGAACAGATTGGAGAACACACTGAACAGCGCTGCTCTAATCCAGTTTTTAATCCTCTTTCCAGAGGAACGACTGCGTCAGCAGGGGGTTCTCACATCAGTGTGTGTTCGAGGAGAAAAGGTGTGTGTGTGTGTGTGTGTGTGTGTGTGTGTGTGTGTGTGTGTGTGAATGTGTTGGACACCGGCAGACACACTCCTTGGTTCATCGGCACATCCAGCTGACCTACATACACATACACACCCACGCGTACACACACAGCTTTTGCAGAAGCTCCGACGTGCGAGCTGGTTGTCATGGAAAAAGTGCGGAGGCACACAGATACCGTCTAAATGCCTGAGATTTCTGCATGATGCCACGCTTCCCACACATATGGAAAGCGTTTAGCACGGACTAATCCGAAAACAAGAGAGAGATTCAAATATATGGAGATCTTCTTATAGTTTTGTGGTCATGGTGGCATTGCCGTGGCTGCCACTGTTACACTATTGCGTGAAGGGGTTTGTAGCGAGACCACGAGCTGTGGTGTGGTGTGATGTGGTGTGATGTGATCCAATCCAAAATGGTACCTTGCTCACATACAAAATTAATTCGAATCATTTCCTTTTACAGTATGGCTTGCTCATGATTCTGTGAAGACCTTGTTCTTTATTCTGATTGGTCAAAAGGTGTTGATGGATTTTCTATAACAGCAGCTCTGACAGTAACGTAGCTACAGACCAGAGGTTTATATTTATATCAATATTAACGTGCTCGTTCTAATACGTTATTGTTTCTATAGTAACAGCTCGTTCAGAGGAACTTGTACAGCAGATGCTGCACATAAACTGATTTTTGTTTTGTTTTTTTTGTTTTTTTTGAATGTTGAAATTGTCAATATGATGAAGTGAAGAATTTCTGGAAGGAGTCTCCAGTCTCAGCACTTTGTAACAGTCAGAGAAAGAATTCAACCGGCTTTTTTGGGTGGTCTGATTAACTTAAGGTCCCCATGAATTCAAAATCGAAGTTTTGTGGCTTTTAGTATGAATATGTTCGCCTTAAGGTCATCTATAAGCTACTGTGCTCCAAAACAAAACAGTGACAAAATTCACATTTAGAAGATAAATGTACAGTCTCTCTCTCTACCACCAATACGGTTCAACAATTTTGATGACATCATTCTGCACTTCAGCTTCTCATCAGATTTTCTGGCCAATCTAATACTCTCTAGAATCTGAAGTGTCCCGCCCTCAAAGTTATAAAAATCCATGGTACTAACTGTCAAGTGCGGCTTAGCCCGGGCTGTGAGGTAAGCTAAACGCTATTGGCTATTAAAAAAGGGGGAGGAGCCACTTGATATGTACCTCCCTGACTTCCTGTTTTAGTGGAAATTACGTCAACACATCGCATAAAGCTGCGACATTTCAAGGCACATCACGGGGACTTTAAAGACTGAGAAAAAGATGGTAAGGCTGGTGAGGGAACAGTCACTTATAGCTGCTATAACGTAAGTAACTTGTTTCACAGATGTTCCACAACATCGAATTTAACTCTAAACGGATAAAAAGTATGTCATGAATACAAATCGGAATCGTTGGCAAATTGCTAAAGTGTAAGAGGAATAAAAGTCTTCAGGAAATGTTGTAATAGGAAAATAATTAACTTCAGGTTGTTAACAGTAACGCTGCTTCATCACACCCACTCCGTTGTTGATTATTTTCCTATAACAGCACACCCTGGACTGTTGTATACCTTCACCAAAGAATATACTTTACAGGCATCTCATCTCAGCTAAAGCTACACCTTATTGCATCTTCTACAACTGACTAATCCAATTGAATAACTGAATCATTCTTGCTTGCCGAAATGGACGTTAGTGTACATTTCTATACATACAGGAAGTAGAAAATGCTAATCTGCAGTACTGTAATCATTCCTCACTGGCTCAGGCTCATGTCAGATGCCTGGAGTGAGCTATAATTGGCAGAGTTATGGAAATAAACTCCTGCAAGCCCTGTAGAATATCACAAGCCCCAGAGGTGTGAATGCAGAGGAGCTTCACAATACAGCTGCTCCTGTGTGAAGCGAGAACTGAAAACCCAGGAGATACTGAGCGAGAGACTGATGGAGACAGAGGGTTTTACTTTTTGTAGTTTTAGCACAACTGCAGTTCAGATCAAGTTCATCGACATGAAGTGCTAACTGAAATAAAACTAGAGTTAACATTCAAACATCCATGTAGTTATTATAGATTTGTGTTTACCTACAAAAAAAATATTCATTTAATATTTTACTGAAAATAGCTTGTTGAATTTGCAGCAAACTGGAGCCTCCAACTGATTTGGAGGTACAGTAGATAGATAGATAGATAGATAGATAGATAGATAGATAGATAGATAGATAGATAGATAGATAGATAGATAGATAGGTGTGACAAAGATAGAAAGCAATACTTAAAGCATCACAGATTGAGAAAGAGAAGAAGACTGGTGGTTAAAACTCATTTCCTACATGCTGTGAGGGTTTGGCTGTCCTGAGGCCATCTGGCTTCGTCTGACTAATAAAGGAGCCTGTCATACACGATTAGCTGGAGCACGACTGACACTGTCGCTACACATCGGGTCACATTCAGGGCCGCCGGGGACGTTGTTCCACCAGAGAGCCTGTCTATCCAAACTGCACCCTGGGATAACATCCCAATTGCCTTTAATGCTCTGTCACGCCAGTCGCTGGTGCCCAAATGGCAAAATTATCATTCGGCATGCTCGGTTGTCCCCTGAGTTCGCAGTGTGCTCTGACAGAGATGAATTTAGTCACCAAGTTTCCAAATCACTGTCTTGGTTAGGCTCCATTTCAGCAAACGATCAAATATTCCTCAAAATTATTGTTATAAAGCGGTCAACAGGGAGCCGATGACTAACCACCGATGAACCCTGGCCATTGGTTCATACAAACAAATATCAAACGGACAGTAATCAAAACAGCGTTCATCAATCAAACGAGTCCACATTAGCAAAGCATACAGAAGACACCGTCCCATTCAGTCCATCCACGGCGTTATTAACCAAAGGAACTCCTGATAGATTGGTCAATTAATACATGTCACAGCTCCCAGGTTTCATTTCTTTCAGACCGATGGAAGTGACGCCTCAGGGAGAGGACAGGGAGATATTTTGGAACAGCATGGCTGAAGACTTCAGGGCACGTTTCGTCAGGTGAGTGCTTGTGTGCATGGCTCTGAGTAAAACCCATTTGAAACGCTCTCTGGAGCTCTAGACGAGAGTTTACACACAGGAAATTCCCCAGTGTTAGCAGAGACATCCACAATATTCATTCAAAGCCACTCTGTACGATTTTCCCAAATCCGATCCTGATAAGAACCGCTAAAATTGATGCTCAGTGATTATCCTGAGCTTTGTAATCAGCAATTAAAACTTTCGAGCTGTAGTAAACAATCAGGAAACTGCTCATAAGCAAACTCTAAACAGCTCAATTTGAAGAGGAATGCAAGCGTACTTGCACCACCGACATCCTTTCTCTTCACATTAATGCCATCATGTCGCTTTTATACATCGACTGTATATCAGTGCTTTAACTCCAATCATGAGATTTATACACCAAGTCATATTTTATCTGGAGTTTCAGCCTTGGCTAATTGGCTAATTGCTAAGTGAACACTACACAATGGCTGAAAAAACATCTCACACTGTATAGTGCTAGCCTTCTCCATAATTAACATATGAAACTTAAAAACAGGAGCATTTTGGTTTTTATGTACCACAGATCTGGGACCCTGGTTTGTCCTGTTCAATTGTTGATTGTTTAAACAATAAATATCTCTGAATATCTACTCTTGGTTTTAGCCTTCAGTTTCACCTGTGAAGACTGCATTTGTTGTTAAAAAGGATAAGCCAATACGATGATCAGAGAGCTGTCTATGGGAGAAAAGCGAGGCAATTTAAAGCTAAGAAATCATTGCAAAAACATTGGGTATAGCCAATACAACAATTTGGAATGTTCTGAAAAAGAAAGAAACCACTGGTGTACTGAGCAACAGACACCAAATGGGTCGGCCAAGGAAAACAACAACAGCTGATGACAGAAACTTCGTGAGAGCTGTGAAGAAGACATCAGCAACAACATCCACAGGGCAGAGGTGAAGGTATCACAATACACCATTTGCAGAAGACTTTAAGTGCAAAAATATAGAGGCTATACCACAAGATGCAAACCACTCATCAGCAGTAAGAATTGGAAAGCCAGATTGGAATTCGCAAAGAAATACAGATATGAGCCACAACAGTTCTGGAACCAAGAGTAACCTCTACCAAAATGGTGGAAAGGTCAAAGTTTGGAGAAAGAACGCATCTGCTCTTGATCCAAAACATATAAGCTCATCTGCGAAACATGGTGGAGGTAGTGTCATGGCTTGGGCTTGCATGGCTGTTTCTGGAACAGGCTCACTAATCTTTATTGATGATGGAACTCATGATGGTAGCAGCAGAATTCAGAAGTTTACAGGAACAATTTGTCTGCCAATTTATAGAAAAATGCATCCAAATTAATCAGGAGGGACTTCATCATGCAGCAAGACAATGATCCAAAACAAACTGGCAACTCAACAAAGGACTTGAAGGAGGACCAGGGGAAAAAGTGGACTGGCCAAGTCAATCACCAGACCTTAACCCAGTTGAGCAGCATTTCACCTCCTGAAGTAGAGACTGAAGGGAGAAACCCCTCAAAACAAACAACAACTGAAAGAGTTGAACGGTGAAAGCCTGGAAAAACATCACAAAAGAAGAAACCAACAGTTTGGTGATGTCACTGTTTGGTGAGTTGCAGGCTTGATGCAGTTATCGCACGCAAGGGATATGCAACCAAATATTAAGTGTTATTTACTTTAATTTACTTCAAGACTTATCTGTTAATGTACTTTTGCTCACCTAAAAATTGTCTGGTTTAATACAAAAGGTTCTATGTTTTATGTCGTTTAACACATCTAGATGTAAATACCAGGAAATACAAGCTGAAATCCTAAACTCTCGTCTCATGTCCATCTTTTGATCTCAAACCCAAATATCTTTGGTGTATAGCACAAAAAAATGAATTGGCCTTGCCATTCCAATAATTTCGGAGGGGACTGTAGATACTTAGACACCAGACAGTGTCTAGCTATGAGTGTTGCTGTCTTAGAAGAACCAATGAGGGTCTAACCAAGCAGCTGCACATGCAGATAAGTCCACAATTCAATCAATATAGGTATTGCTAAGTTGTTGTTTTTTTCATTGGAGGCTTTGCATGTCTTGGGAGAGGGGTTAGGATGGAGAGTGTGGAGTCCGTTGATGGCGAAGTCTGGAAAAAAACCCATCAGTGAGCAGTGCTAATAAAGTCCCGCTGAGCACACTTATGCTGCACTCCCATTTCCACATCGATCTGCTATTGCAGTAATCTACAGAACAAGACGTTAAACATAGATTTGTTCGGCTGGAGCTTCATTTTGAAGAAATGCCGCTGTGAAATCATGAAGAAAGGAGAAGAGAACTTGTCGGGATAAGACAGAAGGGTAATCAAATGATGGTGTGGGTTCATGTGGCATTCCTTTTAATCAGCACTCTGAAGTCTGTAAGTGCTTGTTATAGAGTACAGGTTGTGTTTCAACTAAATCCTTTGGCTTATCAAGCTGTTCCAGAAGAAGAAAAAGAAGGGGGAAAAAAGCAACAGCAGATGATTTGCTGCTCCGCTGTTGCACAGGATGGAGAACAAAGAGAAATTGAACAACTTTGAATAGGTATACTTCAGTTGAAATGTTTAATATATTTTACAGGATTTCCCAAAAAAAAACACACAGATGTGAAGAGACTGGAAAACACTACACACTACTGTCATTTTTTATTATGGTTTCAACGCATATTTTCTTTATCAGTACACCAACTTTTCTGTTTCGCATATATATATATATATATATATATTGTGTTGTGGTCTAGTCACTGTTGAAATAATCTGGCAACCTTTAAAGGCGTGAACTACATGCAGATAATTTTACAAATAATCAAAAATAAATACACATAATCTGTGCTGCTCAGAAAATCAGTTTAAGTGTGTGCGTAACCCGATTCTGAATACAAGGAACTTTCCCTGTGTATATATATATATATATAAAAAGGCGTATCAGTAAAACAGACGTATCTGGTCCTGGCTCATCGATCTGTGATGCTTTAAGATTACATCAGCTTATTATATAGACAGAACTCAGAGAAATCTCTCAATTCTCGGATTCTTCAATAAGACATGACAGATCAGTCCTCCTTTACCATGCAAAGCAAATATAAAATGACCGAGAATAATCTATAATCCATACAACACTGCAGTATCTTCATGTAAGCCCTGACATTCAGACTAAACACTATTCAAGCGAAGCCTTGCCTGGGAGAAAGAGAATATTCTTAAAAAGCTTGACCATTAAATAATAAGCGGATTTTGGACTGTTACACTGGGGCTTAGTTTTGAAGGGGGTAGAAAATGGATTCTGTAATTGAATTAAAAAAAGGGCACAGTTTTGACCTTCAACATATCTGCAGTGAGAGACTAAAAACTCAGAGGAGGAGAAAAGCCAGAGGAGAAAAGAAAAAAAGAACAAAAAAGACTTTTCAGAGCCAATCATTCCTCAAAAATGTGGCTTATACATTTTATTAGCACTTCAAGAGCCAGAACCATCCATAGCATTTAATGATTTCAAAGCAAACGTAAAACTGTCAGAGTTTTGTGACAATGTGAAAGTGAAATTGGTGAAAAGTGAAAGTGAAAAGGCTCTCACCTAGACTCATAAAATTCAGACATAATGTGATTGCTGACTGTCCTTATTCTTCACTGATAATCATCCTGTACTTTTGGGGATTGATACTGTAGGCAAAGTGTCATATACAGTACTGTCCTGAATTCTCCATTCTAATACGTTATTGTTTCTATAGTAACAGCTAGTAACAGGCAGACGCTCCATTTAAACGGATATAAAATGTGTGTAATCATTAATATAGTGATGTTTTCTGTAAGGAGATGTTTATTTATGGAATTTATGGAAGGAGTCTCCAGTGTAAGAGTATTAAGTAAGTAGAGCCTAGTAAGTCAGAGGTAAAGCTGTGACTTTAATGTTTTCTGACCTTTTCAGGAAGAGGTTATGGTAACTGCTTTGCGGTTTGTCAATGACAAGGCAAGCTGCAAAAAAGAAAGGCTGGTGAGGGAAGAACTGTTTATAGTGGTCATTAAACGTAACTATAAATAGATTTTTTTTTTTTTTTTTAAAGTATGATGTCATTCTTTAATAAATAAAAAAAAATCTTAGTATTGGCAAATTGTTGTGGTATAAGAGGAATAAAACACATCAAACCACCACATTACTGACTGGTTTAATTGAGTGTTTTGTTCCTTATATCTGAGGTAAATTAATGATAGGATGCATTATTTAATTATTTCTCATAAGTCAACCCCCACCACATGAGAAATGCAATTTGTTATACCGTATAAAGTAGCATTTAACTGCCACTCCAGGTGAAAAATGAATTCAGAGAAATTCACCTTCATTTGTATGCATGTCCCAAATTCGAGGGCCGGAAAATTAGCCATCATGTTACTATCTAGGGAGTTCACTTACCTGCAGGTACGATCAAAATGAAGGCTGGAAAGGGTCACATTTAAATGCGTTCGCTAAATTAGTTGAGGATTTGTCAGGGCCGATACCACAAATAAACACATCAAAGGTGTCTGGTTTTATTTTCCTCCCACAAGCCACATTGCTCATTTAATGCCAAATTATATTCATGTTTCTCAGAATGAGGCTGAAGTTAACAGAGAATAACATAGTAAGTGTCCATATTAAGAAACAGAAAACCATGTTAAGCAGTTAAAACAAAACATACCGTGTTTATCTGCTAACAAAACGAAGAATCCACTAGACTTATCCTGCTAAGTCTAAATTCTAACAAAGGACGAAAAGAACAAGTCAGTCCTACAAGCTAAGAAAGAAAACTTACACGTTAAGATAAAGAAGATGTACACGCTAAGCTGGACACCTGCCTGTTCATGCTAACACAGGAGAATCAATACTTGCTACATGCTAAAAACAAATAGGCATCTACATCCTAGTTATAGTTTTAATTTTCATGCTAAGTCTGTATGCTAAGCCAGAGAAAAACACTCTACATCTATATGCTAACACAGAGTGGAAGGCATTAGGTCTACATGCTAAGAAAGAAAACACTAAGCTAGAGCTACATGCTAGCATGAAGAACATGCTAGGTCAACATGTTAAGATGAAGAAGAAGACACTTTGTATATCTATATATTAAGAAAGGGAAGAACCTGCTTGCTAGGTCCACATGCTATGAAAAAAACAATAAGCTAGATCTGTGTGCTAAGACAGATAAGAAGAGAAATAGAGCTAGCTGTGCCTGAGGCGGTGTGCTAACACCAAACAGCTTGACATAATTCAGCCAGCTGACCTAAAGAGGCTTATAAATGAAGTAATGCGATGCTAAAATTCTGACAGAGCAAATGTAAGGGATTCTGTGATGAAAAGACGCAAGTGACTTTGTGTAAATGCTATAATCTTCGTACAAATGGTGCATAAGCATTAAAAAGAGACATTTTAAGTGAAGAACGTCAGCTAGTCTCCAGCTTTATCCTATTTTTTAAGTGCTATGCAGTGGATTATTTTGAGGTGCCAGATGCTAATGAGGTGCAAAAGTAGCAAACTAGTTAGGATGCAGCTAAGCTAATGTTTGGAATCAACCCAAATATAAGATGACATAAGTTGCATTTCCGTCGATTTAAGCATCTCTGAATGCACCTTTTCAGCTTAAAGATGAAAACGAAAATCCTACTGAGAGAGAAAAAGAGGCACTAAGAAAAGCATCTGGGCCTCAATCCAGGTGTTAGCAAGATGGCAAGCTAAGGACGCGCTTGTTTTGCTTCGGAGTAATTAACGTGACAGGCAGGACGAAGGGCCGGGGCACTTCAGAGGTGCTGACAAGCTCATCTGTGTTAGTGTGGTTCCACTCCTCTAAAGAAAAGTAATGAGATGTGTGTGTGTGAGCGATGGAGGTTTAAAACGGACAGCTGGTGTCGTTAGTGTCAATCGATTAATTGCTCAGCGCTCTCATCTGATCAGAGAAGCTATCGTCTGTGCAGCGTTCACCAAATGACACAGATACTTTAACAACCTTTCAGTGGTTCCCAAGGAAATCATTTGGTTTGACGTGTAGACTCAGGATAGAGAGAATTTAACAATGACTTTAGATCTCTGTGTGTTCGATATTCTCGAGGACGAATATTTCCCCCGAAAGCCGAGCCGACTTGAAGGTCAAACAGACATTGTGTTGAATAAAGAGTCTGGGGAATGAGCTTTAATTGTGGAGAAGTAGCAGAACTAATCCTGTCCTTTCCTAAGGTTATACAAAATGGCCTCCATGCTTTGAGTAATGAGGGAAGGACAGTCCAGACTCGGTATCACTTCTGGTTTCATTAGACATATTAAAAGCCGAATGAATCAAGAATGGCTTTTGTGAATAAAATATTCAAAATATAGAAAAATAAAATTTGTAATGAATGGTACAGGACAGCGAGTTACTACCATTGTGTCAGAGGTGCCTCCTGGCTGTGATATTTTTTCCTAGGAGAAGATGTTGAAATTTTTAGATAATAAATAACTGTGTGGCTTCCAATTCCAGAAATTACAAATTACAGAACACTAGCGACTATGACATCATCCAATTACAGAAAAGTAGAGACTATGACATCATCCAATTACAGAACACTAGTGACTATGACATCATCCAATTACAGAAAAGTAGAGACTATGACATCATCCAATTACAGAACACTAGTGACTATGACATCATCCAATTACAGAATACTAGAGACTGTGACATCATCCAATTACAGAACACTAGTGACTATGACATCATCCAATTACAGAATATTAGAGACTGTGACACCATCCAATTACAGAACACTAGTGACTATGACATCATCCAATTACAGAATACTAGAGACTGTGACATCATCCAATTACAGAACACTAGCGACTATGACATCATCCTATTACAGAATACTAGAGACTGTGACATCATCCAATTACAGAACACTAGCGACTATACATCATCCAATTACAGAATACTAGAGACTGTGACATCATCCAATTACAGAACACTAGCGACTATGACATCATCCAGTTACAGAATACTAGAGACTGTGCCATCATCCAATTACAGAACACTAGCGACTATACATCATCCTATTACAGAATACTATTGACTATGACATCATCCAATTACAGAATACTAGAGACTGTGACATCATCCAATTACAGAACACTAGTGACTATGACATCATCCAATTACAGAATACTAGAGACTGTGACATCATCCAATTACAGAACACTAGCGACTATGACATCATCCTATTACAAAATACTAGAGACTGTGACATCATCCAATTACAGAACACTAGAGACTGTGACATCATCCAATTACAGAACACTAGTGACTATGACAACATCCAATTACAGAACACTAGTGACTATGACATCATCCAATTACAGAATACTAGAGACTGTGACATCATCCAATTACAGAACACTAGTGACTATGACAACATCCAATTACAGAACACTAGCGACATCGTCATCATCCAGTGTCAGCAACGTGCAAAACAGCAACAGAGGAGAGAGACAATGGTGTCTGAAACTCGGTAGTGTTCATAAACAATCAATGTGCACAAGTGGGGCATTTTTGAGGACAGGTGTGTTCACATTAAACTCTGATATGGGTCACTTGCAGTAATAAAGGTGAACCGTCTAAACCGTAAGATCTGATCTGAGCAAAAAATCTGAATTGTGCAAAGAAGCTTGTAACATTAACATAGCCATAGTTCAGAGTACCGCTTACACAGTTAGGCTACAGATTCCATAACACTCCACTGTTTTCTACTTCCTGGATTTCTTAGTCTGAAATACAGATAGATATCTTTAGGCTGTGTGCATAGAACCTGAGTTTTGGTTGTAAATTGTAAAATCCTGCTCAATTGAATGCGTGAGGTAGATTTATAATTCCTTGCTTCCTTTCTAGATTTTTCTATTTTTACCCCTGTGATGGAGGTCCAGGCAACAATCCTGCCTTGAAATCCTACAACTTTATGGCCTTGCGCACTACAACGCGCCTTGAAAGCTTTTCATCATGGACGATGCTCTTTTTCCTGATCGTCTGCATCGACATCGACAGCAGATCTATCATCTTTCTGCACAGACAATAAAAGAGATAAACCAGTTCCTTCAGTATGGAGCCCAAGTCCTGTTTTTTTTTTTTTTTACTGAATTCCTTACGCATACAGCACATCATATGTTTATAAAAAAAATTTTTTTAAAAATTAAAAACACCTGCTTTTCCCAAGCCTCTCACATGTGCAATAACATTATCACGCCGTCTGAGCGTTCAAGCTCATCACCATACCCGAGGAACGGGGACCCTGGCACACCTGTCCTCACATGAGAACCCGAGCCTGCAGGGACGATCTAATCACTGTGCAATTAAACAGCCCTGATGCTGATTAGCATGAAATGAGACCCATTGTCATTGTGTTTTACAGCAAAACGTAGCTCTCTGATAAAACCACGATGTGTAATTACCATGTAAAGTGAGAAACTGGTGAGAGGCTCCTCTTTGCTATTAGTCTGATTCACAGTCCTGGGCTGTTTTCCGCATTCATTCCAGGCTTTTTTAATATCCTTACTCAGCTACATTTTTTTAAAAAAAATAAAAAAAATAAAAAAGTATGAGCAGAGAGGCAAGAGCGGATTGATTCGGGAGCATCACAGCCCGAAGCAAAGACCAAACGGTGCGCGTGTTCTCGCTCTGCACCACAAATTGGCAAGTCGAAGGAAACAAGTCGTAACAAATAACAGAACGTTTACACAAAAGCGCAGCGCTCAGAGTGCACAGTGTGTCTGAGATTTATTGCCTATCAAGCGACGCTCTTTAATCACATTTACTTCACGAGCACATAAAAAAATAAAATACAGTGTAATCCAATCACCTTAAAAAGCATGCACAGGCATGTAGCAGGTGCAATGAAACAGTAATGACAATAAAAGCGATATTATTACCTTTTGGATTGTTAACATAATGTTAAAAGCATTTATACTGTGTTGAATTTTCGATTCGGCTTCGTCAGAAGGTGTTGATTAATCGATTAATTAATCGATTAAGTTTCTAGAACAGCAGCTCTGACAGTAGCGCAGCTGCAAATCACACGTTTATATTAACGCGTTCGTTCCAACACGTCATCGGTTCTACAGTGCACTTTAAAACAGGTTAAAAATCATCGATAGATGACTTGAAAGATGGTTATTTAACATTTATTTAACATGGAAGGAGTCTCCAGTGTCAGCACTTTGTAACAGTCAGAGGTAAAGCTACAACTTCAAGTTTTCCGACATCATCAAGAGAGAAAAACAAGAGAGATTGGTGAAGGAACGGCTGTTTATAGCTGCAAACAACAGGAACTAACTTGGTTCATGGACATTCCACAGCATTAAATGTAACTACAAACGGATAAAAAGTACCATCATTCTTTAATTGGTAAAAATAAAAATAGTTGACAAAATGCTGTCGTATAAGTGGAATAAAACACTTCCGAACGTTCTGTTACAGGAAAATAAACAAGCATTGGGGTGATAGCAGTAACTGCACTTCATCACACCATCCCATCGTTGATTGTTTTACTAATACAGCATGACACTGAGTGTTTTATTCCTTACTTAAAACATATATGATTTGCGTAAATAATTATTAGATGACTTTGAGGGTGTAAATCTCCTGCTGAATCAATTAGGACATAAATGTTTAGTTCTGTCAGTGAACTGAGGTACATGATTTTACATTCCTTACTCTCATTTGTATTCATTGCTGTAGTAGTTACTGGATAGGTAATAAAAGTTACTATATGATATTATGATGAATAACTGAATATTAAGCGGGTCATGGGGTTACATGTGGATTAAAGGGATTATATGAAGTTTTCTATTAATGGAAATTTCTAATTTCTCAACAACATAAAGACCTTTAAAGTCCAACCAGTGGCAGATTTTCAATCAAATACACATGTATTATTATAATTATAACACAATATAATCTCTACATACCGGTCATAAACAAGGCTTCATCAAGGGTTCTTAGGATATTTAAGATTTTTACACTCTTAACAATAAAGGTGGCAGAAACAGTGATGACAACTAAAAAAAACAAACAAAAAAAAGGTTATCCTGGTCAGGGTCGCAGTGGAACTGGAGTCTATCCCAGGAACTCTGTGCGCAAGGTGGGAATACAGCCTAGATGGGACACCAGTCCTTCACAAAGCATCACACACATTCTCACACTCAATCACACCTAGAGGGCAATTTAGAGGCACTGTTCCACCTACTGGCATGTTTTTGGGAGGTGGGAGGAAACTCGAAAACATGGAGAACCAACACAGAGAACCATTCACAACTCCACACAGATAGTCACCCGAGCTCAGAATCAAACCAGGGACCGTGGAGCTGTGAGACGGGAATGACCATTCCAGTGAAAGATTCCCATCATAAATATTGCCATAATGTGGATGGATCTTAGTGCTGAAAAAAATGATTATTCCGTTTTGTGGCTGCATTAACAAAAATGGCTGAACCAAAAATGGTCTAAAGAACCTTATAGCTTCGTAAAATGGGTTCGACTTGCAACTTTTAGTCAAAAGGAAACCATCTGATCTTTAAACGGTTCCTCTGAGGAAAGACGTACTGCACATACTGTAATTTCTGCACGTTTAACACTTTCACTATTCCCACAGTTCTGCTCATCATTCATGTTATAGTTATAGCACTGTTGCAAGGAAATAAACCCAGTTCTGAATTCTGATCCTGAAACACACACACACACACACACACACACACACACACACACACACTTTTCCCCAGAACATCCCCCACTGCCCTAATTATCAGCGTGGAAGCAGCCATACCTGTTTCCCAGAAGTACACTGACTTGCTGTCTCTTGAGGTTTGAGCAGGAACGGTCCGGATTCCGCAGCAGACTAACACAAGTCTCCATACGCACACGTACACTCCACTCCAGCCTGTCCATGTGCGGGACATGAGGGACGTGCGGGTCGTCCGTGCCCCCCTGACCCCTGACCCCATCGCTCGTCTCGACCCAGAAAATCCAGCCGTTCCAAGTGAGAGAGAACGAGGAAGGAGGTCCTGCCGGAAGACTGAGACTATCCTTGGTACCTTGAAGGATGGATGCAGAGTATCGGAGCTCCACTTGACCACCAGTTCTGTCTCGTCCTCTCCACTCGTTTCTCAATAGACCCGAACGAGATGATTGATAAGAGGATGTGAGCAGTGATGCTGCTGCCTCGTCTGTCCTCCGACTACTGCAGCTAACTGACGCGACACACTCTCTCTCTCTCTCTCTCTCTCTCTCTCTCTCTCTCTCTTTCTCTCTTTCTCTCTCTCTCAGCTTCCCTCCCTCTCTCTCAGCTTCTCTCGTCCTCTCTCACCCAGCCCCTTTTCCTCCTCTTCTCTCTGTGCTCTAAGCAGGAGGACGTACCCTCACTCCATGCTCCAGTGACGCTAATAGAGACAAGATCAGAGCAAAGCTCGCACTGTCGCTAGGCGAGAGAAGGACCAGAAAAAAAAGCATAAAAAAGAGAGAGTATAAATTATACAGCAAATACAGCAAAGCTTTCTGTGAGTGCAATGGATATGAAAAAAAGTCACAAAATGACGGAATCATATAAAGCAATCCACAGCCGCGAGTCTTCCACTCTTGATTTTTATTTGCACCTTAATCTGTAGGTTTTTAGCATAATTTGAAATCTCACCGAAGACAATAGAAAGCAAACACACTTTCTTCATCCAATATGTCAACAGTCAATCAAGCCAGACACCGCAATATCTTCTCACCAAACCCTGACGATTTAATCCACTTTCCTAAGGTCAGAAACTCATAAGATCCTAATAAGACGTGGCGTGGGAGTGTGTTTAATGTCAGCGTGACGGCAGAAGCCACGGCGTTGGCACGTTAGCAGGCTTTATGGCTTTGATAAGCGGTAGGAATATATGTGACAGGTGGATTTAAATAATGATGGAGGAACAATTAAGCCATATAAAAGGATTATGTATCTGACTACGTGTGGAAGTGCTGTAGTCAGACTCAGGCAGGTAGTCGTTAACTGGCACAGCAGTCGTCAACTGGCATACCACGGTCTGGAAGCAAGTATTTCAGCAGACTGAACTGAATAAATGAGAAAACATTGTAGCAAAGCTGATAAAAAAAAAAATGGATGAAAAAACAGGTGATTCCTATTTTCTAAACATGAACCAGCACGTCTTGTGTAGCTGGTTAATCACGTGCATTAACCGGTCCCTCCAGGATTTCGCGATTTTGCAACCGCAGAAATTCAAGAAAACTCCGCAATATTCGGAGGAGCTTGCAATTTTTTGAAATCAGCGCAGATTTGGGCCAAGGCGCATCATGTGACGTCATCACACCGCGCATTCAGCCAAAGCCCTCTTCGATTCAAGTGCATCGAACACGAGTACAGCTAAAAGGTCTCATTTACCACCAAACATCACTGTGAAAGACCGTGCAAATGCAATTTCGCCAATTCAAGTAATTTTCCACAATAAAACTAAACTAAAAAAACTAAATACTAGCTTCAGGGGAAGGAAAAAGGTTTCACAGACTTACATAGATTTTCATTTTATTTACCCTCTCTGGTCTAATTAGCAAACCAGCCGTACGGCTTTCGAGATTTGTTTAAAGCCTATTGGATAGTGAACTGTATGTTTAATTTATTGCACATCAAATTCAAAAAAGACTTCAAGTTAATAGTGTTAACTTGAAGTGCTAGCACAAAACTAAACATAACCACTATACTGTGTGGTGGAAAATTGTCGGGGTACGTCTTTAAATGATTCCATATAGCTGCTTTAGTAACAGTTGTTTTGTAACACTGCAATATTTTCAAAATGGACCCTTTAAAATAACCCTTTAAATAAAAAAAAAAATTCCCAGCTAGCACTCAATTCTGGAGCCTATCTGTCACAATCTATCTCCAGACATGTCACACAGTGTTCACCACTATTACATTGTCAAATTAAGAAAGCCAGCACACACACACACACACACACAGTTTCATAGTTGTCACACACCACCCACCCACTTAAAAAGCAAAAACTCCATGCTTTATTCTTTCACACATCAAAACACACTCATTCATGGAGACCGGGCCTGTCAGCTCTAATCCACCTCTAATCTGCCGCCCAGCGTTCTGATGTGTTCTGCTCCATCGATTAGAGCGCTATAAAATGTACTGTGAACAAAAACTCCAGAATAATCTCATCAGCATCTCAGCGTCACTGCATAATGGAGCACACAGCAGCTAACATAGCGCATGACACATAAATCCATCAAGTTTACCTCTTTAACCATTGTTTAGGGAAACCGTTCAGTTGTCTGTTTGGGTTTCTATTACATCGTTTTCATCATACATCCTAATGAGCTGTTTATAAAGTGACATGTTATACAGTGAATCAAACCAGTTATCATTTTCGTTGCCATTCTATGTAGAATGATATTGTAGGTAGAAGCTCATAATGCTTATTATTTACTAACAGTACTGTTATTTGGCCCAGACTGGGACTACAGGTTTAAAAAAAAAAAAAAAAAAAAAAAAACCTACACAGATTTCCACTCAAATGTAGTTTTTACGCTAGAGCTACAAGCCTTATGGAGACAACAATGTCTCATCTAAAATGTCTCCTGTAACTCTTTGCACATACACTATAACACAAATGAGGCAGGATGCAAATGTGTCAACTCCGCGTGGATTTTATTTGGCAAAGGAAAACCAGGCAAGAACAAGGAAAATGGAAAACTAAGGTTTGGACTTTATGACAAGATACAGCATAGAAATGCCAGGCAATAAGTACACAAGCGAATCAGGGAGTAACACGGAACAGGTGCACACATTTAGGTAACAAACAAAAGACAGGACGAGAGGTGGAGACGGGAACAAAATAGAAGCCAAAACAAACACTAGCACTCTGTAACACATGCCTCATACCACATCTTGCTCTTACTAATGTGGTTTTGGATACTGTGTGACCTATAAACGTGAACAAAATATGGTGTGTATGAGCGCTGTCACATTTGCCTTTACAGGATTTGGTATTGTTCCACACAAGGAAATAGATATCCTAAGTGTACCATTACATTATTAAACTTTAGCAGTAAAGGTCACAGGATAAGACTAGCACTATTCAACTTTCAAACACTGGAGAAATACAATAAACAATTTGAGTAATTCAGGTTTTACAGAAGCATATCATTAAAGAATAAATATTGAGAACAATACAGGGCCTAAAATGGAACCTTGTGGGTCATAATATTGCTTTTTTTACCTTAGATTTTAAGGTAGGTCCTGATCACGTATATCTCAAGCGCACAATTAAAGTAGTAAAAGTCAGATGGCAAGCAAATTTGACTTTTTGCCAAACCATTCCTCTAATGACATTTTCCACTAAAATGATATGGAATATTATCCTTTTTGAAACATACTCTTGCTTTACCAATCTCCTGCTAAAATATTGCAACATTGCTGTAACAATAAATGCTTTTAAGGTCTTATATTTTCTTCAAAATTGGAATATAAAGGTGATTATTTTTTGGTCTAGGTTTCATCTAGTGTGTTTGTCATCCAGCCGTGAGCTCGGGCCTCGCTGCATGGTTGTGTGTATGACTCAGAGAGAAGAGGCAACGGTGGAAAAAACAGTCAAAGTCAAACAGGACTGGCGTGCTCAAAATGTTCTCGGCAGCCCCTGCTCATGATGCAACTGCCATCGCGTCATAAAAAATCCCAGCTGTGGCAAAACAATTACAGTAAGGTTGTACATAATGTTATTTATGATACATAGAAGAAAATAGTGAGCTTTTAAACATCCTGCTATAAATTGTACCAAACGGTGTAACCTCTCACATCAGGCTTGGGGGAGAAAATAAAAGAGAGTCCGCCGTGCCCACAGCCCATTATGAGGTTAATAGAGGTCACGTCTCCCTCGATTGGGCATGGATTATTTATGGGCAAGACTCCGACACTTCTCAAAGTAGCCAGGTGGCACAGCTTCAAGCGTATGCACTTCTGTATCATTCATATTGATGTTACAATGATAAAGAAAGCTTTAAAAACTGCTTATTATAAACCTCAGTGGTAATAAATGGCTTGATAATCTTCTATTTTACTTGAGCTGTTATGACTGGACATTTAAAACTGTATTTAGGATTTGTAGTTATGATGGCTCGATGGAAAATACCCATATTAACATGTTGATTAATTTCCTATAACAGCAGCTCTCACAATATTCCGGCTGTAAGACAAAACAGTTTGTTTTCTCAATGCACTCGTTCTAATACGTTATCGTTTCTATAGTAATGGCTCGTTTGTTTCTATAGTAATGTCTCAGCGATGCATAAGAAAACGTGAATTGTTGATATGGTGAAGTTTTCTTAAGGAGCTGTCTACTTATCATCTTTGGAAGGAGTCTCCAGTGTCAGCGCTTCTGTAACTGTAAGTTATCTGACATCTTCAGGACAGAGGCGTTTATGCTTCACGGTTTCTCACTAACATGACAAGCTGAGGACATTATTAACTTCATGAGAAAGAGAAAAGACAGGCTGGTGAAGGAACACTTTAACGTGAATGAGAACGTGCTTCATGGACATTCCACAATATTAGTCGTAGCTATAAATGGATAAAAAGGATACAAATAAAAGATTTTCTTTGCGTTGGGAAATTGCAGTGGAGTAAGAGGAATAAAACGCATAAGGAAGTGCTAATGTGTGGTAACTGCTTCATCACACCACCCTGTTGTTGATTATTTTCCTATACCAGCATGACAAAGTAGGTTTTATTTGTACCTATATTAAGCATGCTTGCATATCTACAGTACTTTTGGATATGTCATCCACCTGTAATACTCGGAAGACGTCACTGATTCGTCACAGATTAGCCCACATTGCCACAATACACATCCTGCCTGAGCATTCTGTGGAGCTCCACATGTAATTCTGGCAGAAAAGCTGTAATTCACTTTACGGAAATCACGACCCAGGAGCCGGGAAGACTTCAGACTTTTTTTTTTTTTTAATCTGCCCCTCTTTTTGAAGAGAGTCTATAATAAGCGTCGTTACAGCAGGCAGCCGAGGAGCTCAGAAGATACTCGAATTAAACCGGGATAACAAAACAGGGCTGCGACTGCTAATTAGCAATAAAAAAAGAACAGATGTCTGAGATCTCTGCAGATAAACTGCTGCGTTAATGAACGCAATGAAATGTGGAGCAAATACTGTGAAGGCGTGTTTCCATGTGAGCACAGTCAGGGGCTTTTATAAGGATTTTAAGATGGGGGTACACATCCATCCTAATATAAAAAAAAAATGGAATAAATTTTAATACCAAACACAGAGACAGAGGCAGAGACAGCCCTGTCATATTATGACTAATTACAGATTTACTAATTTGTTCCTCTGATGCTCAGGGCTCGTGTAGCCAGGAGAAATTCCAGCCTGTTAACAAAAACCGACATTTTCCTACGTTACTTGTAAGAGTATCTTTTTTCCCCAGAGTGTCTCGGGTCAATTTCTGCACAGACAAAACAAACCGTGAAGGAATTTCTTTAAGCTAAAATATTGCATCACTTTTGTAATAAAACGTTTAATTTCCCAGAAAGCCTTCTACTTTGTGTATTGTCTAGTTAGCGTAATATATTGCTAGCTAGAACCTGAAAACTCATATTTTTATACTTAATACGTTTGCTCTTTAGAAACTTGAACCTGTTCAAAATGTGAAATTTGTTTTGAGATTTGTTTTCTTGAGTGAAATTGTTGTATTAACTAAAACTAACACTAACCTAAATAATTAAAATATCACTCAAATAGTTATGAACCGTTTTTTCGACAAAAGACTAAAACTAAATAAAAACACTAAATCAAAATGGACACTGGAACACCAGAAGGTTATGAGTTTAAATCCGAGGACTGCTGTGTTGTTTGTCTTACACCATACTTTGCTGGCTTTTTAAATGAGAAATTTTCTGAAAATGTTAATATTAGTTTTTAAATCTTTATAGACTGGTGTTAGTGGCTTTTATACTGGTGACCAGAAGGTTGTGGTTCAATATCCAGGTCTTCCAAAGAGTTGGGCCCTTAATCAAAACCTTGTATTTCTTGTATGCTGTCTGTGAACATATGGCCTTAAAAAAGAAACAACATGCTTCCCTGCTTATTACATTAATAAATGGAAAATGAAATCAGCGCAGTCTGACCCGTAACACTCAGAAGACTCTTGTTTTTCAGAAATCCCTCTCTGTCCTTGAATCGCACAGCAATTTGATAAATTAAAAGGTTATTTTGTAGATTAGCGAGGGGCGGGTGTAATTAAATCCTTTAGTCCCTGCGTGTGCTCGCTTTGACATCGCACCAAAGCAGCGTCTTCGACGGCTCACGCCTCATGTGAAAGAAAATGAATGAACACAGCGAGAAAAAAAAAAAAAAGACGTGAGCATACTGTGTGTCCTTCAGCAGGACTTTACACTCTCAGACACGAGCGTAATGACTGCATAAGCATTTATTTTAATGAGATCAACTGTGTAACAAATGAAAACTGCAATGTTGCAGACAGAATATTGCAGAAATGAAGTAAGGCCCATTTGTTTTGATTAATCATGTTTGGATGTAGCTAATATTTATTTTCCAGAATCCAGCCTACCAATAATACATGTATAATACAATATACAGAGCCCTCCACTAATATTGGCACCCTTGGTAAATATGAGCAAAGAAGGCTGTGAAAAATTGCCTTTATTGTTTAACATTTTGATCATTTGTTCAAAAAATTCACAAAAATACCCTGCTCTCGTGGGTATCAAACAATTGCAAACAAAACACAGGTTTATCAATAGAAAATATAAATATATATATATATATATATATATATATATATATATATATATATATATATATATATATATATATATATATATATATATAGATCTTTGTTAAATATAGGTGTGCAGTAATTATTGGCACTCCTATGAATTCATATGAGAAAAATATATTTGAAGTATATTCCCATTGATATTTAAAAAGTTTTTAGTACACCAGGGGTATAAATATGAGGTAACACATAGGCCAGATTCCCTTAGTCATTCATAACAATGGGTAAGACCAAGGAATATAGCTGTGATGTGCGGCAAAAGGTTGTGGAGCTTCACAAAATGGGAAGTGGCTATAAGAAAATAGCACAAGCATTGAAAATGCCCATTTCCACCATCAGGGCAATAATTAAGAAGTTCCAGTCAACTGGAAATGTTATGAATCAACCTGGACTTGGACGTGTGTCTATATCGTCTCAATGCACTGTGAAGAGGATGGTTTGAGTGGCCAAAATATCTCCAAGGATCACAGCTAGAGAATCGCAGAAGTTAGTTGCATCTTGGGGTCAGAAAGTCTCCAGAACTACACTCTGAAGTCACCTACATCACCACAAGTTGTTCGGAAGGGTTTCAAGAAAAAAGCCTCTACTCTCATCCAAAAACAAATTCAAGCGTCTTCAGTTTGCCAGACACTACTGGAACTTCAAATGGGATCGGGTTCTATGGTCAGATTTTTGGCAATAAACACCAGAGGTGGTTTTGGCGCACACAGAGAGGTAGCCATATGGAAAAGTACCTCATGCCCACGGTTAAATATGGTGGTGGCGCTTTAATGTTTTGGGGCTGTTTTTCTGCCAGAGGACCTGGAAATTTTGTTAGGATACATGGCATCATGACTGCCTCTGCCAGAAAGCTTAAAATGGGCCGTGGTTGGATCTTCCAGCAGGACAATGATCCAAAACATACATCAAAATTAACACAAAAATGGTTTACTGACCACAAAATCAAGGTCCTGCCATGGCCATCCCAGTCCCCTGACTTGAAACCCATAGAAAACCTGTGGGGTGAACTGAAGAGGAGAGTCCACCAGCGTGGACCTCGAAATTTGAAGGATCTAGAGAGATTCTGTATGGAGGAATGGTCTCAGATCCCTTGCCATGTATTCTCCAACCTCATCAGGCATTATAGGAGAAGACTCAGAGCTGTTATCTTGGCAAAGGGAGGTAGCACAAAGTATTGACTAAAAGGGTGCCAATAATTGTTGCACACCTATATTTAACAAAGTTTTTTTTACATGTGTTTTGTTTGCAATTGTTTGATATCCATGAGAGCAGAGTATTTTTGTGATTTTTTTGAACAAAAGATCAAAAGGTTAAACAATAAAGACAATTTTTCAAAGCCTTCTTTGCTGTTTACCAAGGGTGCCAATATTAGTGGAGGGCTCTGTAATGTATGGTTGTTATATTTACTCATATAACTTTTAAAACTACAGTCTAGTCTTTTTCTAATCCTTAAATTGTCCAGTGTTGATGAGTTTTGGTGATTCTGTGTCCACTGTAGCTGGCTGTTCTCGGCTGGCAGGACTGGAACCTGTTGTAGCTTACCCGCCTCAAGTTTCTAAGTGTTCCGGGATGCTTTTCTACACACCATGTTTGTAAAGAGTGGTTATCTGTAGAATTTCTGTGAGCTCCATTCTCCTCTGATGTCTCTCATCACCAAGGCATTTCTACCTGCAGAACTGCTGCTCACTGGATGTTTTTTGTTTTACGAACCATCCTGTGTAGACTGCTGTGCATGAAAATCCGAGGAGACCGCATACGAGGAGGCACCAACCAACCTTGCTATGGTCAAAATGACTGAGATCACAGATTTTTTTTTTCACAGACGTTTTGTGTGAACATTACCTGAAGCTCTTGACCTGTATCATGATTTCATGCACTACACTGCTGCCACATGATGGGCTGATTGGATAACAGCATTGTACAGGTGTTCCTAATAAAATGGAAGGTGAGTGTATATGTTTATGTGCATTAAATATTATTGCAGATATGATTAATATTATTACAGATGCTGAATCTGCATCTGGCTCCCTAATCCCTATATGGTGCACTAAACTAATGGTTTTTACCATTTCATGCCAACCAGAGAAAGTCCTCACAAATCTTGACAAACTTCCAGCTGAATAATTAGAAATTCTCACCTGTGTTAATGAACACCTGACTCATCCATCACATTCTACTCAGTTGACGTGATGACAGGAACTCGGTGTGAGTCAGGTGCTACAGGAAGTTCAGCACGGCTCGGAAGTGTTATGTATAACCACTCCTCTGCACGAAGAAGAGAACGAGAGTACAGTGTACATAGTGAGGATATTACGCTGGATAATTCCCAGCAAAAGGCAGCACTGTGCCATTGACACACCCTGTCACACCTTCTGCCGTGTCCTGAGACGCACCTTCTCATCCTTGAGAGTCGGATGTCATTACATTTTAACGGCATCATATTTTTTGGCAGGTGGTAAAGTTTTCATGCTGAATTTATGACCCTGGACCTCATTTCTCCCCTTCAGTGGTTTGGCCGGGTGTCAGGAAACTGTCTGAGCAAGAAGACAATACTGCCATCCAGTGGCTGAAGTAACAAGAACACTTCACATGCACTGCTTTGTTCTTACTTTATATCAAATGTAAATGATTCAAACACACAGTCAATGTGAAAAAGTAAATAAGGAACATTTGAGTATTGTTCATTTACCTCGCTTTACTATGTCTTGTTAAATTATGCCATGGATTTTTATCCATTAATTGGAACATTGAGGCTCTCCATAGTGCTGAGAAATGGAATCGGGTTTTTTTCATTTTCTTTTCTTTCCTTTTTATGCCAAATCCAAGAGTTGATTATAGCCATGAAGGAAATACAGACAAATTTTGCAACCATTAGCCAAAAACTTGTGAGAGAATCGTTTATTTTGATCATCAGAAAGCACTTTTTCCTGGTCAGGGTCATGTTTCTTTTTTCAGGAAGCCAAAAAGAAACTTAAAAGCTAATTATGCACCCACTTTGCAAAACCTGATCTTAATCCTGATCTCTGATCTTGATTTGGTTCCTTCAAATACCAATTTAAATGAATATTAACACTGAATCAGTGTAGGCTTGGTCTCATTTGATTCACCAGCTCAGAGAGCCCAGAAAGTTAGTGTACACTACTGTCCTATGTTTACTATTTCATGCTGCTAATTGGTCAAGCAACCAAAAAAAAAAAAAACCAACATATTTTCATGTCTAAAAGGGACATTTTTATTTGTGCGCAAAAAATTGCCATGAACAATTAGGATTGCTGTGCTAATTGGCACATAAAGGGTAAACAAAGGGTAAAATAAAAATAAATAAATAAAATCATTTTTTAAATAAATAAATTTGTGCTTCGGAATCCATTGATTTAAAAGAGGAATTGATTTCTTTATATGTCAGTGAACAACTCGGCTTAATTTTCCAAGAACAACTGATGCACGACCTTAATGTTTTTTGATCAGCAAGCAGAGCGCCATAAATAAACGGTGACATGGTGAAAAAAAGAGAAAAAAAGAAATGATTCATTGGTGCTTTGTGATTCATTCATTCATTCATACAGCTCCATTAACCTCTCCATCCTCACCAGGGCTACAGTCTATGTGAATCGTTTTATTCAAAAGAGTCATTGAAAAAGAATCGATTCTTCAAAAGTAGCTTATTATTATAACGCCAAGTGTGATATGTTTGAATATGTATCAAATAAAAAATATTATTAATCATCAACAGACACTTTTCTGTCTCTCGCTCGATTATAGTGTCTGATGTTGTCTTTATGTTCTTTAAGGAACCTGTAATATGACCCATGAGAAATACATGATCAACACGTAAGTCCTCTTTTTTTTTCTTTTTTTTTTTGGTAATTTCCTGAATGACGGCGTGCCAAGAACGATGACACCCATACCCACACCCACACACACACACACACATAGATGTTTATCAGGCAGAAAGCTTTCAGTCTGAGGAGACTTTTTCATACGGCGACAACTGCTGAGCAAAGCTCCATAAGGTGAGTTTTGTATATTTCCATTTAATGTGTCTTAACAATAAGAGACTGATTAACATCTTAACAGCTTCATTTGCTTAGCTGTGTGTATAAGTTTGAGTTTCAACACTCTTAATAATATTTACTTGTAATACTGTTAATATAGTTTTATTCACTCACTCATATCAAGGAAATGTACCGAGACTGTTAGCTGTGTATTTATTCTTTAGGCTACGAACGATTTGGAAATTGTTTTGAAATAGATTGTAGTCAGATTAAAATAATCCTTAACAGAGTCATTCTTCTGGTAATGCGGTAGTAAACAAAATCTAGTAAGGATTATCAGAACTAATTCAAAACAAACAAACAAAAAAAAAGTTTTGTGTTATCATTAAACCCTGATTCACTGAAACCTTCATGATTAATCACTAATATTCATGTAACCATCATCATCATCATCATCATCATCATCATCATCAGATTACATAATACTATGCAGTAAATACTATGTAAGTATTCATATGATATAGAAGGCGTATAAGCTTATACGTATCATATAAATAAACTGCACTATTTAATACAACTGTATGTAGTTTGGACAAAATGGAGACAAAAAAATAAATTTATAGCAAAAAATATTTAAAGATTTAGCTTTCACAGTTCTTTCAGGCTAACTAAATAATTTAAATAGTGCACGTTACGATGGTAGTAATGATTAAAGCAAAGAAAAAAGAAAAAAAAGGGAGCGGTTTAACAGTTTGTGGCCCCGTTTCTGAATGTGATCGTGATTTGTCGCCACATTGTTTGACTTTCCAACCACCTCCAGTTTTCCTCCTGCAAAAACCAAAGCTGGAAATTCCAGTATTGGCGTAAAAGTGACTCAAGCGGACACTTAGAGTAATTTAGTTTGGTAATACTCGCCTGAGGCGAGGGCTGGATCTCATCAACAGTCTGAACTGCATACTCAGCACGAGCCTGGACACATCTCAACTCCTCACATGCTGTTCAGTATTGGAAAACAATGACGTGAGACAGACTGTTCTGTCCTTTGGAATTAAAGAGATTTGTTCGACAGGTTTTGAGATCTGGGACTTTTCTTTAAGTTCACTGGAAATATATGGATAAATCTAGAAATAAATAAAGCTTGTGGCAACCAGTTAGTGTCATGAAAAAAAAAAACCGGAAGCCCAGATCAGGATCTATAGAAATGGATGCAAACCAGGAAATGATCCAGTAATGCGGATGCAGAAAACCTTCATCAAACCTAATACACGTGCAATGCAATCTTTAAAGCTTTAATTAAAGGGAAGAAAAATCTTTTGTTCTGAATTCTGATAGCTCGTAGACTTTTGGAGTTGCATACTGAGTTGAAATAAAAACATGCTAGCACTACAACCACTACTGAAACACTAATAAATGAAATTTAATGCTGCTGTGCAAAACATTTGTGCAGAATATGGGCTTGTTGTAATAGATGTCTGATGACTCACCTCATCTTGGTGAAAACATCTTGTTCTCTGACACACCTTAAAGGAAAATCTGTGTCACCTGCTAAATGCGGAAATAATGAAGACATTAATGGTCACCTTTCCTCCTGTGTTTGTCTAAACATTAGATGGATTTTTCTACAAAAACCCTGGCAAAGGGTTGCTTTGGGAAAGTGTATAAACAAAAGTTCGGAGACTCCTGGGCCGCGATAAAGAAAGTGCCTGTGAACTTCATCACTAAGGAACAGCTTTCCAGAGAGTGCCATGTTTATGAGTGCGTAAAGTTATGATTCCTCACACAGATATTTTATCGCAAATATTTTGATATTTTCTCTGAATTCTCTTCATTGAACTTTCAAACTGCAGGAAAGCACAACACAACAACGTGGTGAGGCTCCTCGGGACTCCATGGCTGGATGACGGAAAGTGGCACATTCCTCTGGAGTTCGTCTTTGGAGAGGATCTTGAGACGGCCATATTTAACGTACAGAGATCTAAAATACAGGTATGTGTCAGAAATGAATTTACAAATAATTAATAATAAATAAAGACTTAAACTCACCTTGCCTACTGTTAAAATGCTACTGAAATTTTCTTTACAGCTGATTCCACCAGTGAAGGCTACCATCATCACGGGTATGTGTGAAGGCTTGAACTTTCTGCACAGCAAAGACATCGTCCACCAGGATCTCAAACCAGACAACATCATGGTAAGTGCTAATATAGGCTTCAAGAAATTCACTAATTTAGCGAATGAGCACAGTGTCTCAATCACAAATTTATA
This sequence comes from Cranoglanis bouderius, assembly GCA_023630585.1. Classification (NCBI taxonomy): domain Eukaryota; kingdom Metazoa; phylum Chordata; class Actinopteri; order Siluriformes; family Cranoglanididae; genus Cranoglanis; species Cranoglanis bouderius. The sequence continues at coordinate 26,958,452 of CM042539.1, forward strand.
AGAATTGGACTAAAGGAAGATGTGCAAGGAATAAATCATTCTGTGTTGTGCAATTATAGGAAAATTATCAAAAGCAGGGTGGTTTGATGGTTTGAAGCGGAGTTACCGGTACCACTCCAAAGTTAATGATTTTCCTATAACAGCACATCCCAAAGTGTTTAATTCCTTTTCACCACAGCAATCTGCCAATGATTATATTGTTTATATATTTAAGAACAACACATCATACGTTCAATCTGATAATAGTTGGAACGTCTTGTTATCACTCATGTTATAGCAGCTAGAAACAGTTGTCCTCTCACTTTCTCTTAAATACACAGTGGATATAAAAAGTCTACAAACCCCTGTTAAAATGGCAGGTTTTTGTGATGTAAAAAATATATATATATATATTAAATCATGTCAGAACCTTTTTCACCTTTATTGTGAAATTGTAACGTATAAATACGCCCAGAAATGTTTTTGGGGAAAAAAAAAAAAAAAACTTCCAATACCCAGCTTGCATAAGTGTGCACACTCTTTATAATTGGGAACGTGGCAGTTTTCAGAATCAACCAATCGCATTCAAACTCATTAAATACGCTTAGTATACACCTGCCATCAATTAAAGTGACTGATTAACCCCAAATAAAGTACAGCTGCTCCTATAGGATTTTCCTGACATCTTCTTGGTAACATCCAACTGAAAAAAGCTATGGGCCTCAAAGAGCTTACAAAGCAGGTACGGGATCTCATTGTTGAAAATATCATTCAGGAGAGGGTTACACAAAAATTTCCAAGGCAGTGGATATACCATGGAACACTGTAAAGACAATAATCAACAAGTGGAGAAAATATGGCATGACAGTGACACTACAAAGAGGACGTCCCTCTAAAATTGATGAGAAGATCAGGACAAGGTCAAGGGGGCTGCCAAGAATCGCAGCAATTTCTGACAAGTACTGGTTGCTCCCTATATGTGACAACAATCTCCCAAATTATTCATATCTCTGGCCTGCGGGGTAGTGTGTCAAGACGGAAGCCTTTTGTGACCAAAAAATAAATAAAAAATACATCCAGTCTCCCAAAACCATGTGGAATAAGGTGTTATGGTCTGATGAGACCAAAGTTGAACTTTTTGGCCATAATACCAAAAGATATGTTTGGCACAAAAAAAAAAAAAAAAAAAAAAAAAAATGCAGCACATCACCAAAAGAACACCATCCCCAGGGGGAAGCATGGTGGTGGCAGCATCATACATTGGGGCTGTTTTTCTTCAGCTGGAACTGGGGTTTAATCAGGGTGGAGGGAATAATGAGTAGCTCCAAATACCAGTCACTCTTGTTGCAAAACCTTAAGGCTTCTGCTAAAACATTTAAGATGAAGAGGAATTTCAGCTTTCAGCATGACAACGACCCGAGGGAAACCTCCAGATCAACAAAGGAATGGCTTCACCAAAACAAGTTCAAGGTTTTGGAATGGCCCAGCCAGAGTCCAGACCTAAATCCAATCAAAAATCAGTATGGTGACCTGAAGAGGGCTGTGCACAGGAGATGCCCAGCCAATCTGACAGAGTTAGAATGCTTTTGCAAGGAAGAATGGCAAAATATTGCTAAGTCAAGATGCTAAGTCAACTGATTGACTCTTACCCAAAAAGATTTAATACTGTGATAAAATCTAAAGGTGCTTCAACTACGTATTAGTTTATGGGTGTGCACACTTATGCAACCAGGATATTGTACTTTTACTTTTTTTTCCCCTTAAATGGTTATTGTTTTTCACTTTAATTAATAGGTTAAAATTTCACAATAAAGATAGAAAAGGCTTACATCATAAAAACCTGCCATTTTAACAGGGGTGTGTAGACTTTTTACATCCACTGTACTAAGACAAAAAAAAGCAAGATATTACTGATAGACTTTTTTTTTCATCCAAATAGATTGAGCACGGATCTCATCGTGCTGTGATCATTGACATGGGCCTGGCAAAATTCTTCAAAAATGGCTTAAGCTCTGCCATAAACTTGGGCAATGAGGCCTACGCTGCTCCTGAGATCCTGCAAGGGAACGTTCGAGACAAACGTTCAGACGTGTGGGCCATGGGCAAAATTACTGCAGAACTCTGCGCAAGAGTCAGGCTTCCGACCCTTAGTGTGACTCCGATCAAGATTAAAGAGACTCTGAAAGACGATTCTTATTGTAGTGTTGTGTCCAGGATGGTTGTGACGAATGCAGCAGAGAGAGCCACCATATTTGGAGTTATTGGAGAGATCCGGCAAATTGGGGCAAATCAGGGGGCAAAACACTTGGCCGGTGCAGGAAGACCACATGCAGGTTTGGGTGCCCCAGTGGGTGCCCGGGGAACAGGGGCTGCTGATTTGGGGGTGAAGCAAAAATGGCGTCCACCGACCCCTTTCCCGCCAGAAGCGAAACACCATGAAATACTTGCTGAACGCATCCACCGTAGCCCATCCCCACGACCTCAAGCTTTAATTCCTGTTAACGCAACGACATTGGCCAATCAGTTCTCTCAGATGTCCATTCCTTGTCCTTTACCATCAGATGGAATGGTGGTTCATCGTCGTTATGATGATGACACTGGCCAAATGGAGATTAAACAAATAGTCATGAAGAACGGCAAGATTGTTAAGTATGAGGACATGAAAATTACCAAGTGAAGTATTCAAGAGGAAGAATACAAATGATTCAATCAACTTTTCAGTGTGCTGGGATATGATTTTGAAGTCTTCAGTATTATGTACTTTCAACCTGTGAATGTTGTGTACATCTGGGGGAAAGCATGGCTTTTACAAAATATAGTGAATAACATAAACATCCCTTGAAAACACTGTGCATAACAGGAGCCAACACAAAAGGGTTACGCTATAAAGTCACTGGAACGAGTGGAAAAGTTTCCTGAGACAGTAGTGACCACGGACAAACGACCACGGACAAAAGTGGGAAAAACTGTGATTATAGTCTTACCACACAGTATGATGTCACAAAAAAAATCATGCACCTTTTTATCTTGTAAATAACTCATAATGTGGTGTATATATATGGTGAATGTGTTTTGCTAAATATTTAATGTGTGTTAAAATACTTCTTGTCCTATAAAATTACATACTTTTGCACAATGGCCTATTGTGTCAATGTTTTTAAAAGATTACAGAAAAACACTTTTTAATTTACCCAAAATGCTGTACTTTCATTCAGAATTATAGCATCAAGATAATGATTGTCAGAACATTCATCACTATTTGGCATACATAGTATTTACAGAAATGATAATCACTAGATATACTGTACAGAAAGGAAAAATAAGTATAGTATACTTCCAGTGCATATATCCACTTTAAATTTACACACACAATGTCTTTTGACTTTGTTCTTATAAGTACAAAGGAAAAAAGTATGTATTCATAAGCATAAACAAAGAGTGTTTTTTAAAAAAAAATCGTATGTTGTTTATGTAATATTTCTGTTCTGTCGTCATGGACTTTTATAGCATTTATACTGTTAAATCTTGATAACCTAGATGTTTCTTAAGATTCTTCTTTTTCTTTCATGAAATTCTTTCTCAAAACGATAGGATACTGTGAGATAACTGTATGTGAAAAGAAGGCAGGAGTAACATTTGATTGAATTTGAGTGTGCACAGTAGACATTTAGGGGCAGCAAAAATAATTATAAAATTATTATTATTATTATTAGTAGTAGTAGTAGTAGTAGTAGTAGTAGTAAAAATATATCTAATTATGTAGCCATTTGCAAAACCAGTCTGTCCACCATCATTACGACTCACTGTATTGATTTGATTCCTGATTTGGTTTCTTCAAACATATTGAGGTCACTGTGATCCACATTAATTGTTTAATGCTGATGTCTTAGCTAAGTGAATTGTGTGTGTGTGCAATTTTTTCAGTGTGCATCAAAATAAACCTGTGATTTGCAGCTGCACTACTGTCTGACTGAGCTGTTGATTGGGAGAATTTCAGTAGAAATGATGAACCCTTTATCTTCTGTTTCTTTTCATCCCATTAGATTGAGCACAGATCTCATCGTGCTGTTATCATTGACATGGGCCTGGCAAAATTCTTCAAAAATGGTTTAAGCTCTGCCGGAAACATGGGCAACGAGGCCTACTCTGCTCCTGAGATCTGGCAAGGAAATGTTCGAGACAAGCGTTCAGACGTGTGGGCCATGGGCAAAATCATTGGCGAACTCTGCCGAAGGGTCAGACTTCCAACCCATGGTTTGAGTCCCACCAAGATAAAAGAGTCTCTGAAAGGCAGTCCATACCATAGTATTGTTTCCAGGATGATGATAACATGTGCAGCAGAGAGAGCCACCATGGCTCGAGTGATTGGAGAGATCCGGCAAATTGAGGCAGGAGCAGGAGCAGGAAGACAAAACACAGGTTTGATGGATGCCTGGGGACCAGGAGCTGTTGATCATGGATTGGGGAGAAAATGGAGCCCGCTGAACCCTTTCCCAACAGAACACCATGAAACACCTGCTATACAACACATCCACCGTAGACCATTTCCACGAGAGAGAGACACCATGGGTGGAGTAATTGGCGAGATCTGGCAAATTGGGGCAAATCGGGGGGCAAATTGGGGGGCAAATCAAAGGGCAAATCAGGGTCAATTCAGGCCACTATTCATGGGGCAAGTAAGGCCGCAATGCCAGCCTTTTTTGAGGGGACAAATCAGGGAGCCATCAAGGCCGCAATTCAGGCCTTTTGTCTGGGGGCAAATGAGAGGGCCAATCAGGCTACAACATAGGCCACTATTCTGGGGGCGATTCAGGAGGCAATTCAGGGGATAATTCAAAGGCCAAATAAGAGGGCAAATCAGGGCACAAATCAGGAGGCAATACAGGGGGCAAATCAGGGGCAATTCAGGTCGCTATTCACTGGGCAAGTAAGTCCACAATGCCGGCCTTTTTTGGGGGGACAAATCAGGGAGCCAATAAGGCCGCAATTCACGCCATTTGTCTGGGGGCAAATGAGAGGGCCAATCAGGCCACAACACAGGCTGCTATTCTGGGGTCAATTCAGACAGCAAATAAGGGGGAAATCAGAGGGCAAATCAGGGTGCAATTCAGAGGGCAGGAGCAGGAAGATCAAACACATGTTTGGACATGCAGGTGGATGTCATAGGAACTGGATGTCACAGGAGCTGCTGGGCAAAGCAAATAAGATCTGACCCCTTTTGCAGCAGCAGCACTGGCCAATCAGTTATCACAGTTCTCCATTTCCTGTTCTTTACCAGAAGATGGAACGGTGGTTCATCATCATTTTGATGATGATGCTGGCAAGCTAGAGGTTAATCAAATATTCATGAGGAATGGCAAGGTTGTTAAGTATGAAAGAGTGGGAAAGTGTACAAAAAGAGTAATGCCAACAGATTGGTGGATATAAAATTTTTTATGTTATGGTGATAATAACTAAAGTAAGTGGGGGGAACTTGAAGACAGTGATTTTGGTCATGCCACACAGAATGATAAGTTACATCATAAATAATGCAAGTCCTCTCTTGTATATGATTTCCAGATTCTGAACTATACATATACACAAATAATATGGTGTGTGTTTGTGGTAAATGTGTTTTTGCTAAATGCTTAATGTGTGTTAGTATTCTTCTAGTCATGTATAATATATTCCTTTACACAATGGCCTACTGTGAATCAGTGTCAGATGAGGACATGTTGCATCATTGAAAATATAATGAATGAATGAATCTTTGATTGAAATAAGGATTTGTTTATTTGTTTAGAATGGAAACTTGGCTCAACTATATTTATAATTAAAGCTGCAATTAAATCTGACTTCAGTGGAATCTGATGTATTTGAGTTCTAAAATGAATAAAAAACTGAGCTATAAATAGATTTCAGTTAAATGCCTGTAGGTGAGGTTGGAAAACAGTTCAGTTTTCTACCTGATTATGGCCTTAAACAGTTTTATTTTAAAAAGCACAGTTCCATATCTCTCTTTATTTGCAGCAATCCTAGTATTAGAAGAAAGAAAGAATTAGTCTTGCCAATACCAATACTTTCGGAGGGGGCTATACATTCATTTTTAACTACAGGTTTGTGTCTGTAATGTCAGCCACGTGAAATTGACTTTATTCTGATGAACAGAACATGATAACACTAAAAACAAACACACGGCAAGTCAGCAACGTAACGATTTTGCACCTATGTACTGACGAGGACACACTGGCACTTCCCAGAACTCACTTTCTGATTCGAAAGTCAGTTGCTACTTTTCTACGTGTGAAAACAGGTCAAAAAGGTTGTTTTTTGTTTTTTTTTTACCTCTTGCATGTGAAATGATGGTTTCTGGAAAATCTCACTGTGGGAATAATATGTGGACAAATTGTATGTGGAAAAAATGCTTCACAAAAAAAATTCTACAAATCTGCTAATTATATCTGCGCACACAAGTCTTTTTAACACTTTCCCAAACTTCAGTTTACATGATTACAAACATTTCAATACACGCATGCACTGGCCCTGATTTCACCCCATGAACTGTTTGGTCAGCGTCATAAAACTGTCTGTCTGTCTGTCTATTTGTAGGCACTGTTTTTCTTATTTCATATACAGTGGGGGAAAAAATTATTTGATCCCCTGCTGATTTTGCACGTTTGCCCACTGACAAAGAAATGATCAGTCTATAATTTTAATGGTAGGTGTATTTTAACAGTGAGAGACAGAATAACAACAAAAAAATCCAGAAAAACGCATTTCAAAAAAGTTATAAATTGATTTGCATTTTAATGAGGGAAATAAGTATTTGATCCCCTATCAATCAGCAAGATTTCTGGCTCCCAGGTGTCTTTTACACAGGTAATGAGCTGAGATTAGGGGCACTCTCTTAAAGGGAGTGCTCCTAATCTCAGTTTGTTACCTGTAAAAAGACACCTGTCCACAGAAGCAATCAATCAATCAGATTCCAAACTCTCCACCATGGCCAAGACCAAAGAGCTGTCCAAGGATGTCAGGGACAAGATTGTAGACCTACACAATGCTGGAATGGGCTACAAGACCATCGCCAAGCAGCTTGGTGAGAAGGTGACAACAGTTGTTGCAATTATTCGCAAATGGAAGAAACTGTCAGTCTCCCTCGGTCTGGGGCTCCATGCAAGATCTCACCTCGTGGAGTTTCAATGATCATGAGAATGGTGAGGAATCAGCCCAGAACTACACAGGAGGATCTTGTTAATGATCTCAAGGCAGCTGGGACCATAGTCACCAAGAAAACAATTGGTAACACACTACGCCGTGAAGGACTGAAATCCTGCAGCGCCCACAAGGTCCCCCTGCTCAAGAAAGCACATGTACAGGCCCGTCTGAAGTTTGCCTGAATGATTCAGAGGAGAACTGGGTGAAAGTGTTGTGGTCAGGTGTGGTCAGATCCCTTTGGTGTCAACTCAACTCGCCATGTTTGGAGGACATTATGACCCCAAGTCATAACACCATCCCCACTGTCAAACATGGAGGTGGGAACATTATGCTTTGGGGGTGTTCTTCTGCTAAGGGGACAGGACAACTGCACCGCATCAAAGGGACGATGGACGGGGCCATGTACCGTCAAATCTTGGGTGAGAACCTTCTTCCCTCAGCCAGGGCATTGAAAATGACCTTAATGACTTGGAGAGGATCTGCAAAGAGGAGTGGGACAAAATCCTTCCTGAGATGTGTGCAAAACTGGTGGCCAACTATAAGACACGTCTGACCTCTGTGATTGCCAACAAGTGTTTTGCCACCAAGTACTAAGTCGAAGGGGTCAAATACTTATTTCCCCTCATGAAAATGCAAATCAATTTATAACTTTTTTGAAATGCGTTTTCCTGGATTTTTTTTGTTGTTATTCTGTCTCTCACTGTTAAAATACACCTACCATTAAAATTATAGACTGATCATTTCTTTGTCAGTGGGCAAACGTACAAAATCAGCAGGGGATCAAATACTTTTTTCCCCCACTGTACAATATTGCAATGACCCCCCAAAAAACTTTTTTTAAAGAAAAAAATAAACCGTAAATAAGGACCACATTTTGCATTGTTTCATTTTTCTCACTTTATGTCTCAAATTATGTCATGGATTTTTATCCATTAATTAGAATATTGTGCTCCATAGTTCTTGGAAGTGGCATAGTGTTTTTGTTTTGTTTTGTTTTTATGCCAAAATCAAAAGTTGATTATAGCCATGAAGGTAATACACATGCATTGTGAATTTTGAAACCACTGACCAAAAGCTTAAGATATGAGATAGCTGTACATGAAATGTAGGCAGGAGTTCAATTAAATCTGAGTGTGCACAGTAGACACTAGGGCAGAAAATAAATAAACAAACAAACAAACAAACAAACAAATAAATAAATAAATACATTATTATTATTATTATTATTATTGTTGTTGTTGTTGTTAATAATAATAATAATAATAATAATAATAATAATAATAATAATAATAATAATAATTAAAGCTGTAAGCAGCATTTGTGAGCCAAATTTGGTGAAGATTAGACAAAATTTGGAGGAGAAGTAACAAAAATGGCAGTTAGATGTAAGCATTTTGTGCATGTTATTGTAACCTATGACCAATAGGTGGCCCTGTCATGTAATGTAAACCGTTTGGAGTATCAAAATTCTTTTGAAGCTTACACTGAAGCTGATGTGCACCAAATTTGGTGATAATTGGACAAAATTGGTAGGAGGAGTAGCAAAAAACTGTTTTTGACAAAATCCAAGATGGCAGAAAACCTAATTAGGCAGAAATTGATGTCATAGATGAGATGCTGAACTTATCTCGACCCAGGAAATCCAGGAATGCCTTTAAACTTTGGATACATGGTTTAACAGTTATGACCATAAACATACTTACAAATTAGGCCCAAATTTGACCCGATGGTGGCGCTAGAGCATCGGCAGCATTTGGCCCAAATTTGGTCAAAATGTTCCTTAGACCCTCCCTAATCAGTGTGCCACATTTCACAACTTTTTACCATACTGTTCTATGGGCTGCCACAGACACCCTAACCAGTAGAAGAAGAAGAAGAAGAAGAAGAAGAAGAAGAAGAAGAAGAAGAAGAAACAGAAGAAGAAGCAGAAGAAGAAAAAGAAGAAGAAGAAGAAGAAAAGGTAGAATAATAATAGGGTGCCTATGCATATTTGTGCTTGGAGCCCTAATTAAAAATACACCTAATTATGTACCCATTTACAAAACCAGTCTGTCCAATATCATTACAACACACTGTATTCATTTGATTCTTGAATTTGTTCCTTCAAACATATTGAGGTCACAGTGATCCACATTAATAGTTTAATGCTGATTTTTTAGCTGTGATTTTTTGTTTTATTTATTTATTTATTTATTTTGTTTGTGATGGTCCATTTTAAATGTTCGATTAGGATTGGTGCGTAACCTCATTGTGTTTCGCTTTATATCGCAGTTTCCCAACCCTGGTCCTGCACATTTTAGTGTTTCCCGTGCTCCCAACACAATTGACTCGATCAGCTAAATATAAAAATAATTAATTTATCTGGTAAAATGTTTTTCTTCCAAAAAAAAAACAACCCTCATGTGTCACCATTGGCCAATAAGTAAGTAGTTTTTATTTTCAGTTTGGGGAATGAGGGTGCGGTAAGAATGAAAAGCTTTCAGTCTACAGCACTTTCTCCATAAAGCAACAACCGCTGAGCAAATCTGAGCAACCGCACAGCAACAGGTGCAGTATGTACATTTACTCTTACTAATCAGCTCTGATAACAGGTTCTTTTGCTTAGTTCTGTGAACAGTTTGAGTTGTTTTAATATTATTTATTTAAGGTTTTTTTTTCTTTTAGAATATTAGACCATACCTTAACCATAACAAGGTATAAAAATTTAGTTTTTTTTTTTCCCCATTGGTTTTGTTTACAGTAGGCAAATTATGTACAATTTTTCAAGTCAAGTCTAAAATATTTTTGAATAGTAATATGAACAAGCAATATGAATATTTTGGTCATAGCTCCTAGACTCAACATTTTTCAAGCTCTGATAAATATTGTTTTCTGTGTATAACACTTGTGCACAACGCATGCACCTTGTGATAGATGTCTGGGGAGCCATCGCTCCTTGTTCTATGCCATACCTTTAAAGAACAAGTGCAACTCAATGTCATCAGCATTGACAGAAATGTCTCCACTGCTGACAAGTCTAGTCTTTCCTGTTAACAATGTGCATGCCTCAAATGCCTTAAAAATATACTTCAAACAGGAAGGGAGCTATTGAAGACAAACTATTTCACTTTGACTTTGCTGAACAATTCCAAAATCGAATCAGTTCATCTGCTGGTTATAATGATAATTCCATATAAATTCTACAAACCTTCAACCACACGTTCTTGAGATATTGGGCTAATGAGACTGGACGGACAGATGAATAGACAACCCAAAAACATAATAATGCCTCCAGTACCTAGTGGCAGAAAGATATAAAATCATCGTGATAACGGTTAAACACAAAAATATAAAGACTCATCACTTTTTTCCCTAAATCTATTTGAATGTTAGATGGAACCTTCTATAAAAACCCTGGCAGAGGGCTGTTTTGGGAAAGTGTATAAGCAAAAGTACGGAGACAAATGGGCCGCGATGAAGAAAGTGCCTGTATACGTCATCAGTAAGGAACAGCTTTCCAGGGAGTGCCGAGTTTATGAGTGAGTAAATTTATGATTCCTCATACAGTTATTTTGTTATTTATTTTAAGATCAGCTAAAATTTCATTATGGTTAACAGTAAAGGAGAGCTTATGATTTGCACAGTGTTTACATGCCGTTGCAACCGTTTAAATCATTCATTTATTATTAAAATAACTGCACAATGAAATAAAGCTTCTTTCATTACAACCCCCAGTACTTGGTATGTTTCCATAACTCACTTATTCTAACATTCAAACTGCAGGAAAGCGCAACACAACAACGTGGTGAAGCTCCTCGGGACTCCATGGCAGGAAGACGGCAAGTGGCACATTCCTCTGGAGTTCGTCTTTGGAGAGGATCTTGAGACGGCCATATTTAACGTACAGAGATCTAAAATACAGGTATGTGTTGGGAATGAAAGTAGATTTCAGAAAGTGAATGATGTTATGTACTGTCAAAATGCTACTGCAATATTCTTCACAGCTGACCACTTCAGTGAAGGCCACCATCATCACTGGTATGTGTGAAGGCTTGAACTTTCTGCACAGCAAGGACATCGTCCACCAGGATCTCAAACCAGACAACATCATGGTTAGTGCTAATATAGGCTTCAAGAAAAACCTTTAAGGATTGGCATAAACTAAATAATATGAGAAGGATGATAAGTAAGGAATAAAACACTATGCCATGCTGTTTTAGTAAAATAATCATCAGGGTGGTGTTAGTAACAGAGTTACTCTGTGTTACCATCCCAAAGCTGATTAATTGTTGTATTCCACTTATACCAATGCAATTTGAACTAATGCATCAAAATAAACCCATGATTTGCAGCTGCACTACTGTCAGAGCTGTTGATTGGGAGAATTTCACCTGCCATTCAGTACCTACAATGACTGAACCCTTTATCTCCTCTTTCTTTTCATCCCATTAGATCGAGCATGGATCTAATCGCGCTGTTATCATTGACATGGGCCTGGCAAAATTCTTCAAAAATGGCTTAAGCTCTGCCGGAAACATGGGCAACGAGGCCTACTCTGCTCCTGAGATCTGGCAAGGAAATGTTCGAGACAAGCGTTCAGACGTGTGGGCCATGGGCAAAATCATTGCTGAACTCTGCCAAAGGGTCAGACTTCCAACCCATGGTTTGACTCCCACCAAGATAAAAGAGTCTCTGATAGATAGCCCATACCGTAGTGTCGTTTCCAGGATGGTGATGACATCTGCAGCAGAGAGAGCCACCATGGCTGGAGTGATTGGAGAGATCCGGCAAATTGGAGCAGGAGCAGGAGCAGGAAGACAAAAAACAGGTCTGCTGGATGCTGGAGCTGTTGATCTTGGATTGGGGAGAAAATGGGGCCCGCTGAACCCTTTCCCAGCAGAAGCAGAACACCATGAAACAGCCGCTATACAACACTTCCAGCGTAGACCATTTCCACAACTTTCACCTTTTGCTCCTGTTTTCAGACACGACCTGGCCAATATGTTCCCACCGATGCCTTTTCCTCATCCTTTAACATCAGAGGAAATGGTGGTTAATCGTCATGAGCTAGCATTCAGACAAATAGTCAAGGTGAACGGCAAGGTTGTTAAGTATGAAGACGTGAAAATTACCAAGTGAAGTACACAAGAAGTCGTATAGAAATGATTTAATACATTTTCCAGTATGCTGGGTGATGAGTGAGAGCTTTGAAGTGTTTGCATGGGTTTTTTTTTTCTATTTTCCTGCATGAAAATAATATATACCTGTAAATGTTGGGTAAATATGGGGGAAATATTGCTTTTGAAAATTATAGTGAACAATAAACACTTCCTGGAACCTCTGTGTATAACTGGCGCCATCATAAATATGTTAGATTCAAAAATCACTGGAAAGAGTCGGACTTTTAAAGAAATGAGAATATATTCCAGGTGGTGGGAATAAAGTTATAATAATAACCAATAAAAGTGAACAGTGATTTTGATCATGCCATACCGTATGATGTGACAAAATAAATAACACACCTTCTCTCTTGTATATGTGTCAATGGCAGTTGTTTCTCATCCTCGTGGCCACAACAACAATGGCCAAGTCGAACACTGTTTACGAGAAGTGTTATAGAAAAAACCTGTGATGCTTGAAATACAAGTGCAAGTAGTGTTTAGGGGTAAATAAACTGCAACCACAGTGAGTAAGATTGGTTCGCTAAACGAAAGAAGCTTATCCGACAGAATCTCAAGCCAAGCGGTAGAGTTTAATCTGAAATTTGTGCTGCTTTTCATTATAATTCTATGAACAGTTCTGCACTGCTGTCATTAATGATCATTCCAGTTCATGCTGCACAATAATTGAACTCTAGTCCATTAAGACTCCACAGTGAAAATGAATCCAGGAAGAACTATTTTAATCCTGTACACAACAGCGCTGTTCTGATTGGTCAGAATGTGTTGATTAATTTTCTATAACAGCAGTTCTGACAGTAATGCAGCTGCAAATCAAAGGTTTATATTAATGCACTCATTCTCAGGGGTTTATGCTTTGTGGATTCTCGGTAACATGACAAGCTGGGGGGGTGGGGGGTGGGGGGAGGGGTTGTCTTATTAACAGAGAAAGTAGATAAAAAGAACCCAATAAAACAAATGAGACAAAAATATTATACTTGGTCACTAGTTTATTGAGGAAAATGATCTAATATTACATATCTTTGAGTGGCAAAAGTATGTGAACCTTTGTTTTCAGTATCTGGTGTGACCCCCTTGTGCAGCAATAACTGCAACTAAATGTTTGCGGTAAGTGTTGATCAGTCCTGCACATCGGCTTGGAGGAATTTTAGCCCATTTCCATTAAATGGAAAGCTGCTGTATTCACACACACACACACACACACACACACACACACACACACACACACACACACACACACATACTCTACTGAATTATATCATATTAGGTCATTGCTGCATATGCATACGGAGCACCGGCTGCGTTCTGGTACCTGTGGTGTAATCATCTCGTAGACAATAGTCAATGTTACATGGCTGGGGTTTTTATTAAGTCTTGAATAAAAAAAGGAAATATTCAATATCTTGAATTTAATATTTAAGATTCTGCACTATTTCTAGAGCCATATTTAAATAAGCAAATGTGTGATACTGACCATGTTAACTGCTTTGCACAAAAGGTCAGATTTTCCTCATACCTAAGCGCTTCTATGGAAGCACGTGTTCAGGTGACACGTCGACGGATTTGATCTAAAACGGATCACACGGTTTTGCACAAACTTGTGGAGTCCATGCCGCCTTGAGTGCACGCTGTCATTATAGCAAAAAATCGGGACATACCAAATACTAAGACACGCAGAAATTCATGTAAATATTTCAAAGATTCTACTTTTCACTCAGGTTGTTGTCAATAGTATCATTTGTAATGGAAATTGTTGTATTAAATTAGAAAAGAATGCCAAATAGAAGCATTTTTACTAGTGCGCTCAGACTTTTGGACCCCACTGTATGTACACAATATATTAAATAGGAGCTCCTGAGACATTCTCTTCATCATTTATATCTGTGATCTCTTGCTTCCAACTCTAACCTTAGCCTGTGTAACATTTTCTTTGAATTGAGTCATACAACCTGGACAATAATTTGAAAATTTCCCATTAGTTTGACAGTAATTACAAATGACATGACATTTTAATACAGAATTTTGTAACATGGCTGATTTGTGTTCATTCTAAATGTAGTTCGCGTTGTGTACAGGGGCGTTGTCATGCTGGAACAGGTGTGGGCCTGTTAGTTCCAGTGCAACGTTACAGCAAACAAAGACATTCTGTACAATTGTGTGCCTCAACCTTTGTGTCAACAGTTTGTGTCAAAGAACCAAATATGGGTGTGATAATCAGGTTTCCACATACTTTTGGCCGTATAGCGTATACACAAATGCATACGATCATTCCAGCGAAGATAGATGTGTACTCTGAAATTAATGCCATAATTTTTTTATTTTTATTATTATTTGCAGTGTGACATCATTAAGCTCACAAAATAAAGGACTAAACTGTTATAGCTACTAGAGCTATAACATGGGGGGGAAAATTTAAACATAGATGATTCATGCTGATTAAAAACAAGCGTAAGGAAAGTTTAAGAATAAAAACATGTTAGGAATGAAATTAATATTAATACACAAAACCTGTTGTAATTAGACGCAGAAAATGTTGATGATGATAATAATATCGTACCATGGAAAGGAGACGCTGGTACAGATGGTGCAAGGATACAAAACAGTACCTATGGAGAGCCAGTCACACACTGCAGAGTCCAACTAATCAGTCTGTACAGAAGGGTTGTTTTTTTTTTTTTTTTTTGTGATTGTTCCGGCCGAAAAATGCTTGATTTTGCTGTGGCTTTTTTTCAAAATTTGCAATGCAGCTTGCAGAGTTTCCTGTGCTTTTTGCGGGAAACTACTTGGAAAAAAAAAATTTGGCGAAATTGCAGTTGCACAAAATTGTTTTGCACGCAGTGATATTTGTTGGTAAATGAGACCTTTTAGCTGTACTCGTGTTCTACGCACGTGAATCGAAGGGAGCTTTGGCTGAATGCGTGTTGTGATGATGTCACAGAACGCATCTCGGCCCAAATCTGTGGGAAATCTGCGGTAGTTTTGAAAAATTGCACGCTCCTGCGAATATCACTTAACTTGATTTTGCGTTCATTTCTGCCATCGCAAAATCCTGGAGGGACTGGATATTATAACCATGAAAATATTACAGTTTCATTTTGTAGGTGTCTTTTTTTTGGTTACCTCAAACATCCAAAGATATTTTAGGCAACATCATGCAAGTCTCTATAAGATATGCTTTTTGGTTTTGCCACTACAGATGGAATTATTCACCAAGGATTACGGTCGGTTTGGGAAAGTCTATAAGATGAATTTTTGAGGTCAAAAAATGACAAAGCACTTCATAGCAAAAAAAATAGCTAAACAATAAAAAAAAAAAATAGCAGGAAACAGAAATTTTGTAGTAAGCATTGCCATGTGTATGTATTGTGTGATCTCAAGCTAGACAGCATCATGGTGGGCATTTTGTTATTGTGAAAAGAAAATCTAAAGTATGAGAATGTGGTCTCACTATTGCAAGATCATTTTTAAAAAATGCACAAACTAGTTCGTACATTTTGCTTGATACAAAAGAAAAATTCCAATTCTAGCAATAGTTTGTTACATCGCTGCACCATCATCACACACTCCATCATGTGTATATATATTCTATCTTTCCTAGCACTTCCATGTCTAAAGTATTGGAACAAAACAACAACACAAAATACTACGGTGCGCTATCACAAGACTTTTCCTCTTGTTTCAGACCTCACGGAATCCAATAAAGCAGCTTTAACCAAGATGGCTTTACAACAAAGGCTTTAATGACTGCTGGCTTTAGCTGCTGAATAATTTATTAGCTGGTTCTGCACTCAGTACAAACAATAGCAGTTCTGATTCAAGAGCATTTTAATGCTCACTCTAGACCATAAAGGGTCCACAGCGAAAATAAATCCAGGAAGAAAGGTTTAAAAATCCTTTATACCACAGCGCTGTTGAATTCTCCATTCTGATTGAAGGAATTCATCAGGCTTATATTAATGCACTCGTTCGGATGCGTTATCGTTTCTACAGTAGCAGTTCTTTCACAGGGACTTGCACAGCAGATGATCCACGTAAATGGATTGAAAACAACATAATTATTGATATGCTGAAGTTGTCTGTAAGGAGACATTTATTTGATATTTAAGGAAGGAGTTCCACTAAAGGGATCTGATCCAAACTCACGTGACAATACTGAAGATCTACATTTTTACTTCAACAAACAACTTCCTGATGATGAGTGATTCTGATGAACTTGACACATGCCGTGAATTTCCTGGTGCGACTGAGAAGATCTTCAGCCCATTGCTTACCAGAGAATTTACCATCATTGGTAAATGATTATCACACACGCCATCATGTTCCCCAACCACATTCCATAACTCATGTTCCTATACAGTTCAACCAATGAAGCTGAAACATACAAAGCACAACATCCTCACTGGAATGTTGTGGTTTCTAAATCAGATGAGGAAGAGCACTTCTTTTCATTTAAGCTGCAAATCTGATTTTATATATATATTATATATTACTGTATACGCATACACTCTCCAGTAGATGATGTCATATTAGGTCATCGCTGTGTATGTGTACTGTGTACGTTATCGTTTCTACAGTAGCAGTTCTTACACAGGGACTTGCACAGCAGATGATCCACGTAAATGGATTGAAAACAATATAATTATTGATATGCTGAAGTTTTCTGTAAGGAGACATTTATTTGATATTTAAGGAAGGAGTCTCCAGAGTCAGCATTTTGTAACAGAGGTCTTCTGCCATTCAGTGCTGTCTTCAGGACAGACGAGTTTACACTCTGCAGTTTCTCTGGAACATGACAAGCTGCACTTGTCTTTCTTATTAACTTTAAAAGAGCGAGAAAATGATAGACTGGTATGGAAGCAACTTTACGAGAACAAAAACTAAATTGTTCCATTTACATTCCACAACATTAAACATAACTATAAAATAATAAAAAGTATGATGTGGTGTAAGAGGAATAAATCTCTACAGGATGAGCCGTTAGAGAAAAATAATCGACTTCGGGATGGTAACATTTACTACACTTCATCACACCACCCCGTCACTGATTATTTCCCTATAACAGCACGGCACAGAGTGTTCTATTCCTTACTTAACCAATCCATCCGGAGAACCTGCAAAAGAACCGATCTGAGTTCCACTAAAGGGATCTGATCCAAACTCACGTGACAATACTGAAGATCTACATTATTACTTCGACAAACAACTTCCTGATGATGAGTGATTCTGATGAACTTGACACGTGCCGTGAATTTCCTGGTGCGACTGAGAAGATCTTCAGCCCATTGCTTACCAGAGAATTTACCATCATTGGTAAATGATTATCACACACGCCATCATGTTCCCCAACCACATTCCATAACTCATGTTCCTATACAGTTCAACCAATGAAGCTGAAACATACAAAGCCCAACATCCTCACTGGAATGTTGTGGTTTCTAAATCAGATGAGGAAGAGCACTTCTTTTAATTTAAGCTGCAAATCTGATTTTATATATATATATATATATATATATATATATATATATATATATATATATATATATATATATATATATATATATATATATATATATATATATATATATATATATATATTACTGTATACGCATACACTCTCCAGTAGATGATGTCATATTAGGTCATCGCTGTGTATGTGAATTTTATTTTTCATGAAGAGCTTTACAGTTTCATCTCCTGTGATGTAATCTCTGTCATGTAATGTCTAAGGCTATTCAATAATAATAATAATAATAATAATAATAATAAAAAGCAGGTCAGGCTTAAATATGGTGCTGGGATCAAATGCAAATGCAATAATAAAAGCAAACAATACAGCGCTTATGAAAAAACTAAGTTGTTTTTTTCCTTCAATCAACAAAATTAATGTGACCTCTTTACACATTTATATTGAACAGCAATTCTAAAATAGCTCGTTTAGCTCAAAAGGTAAAGAAGAAAAGAAAAAAAAGAAAGAAAAAAGAAAGAAAATCCATTTTATAAATCTTTGTATGTTGTAAAGTTTTACTTCTAAGGATGTGTGTCTTTAAATTAAATACTGAAGTTGTAGTTTTTAGATATTTGTTGTATCAGTTATACAGTTATGGTGCCTCAACTAAATCCTTATGGAGGCTATTTAATATTTAATTTTATAATGACAGTCATTACATACATTAAACTATAAACAGAAAAAAGGACAATATATGGCCAAAAGTTTGTGCACCTCTGACCATCACACCCATATTTGGTGCTCCCTCAAACTGTTACCACAAAGTTGGAAGCACGCAATTGTACAGAATGTCTTTGTACGCTGTAGCATTACAGTTTCCCTTCACTGGAACTAAGCTCCATGAAGACATGGTGTGTTAAGGTTGGACTGGAAGAACTGGAGTGTCCTGCACAGAACCCTGACCTCAACCCCACTGAACACCTTTGGGATGAACTGGAACTGAAGCCTCCTCACCCGACATCAGTGCCTGACCTCAACCTCACTAACACTCTTGTGGCTGAATGAACAAATCCCCACAGCCATGAACAAGCTGTAAATATTGGTTTGTTGACTCCACCCAGCCTGAGTCTGAAGAAAAGTCGCACAAATCAAGAGTCAAACAATCGATTCACAGTCTGGAGGTAAATTTAGATAAATCAGCAACTTAAACAACAGAAACAAACAGAAGTTTTAGCTTCTATTAAAGAATGTAAAAGAACAGGCACTTAGAGCAAAGTGAAACTGAATGACGGGTGAAATGAAAATGCCAAGCGTAGTTTTACCAGAGTAATGACGTTTGCAATGCACATTTCTTCCACCAGGAGGTGTCTATTCTCACTAGTCTTTTTTGTGTGTATGTTTCTTGCTTTTCTACTGAAAACAGTAAAGTTAACAAAAAACAAAATATCATTTCGATTAAAAACAAAATCTGATTCTTCTTCTGTAATTGTAATGTTTGTACAGAAGAACATCTTACAATGCGAAAATTCAGAACAACTCTCCTTTCCTGACAAGTGATTTATGGGTAGATTTGTGGCAGTGGTAGCTCAGTGGTTAAGACGTCGGGCTACTGATCGGATCACAAGTTCAAATCCCAGCACCGCCAAGCTGCCACTGTGGGGCCCTTGAGCAAGGCCCTTAACCCTCAAATTGCTCAGATGTATGAATGAAATTAATGTAAGTCGCTCTGGATAAGGGTGTCTGCCAAATGCCATAAATGTAAATGTAAATTTGTCCCACATCATCCTTAAAAAAAAAAATGGGGGGGATAATTGATGATGCGGAACAATTCACAGGAAAATAAACTAGCCAATGTGAAACTCTACAAGGTAAATCACCTATTGTTGCATTACACCTTTTAAGCAACCCCATTCCTA
The DNA here is from genome assembly GCA_023630585.1 of Cranoglanis bouderius. NCBI lineage: Eukaryota > Metazoa > Chordata > Actinopteri > Siluriformes > Cranoglanididae > Cranoglanis > Cranoglanis bouderius. The sequence continues at coordinate 26,978,146 of CM042539.1, forward strand.
GTCATAATCACAAGATTTACAGTCTTTTTTGGAATTGATGGAGAATAAACTTCACTTACATGAAATTATACCAATTATCTTTGAGTAAAAATGAACAGTGTAGACCAGCGACCAGAGAAAAACCACCAATTGCCTCCCACCTCCCCAAAACATGCCAGCAAGTGAGTAAGTGAGTGTGTGTATGTGTGTGTGGTGCCCTGCGATGGACTGGTGTGTCCCATCCAGGGTGTATTCCTGCTTCACACCCAATGTCACCAGAATAGTCTCCAGACTCTGTTCAGGATAAAATGCTTCCTCAGTGTGAGTGAATGAGTTTTGCCCGAGTAACGAAGGTTAGAGCTTGCAATACGCATTTTGTCCAACAGGAGGTATCTAAGCTCTCTTGTCTGCTCAACTGCATTTCTTTCTGCAATCACACAAACCTGGTGAAACAACAGCAAAGTTAACAACAAAACAAACTATCATTAATATTAAAAATTAAAATATGGTGTTCCACCATAATAATCATAATATTTGTACAGCAGAACATCTCATGATGCTAACTTGCCAGTACTTCTTCAGACTTACAAGAACTTTCATTTCCTCACAAGTGATGTATGGGTAGATTTACCCCACATGATGCCTTCTCCAAAAAAGTCAAATAATAATAATAATATTAATTGGGCAGAGAATCAGATATGATGAGGACCAAATGACTGTAAAATACAGACAGAAAGCATAATCTAGCTAATGACTGAAGCAATGTAGCTAACTAGCGGCTAATTATTTCACACAAATAATGTAAAGGCACAGTGACAATGGAAGCAAGACAAAGCTATCAGGAATATTTTCTTGACACGTTGGTTACACTCTGCACGGCTAAATAACACTGACTGTATGTAACTTCCAGGAGACACAGTGTAGTGTTATTGTTAACCAGGTAACTAATTAGCTTAGCTTACCTCAAAGGGTACATAGGATTTTTCAGCAGGACCACATTCAACCTGGGTAACATTTATTTACCATTTCAACATCTTCAGGACAGAGGAGTTTACATTTTATGGTTTCTCTGTAATAATACTTGACACAAAGTCTGACCCTGCCACAGCATCTCAATGAGGTTGAGATTGAGGTCTGTACTTTGACTTGGCCATTCCAACACCTTCATTTTTGTCTTCTTTTGCTGGGACGCCCACTCCTGGGAATATTGGCAACTATCCTGAAGGCTATTCATTTGTAAACAATCCTTCTTATAGTAGAATGGTGAATTTCAAATTGTTTGGAGATGGCCTTATAACCCTTCCCAGATTAATGAGCAGCAACAGTTGCTTCTCATAGCTGATGTCTTTTCTTCTTGGAATGATGTAGACACACACCTGAATACTCCAGAGGTAGCCACACTTCTTGATGATGAACTAATCTTGTGCATTTCTTTAGTAACACCTGGGTGCTAATTACTCTCTGACTGTGTAGGCAGGAAGGGTGTACTTATTTTTTCCCACCTGGTTTACTTTTTGGGGGGGAAATGACTACATATTGAAATCTGTTGTTTGTTGTTCTTGTTGTTGTTGTCCTGAGGTTATTTGTTTAACAAAAAAATTGGAATTGAAGGAGGGTGTACATTCATTTAAATTCATATTTTAAAATGTTTTTTTTTAATTACTAACACCTCAAATGGTGGAATATTAATGAACCATTATCATCCTCAGTGTCTTTGTGTTCAGAGAATTAGACTCAAGTTTGAGTTCTATAATTAAAAAAAATGTAATCTTGTTGAAGAAATATGACAAACATTATATTCATTTTTGATAACTGAGTGGTGGTAATAGACTCACAGTTTTGAAGCCTCTTGTAATTTAATGACATGAATATCAATGAATTAATCCTGTAATGGAGCAAAACTGAATTAAAAACATTGCTGTAACATCTACATGTGAAGACAGTAATGCATGCTGTAACTTTCAGAGAGGAAAGGGGGCAAAGTCATATTTTAGCTAATGGCGCCACTCAGTGGCAGGACTATAAATTCCTACTTCAGTGACAAATTCAGTATTGTTAATATACTGTATGTTGAACTGACTCACTGCCACTAACACCTGCTTATTCATAAAATTATCCAATCAGTCACTCATACGAATCAAAATTTAGTCAGTTCACATCAAACATCAGAATGGGGGAAAATATGATCTTAGTGACTTTATCGGTGCCAGACGGGCTGATTTGAGTATTTCAGAAAATCTCCTAGGATTTTCATGTGCAACAGTCTCTAGAGTTTACAGAGAATGGTGCAGGGGGGTGGGGACACACCCAGTATGCAGCAGTTCTACAGAGGAGAATGGCCAGATTGGTTCGAGTTGGCATGAAGGGTATGGTAAGTCAAATAACTACTCTTTACAACCATGCTGAGGAGAAAAGCATCTCAGGAAGCAACAGGAGACCACATCGGGTTCCCCGAAACAAGACAACATCACCTGGTCTTTATCCAATCGTCCACTGTGTACAGATGTTCCTAATAAAGTGGATGGCTTTGAAAATAAGTTTTTATCTTAGCGGGTTTTGTCTTTTATGAAAATGCTAACTTTTATTCTATTATACAATGCATCTACAAAAAAAAAAAAACAGCCACTTTAAGACTCTTAAAATGAAATGTTGCCACAAGATGATGATTTAAAATGTTGTTCTTCACTAATGTAAGTCAAAGTTTGCTTCAGAGCTGATTTGAAGAACACATCGGACTAAGACATCAGGAAAATCATGGAATAAATATTAGAAATTAAAGTAATGAAAAACTTACCAAGGATACCAGTGAAATCTGATGCAAAGTTTGGATGTACAGGCTATTTACTGTGGATCACCTTCCTCAGTGGAGGTACAAACCATTGAAGTGATATCATTTAGATTTTTTTTCTCCATGAAATTGAAATCATAAACCATTAAATTGTAATATACACAATTTTTGTTCATCATGAAGGAACAAATGTGAAAGTCACTAAATGTGAAACAAATGAAATTAAATGTCATTGTCCATTTCATTTTGTCCTATGGGCATGCAAACTCTGTATATTGAACTTAGTGAATTGGAATGTCTGTATATTGATTTTAGAGAATCTGCCAACAATCAATCAATGTTATTGATTAATTAATCTGCTTAAACAGAGTTGTATCCTAAGTGCTAGTTTAGCTGTGTCCAAGATTCAGAATTTAATGTTATTCTGTATTGTACAGAAGGTTCAGTCAGTTGAGGTTGGAGACAATGATATATCCTCATGTCAGGAAGCCGAGAACATCATGATGCTTCACTTGTTAAGCATTAGTGATGGGAATTAAAGCTCTTTTCAGTGAGTCAGGTCATTTGACGCAGCTCACCGATACGAGTCGACTCTTACGGTTCCCAAACATTTTTTCTCTAAAGAGACAAAGATTCAGTTAAAATATTATCACTGGTGATTGTTCTTCTTCGCCTGACTGTGGCTGAAACTCTTTCAGCGAATCTAATTCTACCTTCTAATCACCAAAATAACACTGCATTTTATACAATATGCAAACGGATCCTCCTTGTCTTAGCACCTGAGAGTCAAACACACGCCTCATTCACACTAATGAACAGCTCAGATGATGAAAAGTCATTCCCATGGAAGCATTTTGATTAAATTACACGTGCAATGCCTACATTTTAAAAAAGTATATGAGTCGGCTCTCGACCTTGACCAAAAAAGGAGTCGACTCAAAGAGCCGATTCGTTTGCGGTTCTCACTAGGCCGCTAAGCATCTCTGATGAGTAGGAAGAAAGAGAAAGGATGATCTAATAACTGAGAGAAAGCGATGAGGTCATAGCCACCTGACTCATACTCCCAAAAGAGCAGTGTTTCCACTCAGCGCATGAGTCTGTGTGGAAAAAAAAGCTGCACTTAATTTAGAGTTACACCAATAGGCATATACAGCACAGTCCTAATTAATGAACACGGTTTTTATGTGGTTTTCATGCTTATGTGCTATATGGGAATTGGAATGAAATAATAATGAGAGTATTCATAATATATCTTTTTTTTTTTTTTACTGAGTGAACCATACGTATTAAAACTGGAAATATCCATGAAGGTAAAAGGCACCTGCAGAGTGGGCGTGGCTACAGTCACAGGTTTGGATTATTGGGGGGCCCTATGCAACTTCTTGTCTTCATTACTGTAAATATTTTTTTTTTTATCTGTTATTGTAGTCTCTCAAGTCATTGATGTATTATTAGCCTTAAAATGACCCAAACGACTGAGTTTGACACTATTTTGGTCCTTGAATTGACTTCAGAAGCAACCAAGATGCACATTACCTGATTATTATTGGCTATTAATATTACAGGACACACCTACTGTACTCATAGAAAGCATTCTGATTAAATTACACCACACGAGTAACAGTACTATTCTACAAGTGTAATCCGACATTCATAAATCATTAGAACTCTGCTTATAATTCTTTGTAAGGTGGTAATGATTCCTTGTAAGCATTTTTTATTTACTAGAAAAATACCTCATAAAGCTCATTATGTTCTATAACTCATAAACATGCTGTAACACAGCTGTCAGTATTATTATGCCAAGTGCTGTACGGGACGACCTTAACAACAAATAATAACCTGTGCATAATTATAAATCAACTCTAACATTTATTAATGATTAGAACACAATAGAAATGTTCGCATTTAAATGTTTAATGTCTTTTTCAAGTGCTTTTTTTTTTTTTTTTTTGCAAGTTTACTAGTATAAAAATCTCAGCTAACGAAACTAATTATTCACATGGGTGATTAATTTCTTGATGTGTAAATGTTTGCCTTTTATCTGAGATTAGCTGTTTATATACATACGTGCAAGTGTTGTGTCTTACGAAGAAGCAGGGGAAAAAAAAGTTAAAAACAAAAAAGGGCTCTTCTCGCTCAAGAATGCTCAGGAATTTCAAAAAAATAAAAATCACTATGTACATTTTGTATTTATCCAGAAATTTAGAATCATCATCATCATCACTAAATAGCAAAACAGGCTTATTATTGTGTCGTGAGTAAGATTTAAGTGTCATTAGTTAGCTTTAGTTGATGTTTGCTCACATTCCTTGGTAAATATGGGACTAATTTATCATCACTAACCAAAAGCAGTGTGTGATTTCTCTCTCTTTTAGTGATTCTTAGTTGCATTTTGGCTCCAAACTTTAAGGAAAAGTTGTACTTTAACGTTTACCTCTGATGGTTCAAATAATAGACATATTGTTTTTTAATTAAGGCCGTCCCTTTGATCAAATTCAGTGTGCTGGAATACGAGGCAATGAAACATTATAGGGGAACCGACTCCACTGCATGGACTGTATTTACAGTCTTATGCATTTTCAGGTCTACAAGCACTACAGCAGTCTCTAGGGGTCATTAAAAAAATGCGTTTCATCATTAATACTTTATTGTCAGTAGCCGGTCCTGATGCATTCTGGGTGAATTTACTCTTGTTACTGAGATTATGTCAGGGTATAAAGGATGTGCCGTGAACTGAAACCAATCTGAAGCTGACAGAAGACAAAAAAATAAATTAATTAAATTCAATCTGAGATGCTGAATGAAAATGTACCTGCTTAGTGACTTGTCTGAAATTAATCACATGTTCTGCATTGAAAAGGAGTGTTTGTACCTGGAAGAAGGGGAAAAATACTGTCCTCTCTAACAGGAATTTAGCTTGGTAACACTCTCAGACCCTGAGCTATTGAACTAGCATGAGGTTGTTGTTTTTTTTTTTGTTTTGTTTTTTTACGAAGCACTAAATGCCGTAACAGTCCAGTTTTAGGTGTATAATGACTGTATAATGATGGATGAAGGACGTCTTCGCCAGTGAATGGCCCTGAAATTACAAAGCAATCAATTCATGAATTTTTGGTTGAACCTTTAAACCTGTGTGAAACACTAAACCTTCCCATTGATTTATTTATTTATAACCGTGTTCCTTGTGCTATAATACTGGTAATAATTCCACCATAATAAGCAGCGAGCCACCAGATGACTGGATGTCCTCGTCACATGACTTCCCATCCCGAGGCTGTTGTATTCATACACACTCTCTAATGGATGATGTCATATTAGGTCATCGCTACATATGCACACTGAGCTCTGGCTGAGCTTCAAGGATTAATCACCTGTGACGTAATCATCTTGCAGACAATAGTCGATATTGCATGAAGCCTAACTAACTAAGCTATCATTAACCTGTTAAGAAACATGATTGGACTCACCAACAGACATAAAAACAAACAATAAGAGAGAGGGATTTGGACAAAAGAGCAAGACACACACACACACACACACACGCTGGGCAGAGGGGGAAACACTATCCGTGATCCATAGCTGATATTGATTTGGGCCTTGAGTTCCCAGTGGACACCATTAGTGAAGGCAGATGACCTTTTGGACAGTCGGACTGTCACTTAGACGCTGCACCTGATCCAGCATGAACACACTCCTTTCTGTAACGCATTGAAGGATTGCTAATCAGTTAGTCAGGCTTACAGAATATCGACCTCAGGTAGCTAGACTTAGGTCAGCACTCTTTTTATACATCTGACCACTAGCATCCAACACTTATTACATTTATTACATCTTATATTAAATAAAATTATATATATATATATATATATATATATATATATATATATATATATATATATATATATATATATAGATAGATAGATAGATAGATAGATAGATAGATAGATAGATAGATAGATAGATATACATATAGACACATATGTATTTGTATGTGTGTGTGTATATATATATATATATATAGATATATATATATATATATATAGATAGATAGATAGATAGATAGATAGATAGATAGATAGATAGATAGATAGATAGATAGATAGATAGATAGATAGATATAGATATACACACACATACAAATATGCAGAATGTCAGCTTCAGTCTGAGAGTATTTACAATGTACGTCTTTTATACTGAGCAAACCATAGAAGAACCATTTTTTACACGTATCAACTCAAACCAGAACTACAGCTGTGAAGGTGTAGGACTGGGCGTGGCTACAGCTGCAAGTGGAAAGGGTTTGGGTTATATTATGGGGTACATTATGCAACTTGCTATATTCATGATTGTAAATTTTTATGCATTACTGCAGTCTTCCAGCTCATTTGGTATAAAATCCCACTGCAGATGTGATGTTTCAGCTCTGTAGCTGTTTGATGACAGATTACTGAATTTGACACAGGATTTTTACTCGATTTAAGAGATGATGCAAAGCCTACAGGTTATAGAAATGACCAAAATCATTGCTCTTTCCCATCCTCTATAGGGCGACATCATTTTGTAATATTAATTAAATGCATTATCGATACATTTCAAAAATGTGAAAATGATCACTGACTGGAATTCGGCTGTCTGTCTGGTTAACTGTTTTTTGGGGGGGGTTTTTTTTGGGTGTAGCCAGATTTTTTATGCCTGTCAAGATAAGATTAATTTTAGCTTTTATCTCCTTGGGTTTTCAAAATGGGTTTTAGGGCATTTCCAAAATTAATTTTCTGACATTTGGGGAAAAGGAGCTAATTAATATGCTAAATAGTCTTTTTTTCTTGAACTATATGCATATTTCACAATGTAACACAATAGTCCCATCCCCTGTATTGTTTAAATCAAAAGTCACCCCACACCTTATTTATTTGTTTGTTTGTTTATAAACGAGTATGTCAAGTCGGTTCAAACTACTGTATACCACAGTGCTGTTGAATTCTGCATTCTGATTGGTCAGGAGGTGTTGATTAATTTTCTGTTCTGACAATAGTTAAGCTGCAAATCACAGGTTTGCATTAATGTGCTCGTTCTGATCTTCTTCTTCTTTTCCTTTCGGCTGTTCCCTTCAGGGGTCGCCACAGCGAATCATCTGCCTCCATCTAGCCCTATTCCCTGCATCCTCTTCTCTCAGACCGACTACATTCATGTCCTCCTTCACTACATCCATAAACCTCCTCTTTGGTCTTCCTCTCGGCCTCCTGCCTGGCAGCTCTAACCTCAGCATCCTTTTACCGATATATTCACTCTCCCTCCTCTGAACATGTCCAAACCATCTCAACCTGGCCTCTCTAACTTTGTCTCCAAAACATCTCACATGTGCTGTCCCCCTGATGTACTCATTCCTGATGCTATACATCCTCGTCACTCCCAAAGAGAACCTCAACATCTTTAGCTCTGCTACCTCTAACTCTTCCTCCTGTCTTTTCCTCAGTGCAACTGTCTCCAAACCATACAACATCGCTGGTCTCACTACTGTCCTGTACACCTTTCCTTTCATTCTTGCTGGTACTCTTTTATCACACGTGCTCGTTCTGATATGCTATTGTTTCTATAGCAACAGCTCGTTCACAGGGACTTATAGCAAATGCTTTACATTAACAGGGGGAAAAAATGTTGCGATTTCTCAGTAACATGACAAGCTGCGTTTTTCTGTCTTATTAAATTCAAGAGGGAGAAAAAAAGAGAGGCTGGTGAGGGAACTAATGTTTATCACCTGTAAGTGATGACAGGAGTTATCTTGTTTCACAGACATTCCATGGCATTAAGTGTAACTATAAACGGATAAAAAAAAAGATGACGGTTTGTTCTTTAATTAATGATAAATTGTAATCGTTGGCACATTGCTGTCATATACGTATGACGAATAAAACACTTCAGGATGTGCTGTTATTGGCGCACAATCATCTTCGAGGTATCAACTCACACTACCCCATCGTTGATTATTTTTCTATAACACCATGCCATGTCATGTTTTATTCCTTATATATTACATACCGACTACATATTATATTAACAAGACATTGAAAATTTCAGTGTTTTACCTTTTGTGAAAAGAAAACCCTTTGTTATTAAGTTCTACATAAAACCCTTAAGAGCACTGTTTCTCAGTCCTGGTCCTGGAGCACTTCTACCTTGTGCATTTTGGTGTATTCCCTTCTCCCAACTCACATGATTCAACTCCTCAGCTAATCACCAAACACCAAGATGTACAGGACAGACGTACTCCAGGAGGAGTATTAGGAACATCTGCCCAAGGGACAAGTTAAGTTAAAGAACCCTTTCGAAGGGGTTTAATTTGGCTAGGAAGGCACAGGAGTGATGGCACCTTTGGTACTATAATGTGATGGAATCATAGCATGGTACATGGTACTACATGGCCAAAAGTATGTGGACACCTGAGTACTGAACATCCCATTCCAAAACCATAGGCATTAAAGTTGAATTGTTCTGCACTCTTCTGGGAAGGCTTTCCACTAGATTTTGGAGCGTGGCTGTGTGGATTTGTCTTCATTCAGCTATAAGAGCATTAGTGAGATCAGGCACTGATGTTGGGCCACGCCGGAACAGGTCTGGGTCTCTTAGTTCCAGCGAAGGGAAATTGTAATGCTACAGCGTACCAAGACATTCTATAACAACTGTGTTCTTCAAACTTTGTTGCAACAGTTTGGGGAAGAAGCACATGATGGTCAGGTGTCCACATAGTTTTGTCCATATAGTGTATAAGGGTGATGATATTATTATTATTATTATTATTATTATTATTATTATTATTATTATTATTATTATTATTATTAATAATAATAATGATGTAAGCTCTTAGGGGGGGGAAAGAGTTATGAAGAGTTATAGTCTTGCATGGATTATTTAACCCCAAAAGATACAAACAGAAGAACTCCTTAGGGTGCTAGATAAAACCTTTTTAAGAGGATTAAATCGTGATGATGATGATGATGATGATGATGATTTAATGCAGTTGCATGCAGCTTTATAAAGAAATGCTTTCATTTCAGTGTTGTAACTTGTAGCTATTATATTCCATCACTCCAGGCAGATGTTAACTGCTGTGTACTGCTATAAAGTCACCACTGTATTATGAAGTCATTACTGTGTTATAAAGTCATTACTGTATCATGTGTCTGCTAGAAAAGAATCAGAAAATATTAGTGTAGAAAAACAAACAAACAAGCACAAAAAATGTCAAAGATACTGAAAACTAAATAATCAAGTCCTTAAGACAGAAACAGATATTCAGTGTTGAGAACTCCATGCGACTTACTATTATTATTATTATTATTATTATTATTATTATTATTATTATTATTATTATCAATCTTTGGCGCCAGGCGTGGTCATGACGATGTGCTAGGTCTTTGTTTGAGCTTAGATCAACTGCGGTCCGTTTGCTCTTTCAAATATAAATAAATAAAGAAAAAGAAAAAGAGAACAAGTCGGTTCTGCGGCGCAGGTTCCGCAACGTCTGTCTGACAAACTCCCTCCCTCCCTCCTTCCCTCCCTCTCTCCCTCCTTCTTCACTGAGACCATCTCCCCGGTGTGTAGCGCTAAAATCAAACCCGCCACGGTGGCCACGTCCCAAAATGAATCCTCCCCTATTCACGAGCATGGTGAAGTAGTGCGCAAACATAGGATTTAAGACTTGGCACGGTACTATGCACTTCTACAGGTAGCCGTGGCGACGGTGCCGGATTGATGTACTGTTTCGTATGTGGTTTGGGACGCAGTCATGGTCACCCTGCAACACGGACAGACGGTAAAGGGTAGGCGGAGCCCACCCCCCCCCCGGTCCCGTCCCGTCCCCCCAAAAAAATCATATCGGCTCCTTTATTTGTTCCAGTGTCGGGTGCGCGTGAGGCGTGGCCGCTTCAAATCAAAAGCCGCAGGTTCATAAAAATGGCCGAGAGACGCTTTGCACGCGACGCGCGTCTCCATCCGTCTCCGTGTAGCCTGTGCGTTATTAACGTGGAGGTGAGAAATGCGCCTGGAAGTGAATGAGTGCAAACTGCACCATAACAATACATTATTATATAGATTTCTTTTTTTGTTTTAGTAATATTAGTACCGTTCACACTTACACGCACTTCAAAGCGCTCCCAAAGAAAGGACCGAGAGAATACTACTGTCTTTAACAAAGCACGTGTTTAGTCGTGTGGTGTCTCTCAGGCTGCTCAGGCTCGCAGCTCGGTAACGGAATGCCGTTAGGAAGAGAAACAGACGCGGCGGTCTGCGCAGAAGGAAGGCGGCTCGCTCGAGCTCCGCAGGGAGCGGACGCTGTGAACCAGACGGGGCGGAGCCACGCTGAGCCACGCCCAGTTCGGCGCAGACGGGCTAGGATCTAGTGTTGCCAGATTGTTCTGAGCTGGAGGGAGGAAAAAAACACATATTGGCAGGTAGGAGCTAATTTGGCAGCCTGGGTCACGCTAAACTCCAGTCCTGTTGGGTAAGAGTCCAGCAGAGTTTGGTGATTTTCCTGATCAAGGAAAATTTGGCATGTTGGTTGGCTTTCCAGGTTTAGCAGGTGTGTTCAGTGTCAGGATTGGAGCTTGGCATCCCTGTTTTGTAGTCTCAAATGCCATCAGTCAACCAAGATATGTTTGTCCAAAGTTGTTAACTTACTTAGTTTTATTTTAGAGCTTATAAGAGCAACCTGCAGACTACAAGCCAAAATCCATCCATTTTCCTTACCGCTTATCCTACACAGGGTCATGGGGGAGCCTGAAGCCTATCCCAGGGAACTCGGGGAACAAGGCCGGGGACACCCTGGATTGGGTGCCAACCCGTCGCAGGGCACAACTGCACACACATTCACACACTACAGACAATTTGGAAATGCCAATCAGCCTACAGCGCGTGTCTGTCTAGAATGGACGGAGGCGGGATTAATGTGCTAACCACTAAGCCACTTAAATGCTACTACTATTATTACTGTACTACTACTACTTCTGCTGCTGTTGCTAATAATAATAATAATAATAATAATAATAATAATAATAATAATAATAATAATAATTAGAGATGGGCGATATCCGGTAGAAATTCTCCCCACAATAAGAATGAGTCTTCCCGTGATGACAAATAAAGCCTAGTTGATGACGTATTTTTGTGTGCGACGGACTGAGACCCATTCGCAGCTCACATGCAGAGCGAAAACAAGTATGGCGGAAGGCAGCCATGAAGCTGAGGAGGAGTTTATCGCTAAACGAAGAGCCTGGTGTTTGGATTTTTACTGGTATATTTTAGGAGCCTATCTGATGATGGGGAAGTTTTACTTTTAGACCAATGTTTGTGTTTCTGAGGCTCTCAAGACTGCATGCAGCTATCACTTGTAGCCAGAAACAGTGGTGAATGGTACTATATTTATATCGTCACCAATATCGTTATCGCAATAAATACCAGAAAATATCATGATATAGTTAATAATAATAATAATAATGTGGTGGTCGATCCTGAGCTTGTGTTACTGTTTCGCACATTTTTGGTCTCTCTGGCTTCTCCAGTTTTCTTCCCACCTCGCATAAAAATGCTGGCAGGTGGACTGACTACACTAAAATTGACCCTAGTTACAAATGTTTATGTGGATCACACATCACACATGCATGGCATAAAATACATCAGAGGATCACATTGGAAATTACTGCAGATTTAGATTGGTATGTCCAATAATAATAATAATAATAATAATAATAATAATAATAATAATAACAATAACAGTAATAAAGTAAAACATGTAGAATAGAAAGTAATGGAAAGTAGAATAGTGTAAAATAAATCCCAGAGGAAATGATTCCTCTATTCACAAAATAATACAAAGCTAACTGGTTTAAAACGTATTTTAAATGTGGTCAGTTGATTTGTGGCTGTAAATTAGTCTGGGGGTGAAGTCCATAGTTTGAGGCCGTATAAACACACTTCAACCAGGATTCATACATAGACAAGCAGATTGTTGTCCTGGGTATCCAGGTAATTTACGATATTAATTAGGAAATACATATTGGGAGAGTAATTAAAGCATGCAGTTTGTATTACGCTAACTGCATTATAAACCATTAGCTTTATAAACCATTAGCATTATAAACCATTGGCCATTAGCTTGCATTATTTGTTATGTAACATTTTTCTGTGTTAACAGTTTCTTCCCACAGGCCATATCACTAAATAACCACACGCTCCACTAGCCGGACACTAACTGCACATTGCATGTTATTTGCAACTTGGTACTGTAGTGTATAGACTGCACACTTTACTACCATCCGAGTGTTTTTATACTACGAGGAACACATTTATATTACTGTTATCTTCTATACACATCTCATTGCTATTCCTATACCACCTATCATACTGCCCAGTCCATACATACTTCTACTATTTTTTTAATAGGAACTTGTGTACAACTTGTACACCTGCTCATTAATGCAATTATCCAATCAGCCACTCATGTAGCAGCAGCACAATGCATAAAATAATGCGGATACTGAAACTGGATAGTATCCTCAGATGGCTGTTATTGGCTGACAGGAGTGGAACCCGATGTGGTCTTCTGCTGTTGTAGCCCATTCACCTGATGGTTTGATGTGTCGTGCATTCTGAGACGCTTTCCTGCTCACCACGGTTGTGTAGAGTGATTATTTGATTTACTGTAGACTTCGAGTCAGGTTTAATCGGCTTGGCCATTCTCATCTGACCTCTTTCATCAACAAGGCATTTCCATCTGCAGAAATGGCATATGCTTTTTTTCCCCCCCTCTCTCTCTCTCTGTCTAGAGACTGTTGTGTGTGAGAATTCCAGGAGATCAGCAGTTTCTGAAATACTCAAACAAGTCCCAAGAACCATTTTTCCCATTCTGATGTTTGATACGAACATTAAAATCATTGAAGCTCTTGACCTGCATGATTTTATGAACTGTTCCGCTGCCATGTGGCTGATTGGATAACCGCATGAATGATCAGTGGTACTGGTGTTCTAGGTGTATTTTAGTTTTTCCTTATCCCTATTAACTCTTACTCCATTTTAACTGTTGGAACTAATGAAATTCCTTTTATCCTGCACAAACTGTGGCGTGAGAACACTTGGTCGGGATGGAAATCTGGAATCTGGCAACCCTGCTCGTATCCTGTTTGCCTTGTGCACAATGAAAAGCGTTAGGAGCTACAGCAGTGTGAGCAAGAGGGAGGGTCTATGGGAGGGACCAACAGCCAAAAGGGAGGGAGCGAGGAGGAGGAGGAGGAGGAGGGCGGCGGATGCGCTGGTTCTCCAGTCTCGCTCTTCGCGTCTTTGTCTCACACTCTTTGTTAGCCATGCCTAGCCTGCTGGTGCTGTCAGGGATCATGGAGAAAAATGGGGGCTACGGCTCGGAACTGGCCGCCTCCGGCTTTGGTACCGAGAGCCTCCTGGCGCCGCCCGACGAGGAGGAAGAGGAGTCGCGGGCGCTGCGGGTTGCGCTGGGCCAGCTCTCCTTGCTCGGGCTCGGGGAAAGCGAGGAGGGCGCCGGAGTTCAGGAGCGGAGCAACAACAACAACAACAATCACCACCACCACGGCCACGGCCACGCCAACAGCGTCGGCGGAGGAGGTGGTGGAGGTGGTGGAGGTAGTGCTGGAGACGCCGGGATCTTACAAGGCAAGAGCAAGTTGTGCGCCCTGTACGAGGGCTCCGGTTCCGAGACCAAAGCGCGCGGCTGCAACATCACCGAGTGTGTGCCCGTGCCCAGCTCGGAACATGTGGCTGAAATAGTGGGCAGGCAAGGTAAAGACCGCGATTGTTTACACGGTTTCAACTTGTTACGAGCTCACGGCGAGGCACACGTTGTCAATCAGGATGTTTTATTTGTATTACATTTTTTTAAAAATAAATATGCATCTCGATCTTGTTTTTATAATCCGTGAAAAAAGTGGGAGTGGTGGTCCTGTTTTGTTATTCAGCTCACATTGTGGCCATTCAGCAACATTTTACAGTGTATAAAAAAGCATTTTTCTTTATGCTACATGTCCTACAATTTGTTGCAGGGAAATAAACAAAACAAAACAAGAAAAAAAAAACAGCAAGGGGCGTTAAACCTCGTGGTCGCGCTGTTCCAGCTCCGCGCCATCAGTGTCCGTGTGCAGACGCGCTTCCTTTGTCGTCTGAGCGCCAGGGACGGAAAGAAAAAAAAAAACAAAACAACTCGTAGCTTAAAAACGGCGGGTAAAAAAAAAAAAGAGAGAGAAAAAAAACCTTTATGGTCAGGGAGTTTGATTTGCATACAGGGTCAATGAGAGTTTTTTTTTTTTTGTCCTTTTTAGGTTGTCTCGAGAATCAATGTGGATGCAGTGTGTAGTTGCGTCTTTGGTGTCGCTGATTTCAAACTTGCTAGAGAGAGAGAGAGAGGGAGAGAAAGAAAGAAAGAAAGAGAGGGAGGACGCGGCTGTCAAGACAAAAGGCGCGAAAGTGACAGTGCGACGACGCAAGGTGGTGATGTGTAACTGAAATCAGGCTATTCATCAACCTTAGAAGCATTGAAACCTGTCTGAACGGCGGTTAAAAGTAAGGAGATCCTGCTGAATGACGTTATGCTATTGTTGGGCCAACAACATGCAAGTTTAAGCTGGGAGACTGAGCCCTGTTGGACTGGTGGTGCTTTTTATTGTGTCTGGTGTCTTAATATCATTCAGGGGTTTTGAAAAAAAACAACAACAACAACAGTTGCTCCTTGGGGTTAGGCGTCCTGGCTTTGTTCAGTGGTCTGTGTTTATTTGGAGCTGATGAGATAAAGATGAGTGAGCTCGGAGTCATCGCTCACAGGAGGAGGGTCACGCCCAGGCAGCCGATACAACATCCCATCCATCAATCCATCCACCCATCAATCCACATGTGCTCAGGGGTCATGGAAGGCGCCCAGGCTTTGCGCGTGCACACTCTAAATACAAAACAACATGCAAAATGAAGTCTGCCGTCCATGTGGACGGACTCCTTCGATTTTCGTCAAAGCTCCTACATTTTTCCATACTGCTTTTGACGGTTGATGTGAAGTGTGCCCTTGAATTTCGTATGGAGAGCAGGAGGAGTGGCATGGGGCAGGGCCTGGCAGTCCAAGTGCAGCACCGGGCATTGCCTGGACTGTGAAGTGCTGATTAGGTGGATTTTGGGAAGAGCTTCCCATTTTGATTTGGTGCTTTAATAGCAAGCGTTTCAGCTGGTGAGCACAGCTAGAGATGGGATTCGTCTTGTTTTTTTCCACTGTGGAGGAAATGGTAACAATGGTTTATTGTATTTATACCACTGACTTGTCCGCTTCAGCTGGAAAGGGGGCGGATGTAAAATTCAGTGTGAATGCTCTGCTTTTTTTTTCTTTTTTTTTTTTTTTTTTTTTAAATTGTTGTTTTCCCCTCACATTTTTGTGTAAATGCATATTTACTCGCACGTTGACGATCAGCACAAACACCCATGAAGTAATCATTACTTGAGCTTGATCGATGGATAAGGAACGTCACTCGTTGCCTCTCTTCCATCATTCATTGTTCAGGCTGAGCAGAGTGCTCGGAGTCTGAATGGTCGTAGTAAGAGCGCTCCATTCACCTGCAGCGCCTGCCAAGTCTGCTCAGGAGGGCTGTACTCACACACCATGCTGTCGCTGACTACACACTCCGTCCAGGTTGTGGGTTTTTTTAGTGGCTGCTGTACACAGCGAGCCACGAGCCAGATCCACAACAGGCCCCTCGGCCAGCAAAACAGCAGCAGGCTTTACTGTAGAATCATCCCAGATCACTTCTTTTACACAGTACTACATCGTGTGATATTTTGAAGAAGGATTGAACGATGAATTTCTATTTGAGCTTACGTATTTCAGTAGGCGTTACTTGGCATGCACGCTGCGTACCCCTTGCTTTGTGCCCTCACTTGACCTTCTCCTTATTGCCATAATCAGCATGTCGTAAATAGATAAAGTCGCACCTCCTAGAGAATACAGGTGAATATTTCTGTCTTATGTTAATCTGCAGTGTTTGTACTACTGTCACTGCTGAATCCGCATCCCCCCCCCCCAGCACTGCTTATTATTCCTGCAAAAAAACAAACAAAAACACACATTCTAATTATTTATGTATTTAATTAGCTAAGAATGAGTACTGTTCAGACAGTAGCACTGAGCTCCAAAGGGCCTGATTGGTTTATTGTGACAGCAGGAAAATTATACAAGTGATTTGTTAATAAATCATTACAAACACAGTCTAATATTTCTAATGACAATTTAACAAAATAAAATATTACTAAAGCCTGGTAGAAACAATGGGGGAAAAAAATATAAAACTATAGAACAAACTGCAGATCTACACGGTCTATTAGACAAATGTGGGAACGCGAATTTCCAAAATGTTCAGCTTGGCATGGAGTATAATTTCCTCAGATGTGGATCTGTTTCAAGGTGACCTCTTAAGACCTCAAATTAACAGCTTATTATTATGTAGCGAAAATGTGATTTTTGAGAAAAAAGGTTGTTTTTTTTTTGGAGTGCAACATTAATGTAACCTTAAGTATCTGAAATCTAGTTAGACTAGACATGGAACAATTCATCGCCATCGTATCGTGTGCTTTGTGTACTGTAATCACTGTAAAATAAGATTAAATTTTTATTTTATTTTTTTTTTTTTTACAAAAGACAGAGAAATATGACTTAGTTTTGTGCCGTACATTAGTAAATCTGTTTTAAAATACTTAAATGTTTCAAATATCTTAATAATAAGTCATAAGATTATAGTTACAGGCTTAATTTATGCTAATTTAGAGATGCTGATTCCTTAATGAAGAAATAATTAATTAACAGCTTCTTAATTAACATCATGGACACCTGTTGATTTCAGGGTGACAGGTGATTGTTGATCAGCGTCACTCATGCCAGTCCGTTCACTTTGCAGGTTGTAAAATCAAAGCCTTGCGGGCGAAAACCAACACCTACATCAAGACCCCGGTGAGGGGTGAAGAGCCCGTCTTTCTCATTACTGGTCGTAAAGAAGACGTGGCGTTAGCTAGACGCGAGATCATCTCAGCAGCCGAGCACTTCTCCATGCTGCGTGCATCCCGGAACAAGCTGGGCGTGTCATTTAACGGTTCTCCGCCCGCCCTGCTGCCAGGCCAGACCACCATCCAGGTGCGCGTGCCTTACCGTGTGGTGGGCCTGGTGGTGGGCCCCAAAGGCTCCACTATCAAGCGCATCCAACAGCAGACGTGCACGTACATCGTGACTCCGAGCCGCGATCGTGACCCGGTCTTCGAGATCACCGGTTCGCCGGGCAATGCAGAGCGAGCACGGGAGGAGATCGAGGCGCATATCGCTTCGCGCACTGGCACCCTGCACGACCACAACAACGAGAACGACTGCCTGGCCACCGAGAACAACACCAACGGTGGGCCGGAGAGTCGCCTACAGCACGCATGGGGGCTTCAGGGAGGTCAGCGCAAGCCACTCGCTAGCAGTTACCGCCAGAATTTCTCTGACGCCGTGCTAGGAGGTACCGGAAATGGAAGCGTCGGAGTCGGTATGGGCATTTACAGCAAATCCGACTTCTCGACCCCCACCAACGGAGACAAGCCATGCTCCTATTTCGGGTCTGAAGGTTCCCAGAGCTGGGGTGACCCCGATTATCCCAAGCAGGTGGCCTACTATGTCCAGCAGCGCTCCAAGAGCTTCGGAGGCCTGCCCTTACCCTTGACCAGACTGTCTCCAGGTCTTCCGGAACCTTCTGGAACCAGCAGCGCCGGATCCACTGGCATAGGATCAGCCCATGCCCAGGCTCGGCGTGCCCACAGCGAGCCCACCTCGACCCGAGACTGCATGACCTGCTTCGAGAGCAAAGTGACGGCCGCTCTGGTGCCCTGCGGCCACAACCTCTTCTGCATGGAGTGCGCCATCCGCATCTGCGAGCTGAACCATCCCGAATGCCCCGTCTGCCACACGCTCGTCACCCAGGCCATCCGGATCTTCTCTTAAAAAGGTTGTTTTTTTTTTTTGGTGCATTGGTTTTAACTAGATATTTTTTACCTACTTTTATTAGTTTAGCATTTATTTGGTCAGTATTGGTCAGTATGCCCCATGTACGTCTTGCTTTTTTTCAGAAAATGAAAAAAAATCAAAACGAGCAGATATTTTAGAAGACACTGCTTGCTTTACTAAAAAAAGAGTAAGAAGTATTTTCAGATTTTTTCTTTTATATATATATACACATATATGCATATATATTTTATAAAATTTTGTTAAAATGGGGAAAATTTTAACTCTTAAATGTTCTTTCTTTTGCTGTTAATTTATTTTTTAATTTTTTTACTGCTGCTGTTTTTCCACATAAATTGCAATGTGGGTAGAAACAGAAGAAATAATGTGAATGTTTTACACTTTCTGTTTAATTTTGGAAGTTATTACCATTATTATTATTATTACTATTATTATTATTATATATATTATTAATATTAATGTTAATTTGTACGATTGGAAAGAATATAGTTTTACATCCCAGCATTTGTCTGCAAACAGACAAATATGCTTTTTAAAGGCAAAGTAGATAATGACTGAATCTTAAGTCTATCATTGCACCTTAAAACTGATAGCTTGATTGTCACTGAAAAAAACAAAAAAAAACAAAATACCCTTTATGTATTTGTTTAATCCTGCTTTGTGAAGATGTGGATTTGGAACACACTCACAGGACATTTTGCATTCAAACACTTACTTCGATAGCAAACTAAAAACAAATCGACACACAATAGCTAACTGAAGTATGGTTTTGTTTTGCCTCTACAACAGTTTTGAATTGGATTGTTTGAGGGATTCTGGGTTTCGTTTTACAAAAATTGCACACGTTCATAATCTGTGATGTAACGGGGAAAATGCACCCTTGCTTTACACCTCTTCTATTTTAAAAATGAAAAGGATTTCCTAGTGTTGAGCCATAAACTGATTAATCAGCTCGAACGTCCTCGAACTTACAAAAGAGGCATTTCCCCGTTTTTAATTTCATTCCCATTTTTCTCTTCAACATAATTGGCCACAATGAACATCCTCACATTGCCACGTTTAACTTCTCAGCGAGCAGTTTTCCATCATGGACGCATGAAACGTAAACGGAACGTGAAGGGAAGGTGCTCGCTAATCTGAGCTTGAATAGACCCTCCACAAAAGGAAGAGAAAGAGTCTCGGAGCTATAGTAGGAAAATTATGCAGCTCCCTCAGTCCCCACATTTGCGAGGTGCCTGCTGCCTCTCCGTCCTTTTATTGAAGCCGTTCATGAGCAGGTGTTTCATATTGTGACCCAAGTTCTTTTTTTTTTTTTAGGGAGTGTCCTGATCCCACTCGCTGCTTAACCGTCCCCTTCCTAGGCTATAATGACCACAAATGCTCAGCTAAGCAGGCGTATTGTTTTAACGCAGCGGTGGGACGTTCCCCGGAGCGCACTCTCGCCCAATGAGGAGCTGGTAATTAGTCACGTGACACAGACCAGGTGCAAGCGACTTGGGGAAAGTCCGTTTTGCCACGGATGCTCCAAAACCCTGCGCTGCCCTTACTCCCCCCCGTACCAACCTCACAGAAAAGCTCGACTAGGTGCAGCTGGGGCCCCTCCCTTCATCCCTCCAACTCTCTCTCTCTCTCTCTCCCTCTATTTCTCTCTCTCACCCTCCCTCCTCCTTCTGCTCTCCTGCTCCTCTGAGCTTTAGTATTCCCACTGAGGAAAGGGGCCTCCTTTGTCCTGACGAAAGGGGGAAAAAAATCCCAAGTGCAGATTTTATTTCGGAGAGAAAGAGAGTGCACATGATGGCAGGCTTTCTATGTAGCGAACAGTTATTTGTTCGTTTTGTTGAAGGAGGCAGATCACCCTAACTAAAACTTGTTTCTTTGTTTGCAATAAACCGTGAACGTTCTATTGGCCCAAAAAGTCAAATTGCAGGCAGATGGTAATCGTTCTTATTTAATGCTTTCCCTCGCACTCAAAAGTTCAGTCCCTCCCCAAAAGAAATCGGCAGATCTGACGTGTCCGAGAGGGAGTGTGAGTCGATCGAAGTTGCCATGGAGGGTTGTTTTTTTTTTTTATTATTCACCATGTGCATGACCATCCTGGTGCAACCACCCCAACTCACCAAACCCCCACCACTCCCCAAACCCCAAGCCCCAAGCCCCAAGCCAACGGCTACAGGCAGCCAATGGGAGCAAGACATCCAAGTCCAAAATGAAATCAGACAATTGAAATTGACAGTTGAGCTGGATGGACACGCCCCATTTAGTGGCTGCTGGAGCTGAATCAAATTACACACCCACCCTGCGAGTCCTGCATATCAACCTAGCGGACTTTTGGCTGAGAGGATTAGAGCATTTGCAGGATAGGGAAAGTCTCCATTTTTGGGATTTTTTATTTTTTTTGCCCTTCAAGAGGGCTGCTGCGTAAGAAAGAAAGAAAAGAAAAGAAGGCACTGAGAAATGTAGTCCATCCGAAATGGGTCAGTTTTGTCCCTTTTGGAGACTTCATGCGCCGCTGCCACATGTGTGGGACTGGTCGGGTGTCCGGGTAAGCTCACGAACGCTAAATAGCCCTAGTCGTACATTAGACAGCCCTGATAGTCTGTCAGGAATTCAAAAAGTGATTTTATTTAACGGGAGGGAACTTCTTGTGAACAGTAATGATCATTTCACCAAACAAACTTAAGTTTGTTTAAAGCATTTAGACTTTTTAACTTTAACGGATAAACATCTGAATCTACTTAAATCTAATTTACAGTGCTACACACGGGCATTCAGATTCGCAAGGAAGACATTTTTACTATACAAAGAATTCAAGCTATGAAAAGCACTTACATTGAAACACTTATGTCTGGATAAGAGAGAAGCACCTTATGTCAAGACGAGCAACACGTATCTGAAACCAAACAGCTGGAAAGCACTGTAGACAACTTATAATAAGTTTATTCTTTTTTTTTTTCTTGCCGTTTCAACTAAGTTCTTTCACTTTGCACTGGTAGAAGACGAGCGAGTAAACGAATCTCTGAACGCAATTTGGCCGACGCAGGTAGCTACGCTTCTCTTAAAACGAAGTGCAAAGCACGCTTTGTTAACTCTTTCATGATCAGCGTGAATCATATTCGTAAAGAATAAACAATGGCCTATTTGGAGGAATGAATGTATGCAGGATTTGTGACTTTCTTTCCTGGTCAAAGCCAAAACTGCTAGAAAAATTATGCAAATCACATTCAGTGGCTTGGAATTTTTTAGAAAACTGTGCCCGTGTCGATATTTTTCAAGAAAAAGAAGCGTATTCCTGACTCCTCGTGTTCTTCAGGTGAGGGAATACATACTAGCAATAACAAACTATATTTTAACAACAAATACAACAATGCGTAGCTTTCAAAGTTGTACAGAACTTCATATAGGCATTGCTTATTAGGTAAAATAAAACAAATGCAACAACATTTTCTTAAAACAAAAGCTTGCACATTGTCCAATATTTAGAAATGCACCATTCCAGACTATTATTATTATTATTATTAGATACTGCATCGTTTCTCTGACCCATAATAAATCATTAGCTGATTTTAGTACTTACGAATTAAATGTGTGTTCACAGAGTAAGTTTTGGACGGGACGAATTTCAGCAATTCTGTAGTTTTTTTTTTGTTTGTTTGTTTGTTTGTTTGTTTGTTTTTTTCCCAGCAAATCACTGCAAAGAGCCAGGTACATTTTAACAGAGTAGCATTTATTTGCTATTAAAAATATTTGTATTTACTCAAATATATTCGGAGATAGCTATATCATTAAAAAAAAAAAAAATGTGACTACCATAGGCATATCGTGAGAATATATTTCAGTATTTAAGCCAATTATGAAACTATTTTAAAAGTTCTAAACTCTTTTGTTGGACAGTTTGTTTATATTATAATGGGACTAGTTATAATCCCAATAGAAGGATTAAGTTTAAGTTAAGAGTGTTTATGGTAGCCAAAGAATTGAAATGAGATTCAAGGGGGGGAAAAAAAAAAAGTGAAAATGTTAATATAGCACTAAATAATAAGGGAGAAAGCCTCTGAAAACAGGGCAGTTCAGCAAACATAAAAAATGATTTCACGTTATTGGGTAAAAATATCAATCTACGAAAACCTGTATGTCGAATCAGACCAATGATTAAGAATTACAATCCAAATAATGTTGGACTTTGTGATGTTGATAACAACAACAACAACAACAACAACGAGACATACCTTGCTATAGCTAATCGAAATCATTGTACTAAACGTCTTAAAACACTACAGGGCTACGGATTCAATCTGTTCATTTGGAACTAAAGAGGAAGGGAAGGATTTTTCGTTTCAGTGCCAACGCGTTGTATTTTGTGAAGGTAACGTTTAAGAAGCGCTTTAGTTTTGGAGTAAGTACATAGTGGTAACGTGGTTTAATAATAATAATCCTTTTAGATCCATATTGGTTATGCATGCTGATTTATTACAGAGCGTTTACCTTTTTATCAGTTCAGATCTGTGGATATAATAGAGCTACATGTTATACAGAGAGCTTTAGTAATGACTTCATCTAGTGTTTGAAATAATGATGTATTAAGATTCCCCCTCCCCCCCGAACTTTATCTATCTATTATAGTATCTAATGCACAATTACATGGCAGTCACAATATTTCCATAAAACTACAATCTAACCTTTCTTTTTTCTTTTTTGGCATAGTGTTCATATTGACATCGATGGAATTTTAATCATAGAACTAGAAAGAAATCACTCTGACGTAATCCAGTTAGCAGGACTGCAGGCGTTTATCTATAAAACAGCAGCAAAGACACTAAATGCACTAAAACGATTCTAATGCCTTTAAAATATAGACAGGACAGTGCATTTGAATGTAAAAAAAAAAAAAAGTGAAAAAAAAAGTAAGACAAAAAAAAACAAACAAAAAAAAAAAAAACCAAGCACTCCATCTGTGTATAATTTGCCTTTTGAACCATCAGACAAAGAGAAAAGCTTTACATTTTTTGATGCCATGGTTAGGGAAAGTCGTTGCTCCACCGTATCTGTTTAGATTCTCCCTATACAAAGCAAGTAAGGGGGAAAGTCTTATAGCATTTTTCGTAAGATTCTATTTTGCTAACATGGGTTATTATTTCATACAAAGAGGGAGAGGTCAGTATCTGGATGTTATTTATGAATATCTTAAAATGAAGCAAACATATTTATAAGTAACTTCGAGACGTTTTGTTTTTTAATTAATAAAAAAAAAAGTTAATATATTTCTAAAAAAAAAAAAAAAACACGATGTTGATTTCTACTAAAATTAAGATTATAGAATTTTTTATTTATAAATAAAAAAAAAAAAGTTAGATAAATCCTTCATAAATGAGGTGGGCGGTAGGGGCTTTTAAAAGGATTATATTTTAACTTCAGATTTTCAAACGTTAACGATGGAATAAGTTCAGGAAAAAAAATACAAAAAAAAAAAAAAGTATTTTTTAGGATTAGGAGGTATTTTAGTCTCAAGTTTGTGCCTCGATCACATTTTAGCACTGCATCAACACTTGGCACACGTGTTGTTTGCCTGCTGTACTTTAACTAACCCCATACTGCTGACTGAACACAATCCTTTACTCCCTCATTTCTGGTTTCAATAATGTATAGAATTTTTTGTTTGTTTGTTTGTTTGTTTAATTTCTTTCTACTTTTACTTTGAACGCTTCACCTGTTTCGACTACAGTGAAGTGAAAGGGCGTCACAGAGGTGTGTGGAATGGAGAAGCAGGTGGATAATTGTGCATATACACATTTTTTTGAGCATACATCTACTACATTCTCTAAAATCCCCCCCCCCCCCCCCCCAAAAAAAAAAAAAAAACCCAGTGTGCTATGAGTGTTAGGAGCACACCATTAAATATTCAAACACCCCACCGTTTCCACTTTTCTATCTCAGCGCAATGTAGTAGATCTATGCCGATATCAGTAAACACAGAACACACTCATATATTCTACAACACAGTAGTTTGCATGTATCTTGTATCATCGCCAGGCTGGAAAACGGTACTAAAAATGTTTTGTTGCATACAAGTGAAGGCTTTCTGTACACACTACACTAAAGGGCTGATGAATACTTGGTTGTTTTTTGTTTTTTTTTTCCCGCTTGTAGATTTTCATCACTCACAGGAAAACATATAACAGCAGCTTGTTATGTTTGAAGGATAGCCTCAGCTCTTACATGGTGAAATTGTATCTCAACTGTTTTGACTTCATAATGGCAAAGCTAATTGTGTAGCGTGGTTTGATTTGTTTCAGTATGATAGTGACACAAAAAGGGCGGGGCGGGGGTTTAAGGGGTGATCATGTTCTTTTCGGGCTTGCTTTGGATAGGTAACTCCGCTCCAACAGTCTGTCTTTGGTAGCTTTCAGAATCTTCCGACTCAGTAGAAAAAAAGAAAGTGTTTCATATAAACTCATGTAGTGGTCTTAGTGCATTAGTTTGGAACCGGCATCTCCTGCTCTTAAGTGTTTAGGTTCTTGTTGGTGAGTGAGAAAAGTTCGCCATACCATAGGGTTAGTTTTTTGGCTAGCCAATACTTCAAAAACCTTGTTTATTTCTTCTTCTTTTTTCTTTCTTTCTTTTTTTCAAAACCCTTGGTCGTTCATATGGTGCCCACACGAGGCATACAATTTTGCAGGTTTATTTCTTAGCACATTTTCTCTGTGAGTTTATTATTTTTTTTCTTCTTTGTTTTTATATTTGACCAATGTATGTATACCATACTAGTTTCTGTTATTTTGTTACTTTCCAAACATGTATTGTAAATGTTTCTAATAAAATCAATTTAATAATCTTGATGAAATCTGTTGAAATCTCTACGCAGTAGTTAAACGAGGCAAGAGGCTACAAGCAAACACAATTTATTTATATTATATCCAAATGTACAGATTTATGCATCAACATAAAGTCCCTTCTTACATTTCATCCCTTCATATACGAGTGCCACAAATGTTAGAAAAATACGCCACTCTTTTATTTTTTTTTTTTCTCCTCCGTTTCACTTTTGGGTTAATTTACGAAACCAGAACCAGAAAATGGAAGCTCACAATGAGAGAGCTGTGTTTTCCCCTGATTTCTAGACAATCATTTAATTTAGCATTTCCAATTGTTTTGGTGCATTAATGCAGTGTTTCATCCAGGAACATGTTTTTTTTTTTGGGGGGGGGGGGGGGGGACACGACAAAAACTTGCTGCCACATGAACTGTAACTTTTACTAGGTGAAAGGTACTGCTGGTGCTGGAGGATTTTTAAAATGCAGAAAACACCTTGACACATCAAATCTAAAAATGTTTAAGAATGGGATTAAAGTGAAGTGATGACCGCTAAACATCACATGTTCTTCACAAACCCATAATGCAATTAAAAGAGGCTTCCTAATTGACACAAACTGAAAACTGCACTAGATCTACAGATAAATGACCTTCACCACAGCACCCTTTCTCCTTGAAAAAGGGAAAACTCTGACCTACCAAGACCTCCCTTTCACCAGGACCATGACTTGAACCAGAGAGAAAAGGAGGGAGAATAGAGAAACAGCGTGAGAGATGGGACACAATTAACAGAGATCCCGGAGGGTATGGCTTTCTTCGGGTTACATACAGTATATTATAGGGATGGGCAATGAGGACTTCACTTACAGTAAGACAAGCCCCTTCCAGTACACCAGAAACTCCTCAGTGAGCAGCTCAGCGTGCCACTGCTGCTCAGTCCTGCAACATAATCCGTCCGTGTAAAGGGATGAGCCTGCCTCTGCCTTCCTGTGTCATGCCTCCGTCTTAGTCCAGGTTAAATGACTCACTGATAAAATGGCACCTAGAAATGCCTCTAAAGCAAAGCTGATCCATTCAAACAAACATAAAGACCTCTTGAACAAAAAATAAATAAATCACCCAAAAGGAAACGGAGCAGGAAACACCCCCCCCCCCCCCAACACGTTTTTTCTGCACAATAACTTAAAAAAATAAACAAAAAAAAACAGACACTTGATTAGTTTATGTTACGCTTTACTCACCCACGAGAGAATACAGTTAAATCAACCCTTAAATATCATAAACAGACCAGCAAACACCATCTAAATAAAACGTGTTTAAAAAAAAAAATAATAATCCACAGGCTATCAGGATGTGATCTCAACAGTGTCATCTCAGATATTTCAATACATCAAATAAATAGAGGGGTTCTTTCGCTAGTTGAGTCATCGTACAAATCAACAATACAGGCAGACGCAGCAGACACAGAGATGAAGACGATTTTTTTTTTTTGTTTTTTTTTTTTCCCAAGGATCCACTGAGGAAAAAAAGATCGCTTCCTCCAGGAGACTGATAAAAACTAGACCTGAACAGTGTGTAGTGGTTAAAATAGACATCGTTTCACTGTAGCACCCTCTTTCCATCTGCATAGGCTTGAGCACATTCTAAGCACTAGTTGGTGATATGAATCGTTACTTCAGCAATACGTGCATAGACATAAAGTCACCTAGTGCCGTTTCTAATTAGTGTAAAAAAAAACAAAAAAAACTTAAATCAGTCTGTGGAGAAAACAAAAAAAAACAATTCTTCCTTTTCACTTCTGTCCCTATTGTTAAAGCTTAACTTGTTGAATTAGGGCTTAGCCGATAAAGCCTACTGCATGTGTTATTAAGGGTAAAGGGGGGGGGGTCTTAATGTGCTTGACAAACAAACTTTGCAACCCCCCTTGGCCAGCCTTATGTCGGTTTTTACCCATAATCCCATGGTGCTATGGCGGCTGCTTAGTTGTTCTGGCAGCAGGCGTTTTGCTTGGCCGAGCTCTGTGTGGGCTGCACCGTGATGGGCACGACTTTGGAGTTGGGGGAGAAGTCGGTGTCGCCGCGCCCCGAAATTTGCCTCTGAGACACGATGCGGTAGATCGCTGAAAGAAAAATGAACGGATAAATTACACTGTAACGTCATGATAGACGGGAAAATAAATTACTTCAGTGGAGAGATTAATAAAGAACTCCCATTCACAAAACAAACACAAAAGTGCATTTTCTAAATTATACAGGCTTATAATAGAGCGAGGGCTTATTTGACCTGAAAAAGGGTTCAGTTCAAGTCTGTGGCTTGGAATCTGCTGCCACCTAATGGCAGAAATATAATCAAACTCCAGGATCAGGGGTGAAAGATTTCTGTCCTGGAGGGCCAACATACTGTAGTTTGGACAATTTTTTAAAATCAATTTGTAGTCTGGTTAGTGCCATTTAACACATACACACACCAAAAAAAAAAAAAAAAAAAAAAAAAACCCTCAAACTGACTAAAGAACATTCTCCTTTTAATCCATCTATTATCTAACTAGTAAAAATACTATCATATCTTCTAACTAGAACTAAATACTACTATTACTGCTATAGCACTATTATTATTATGTAACTAGCAAAAATACTTAAGAACAAAGGCCAGAATGCATCATGATGCGTGTAATGCAAAATGCATTTTGGGAAATTATCTGGTATTTTAAAGCTGCTTTCACACATGGCGTTACACACGTTTTACATGTAACCCTAGTGATCAGGACATGCCCTGGGGGGCAAGTGAGAAAAAGAGAGAGGGGAAAAAAAAAAAGAAAAAAAAAGAAACCGCATGCTGGTGAAAAAAATGCCTTGTTAGTGAGCGAATACGAGGAGATTTATGACACGCAGTATTGAAAAAATATTTCGCTGCCAATATTCCGAATTTGCGACGTACCTGAAAACAGCTACGTGTCTATTTTTTTAGTACATGACGTCACTTTAACTGTGGCACAATTGGTCGAGTCGCACAAGCAGCTCAAATTCTCTGCCTCCGAAGCTACAGTGAAGGCAGACGACCTCCTCATGACCCGAGTTACAGCAATCTGCATTACTGATGAGAATACATCTATAATCTAGAAAGCAAGCTAGGCTAGTTAGTTAGCTGATACTAACTAGGACTGGTAAGAGCGTTGTTATAGTTATATCACGTGAGCTGCTTTTTTTTTCTTTTTTTTTTTTTTTTTTGTCCAATGTTCTGGACAGTGCTATCTCTGTTTAAAAAAAAAAGTAAAAAAAAAAAAAAAAAGTGTGAAAGCAGCTTATACTCTGAGACATTTAGTGGAAGCTTGAGTCCACTGCCCCTGACCTGGAGTTGTGCCCCTTTGCCGTTTTGTCTCGTATGGCCGATGTCTGGTATGATCGGACTTACCTGTGAGAATGGTCTGGAAGGCGAGCTCTACATTAGAGGAGTCCAAAGCAGAGGTCTCGAGGAAGGAAAGCCCGTGTTTCTCTGAAAGACAGAAATCACACAGCAGACTGAAGTCATGGAGCTGTCACCAGGTGATGGGACGCTGCATCGACTTAACCGAGGCACTGAAAGAAATTTGTCTGTGTTTGTTTTAAAAATAAATAAATAAATAACACCTTTTAAAATCATGATCCAGAACAAGCACAAGTGATGTATCTTCCTTAAAACGTTGAGCTGATGGATATGAACTTGCTGTGTGTGTGTGTGTGTGTGTGTGTGTGTGTGTGTGTGTGTGTGTGTGTGTGTGTGTGTGTGTGTGTGGTGTCGCAGAAGGCAGCCATTTGAACCGCTTTAATGCTCCTTTATGCTTTCAGATGGCCGATGCGGTTTTTGTATATTTAATATCTGGTTATCGTCATTTCCTCCTTTTCCATTAAGAAATTTGAAAATACAATAAAAATACAGTGATATAAATATATACTACTGTAAAGTTATGGTGAATTTCCTGCTGATACAAACTAATAAGGATAAATAAGCAACTAATCAACACCGAACGCAGAAAGCTGACCCTACGAAACAAGTTTTCAGCGATGCAGTGCGCTGCGCAGTGAGCCAGCACCATGGAAAACAGTGGCTGAGGTAAGAAACCACTTCCACACGTCTTTCATCAGCGTCGGTTCCGCAAACCATTGCTGCATTAGATGTCTGCGGAAACGTTAAACGGGACTCTTCGTTGCGATTAGAAACCGTTCGAACTGACCTGCGAAAGCCTTGGCCTCGTCCGTAGGCACGGCCCGTAGGTGACGCAGGTCGCTCTTGTTGCCCACCAGCATGATGACGATGTTGCTGTCGGCGTGGTCCTGCAGCTCTTTCAGCCAGCGCTCGGCGTTTTCATACGTCAAGTGCTTCGCGATGTCGTACACCAGGAGAGCGCCGACGGCACCGCGGTAGTAACTGCAAACACAAACGTCACAGCAGGCCGCCTTTTTATTCATTCGCAGCTTTGACGCTCAAATAAAACTTTTCGTTCTGATGAAATGAATGCAACTTGGAAACAGTTCTTGTCTGTTGATTTAAACTGACCAGACTATTTTGCTCTTAAACTGGCCTGAATAGTAAAAATTACTATGTTACTGTCGTTTTAGCGCTTATAGTGCAGCCCTAAGTGAAGCTCAAACAAATGAGGCCAACGATGTATTCAAACTAGCGCTGGTGCCATGACGTCACCTTCACAGCCATACAGTTCAAGGAAACAATGAAAGAAGGCTAGTGATACCAGTTAGTGTGGTATTCTGTGCAAATTTTGGATCACAATCCTGTTCCAAAAATACCTTTCTTATGATAACAGTTTTGGCTCATTAAATAAGCAATAAAACATTCCTAT
Source organism: Cranoglanis bouderius (assembly GCA_023630585.1). Classification (NCBI taxonomy): domain Eukaryota; kingdom Metazoa; phylum Chordata; class Actinopteri; order Siluriformes; family Cranoglanididae; genus Cranoglanis; species Cranoglanis bouderius. Next base: position 27,008,593 of record CM042539.1, read on the forward strand.
AAAAGCACATCCTGAAGCGTTTTTATTCCTCTTACACCACAGCAATAAGCCAATGAGTACAATATTATTATTATTATTATTTTTTTTTTTTAAAGAACAATACATTATACTTTCTATCCATTTATAGTTAAATCTGAGGTCCAAAAAAACACAGCTTGACACTGGAGACTCCTTCGATAAATGTTAAATAAATACATTTGTCCTTACAGAAGACTTCATTTCAACGTTTACACCCTTTCTTTCATTTGTTTATGAGGATCGTCCACCGCGCAAGTCCCTGTGAATATAGACACGATACCATACACAGAACGAGCGCGTTAATATAAACATGTAGTCTGCAGTAGAACTGCAGTTATAGACACATAAGACGAATTAATCAACACCTTCTGACCAATCAGAATGGAGAATTCAAAAGATACTGGAGAGCTTCAGTAAAGTTTATATAGACGACTCTGTTGCATTAAACGATGAGCTGTGGATTTATATTGAACTCTTCATTCTTTTATTTGTTTGAGACTCATTTGTTCATGTTTAGTGTTTAACACTCAACGCATATGACTACGATTTATAATATAAAAAGTGGTATGGAGTGCAATTAAATGATTTTGTAACGAAATGACTGGGATACATAAGTGCAAAAACGCAGCACACACTGATGCATGTAGGAGCTGAGAGTGGTACAGGCTTAACACTCACGCCGAGGTGATGGCACGGTATCTCTCCTGGCCTGCGGTGTCCCAGATCTGGGCTTTGATCGTCTTGCCCTCTACGTGAATGCTGCGGGTGGCGAACTCCACGCCGATGGTGCTCTTGCTCTCCAGGTTGAACTCGTTCCGCGTGAAGCGGGACAGCAGGTTGCTCTTCCCGACTCCGGAGTCTCCGATCAGCACCACTGCGGAGGATTCGAGAGGTCAGAGATCAGCGAGGCGGAAAGAAGAATTGGGGAAGCTTTCTTTGGTTGTAAGCGCTTTCATAAATCCTGCTCTGAGACGGCAGGTTTCAATACAGCTTCGTTTTTTTTTTGTTTTTTTGTTTTTTTAAACCAAGGCACTACACAACTCCCTTCTCAAGCTCACCTACATGTCTGTTATGAAATGCATGACATTCCTTTGGTGTTTCCTGAATTTCAGGAAATGTAAGGTGAAAAAATAAAATCATATACGCGTCGAGGATTACAAAGGATTACATACAATCCCCTTTTTAAAAATGACGCAGATATTTCATATAACTTTCCTACTTGTTTATCGTGCATTTGTTTTTGTTTTTTTAAACAAACCATTATCCGATTGCATAACGAGATTTGGAAACAATTTCCGCAGACTACAAGGGAAACATCCGACATGCAAATAATGACTGAAACAATCTGCTTTGACTAAAAAAAATAAATAAATAAAATAAAAAAATCCACTTGGAAACTCGGTCAACAAGCTGTTTGGCAGGAAAAGGCAGCATACGGAGGGCCAAGCGGTGATTCATTAGTACTGACTGACTCAGAATCAAAACAGTAAGAGGTGCAGCTGAGGTTGGGTTCTTTATTTAAAAGGGAGCATTCAAGACACGGCCGGTACGCTTACGCAGGACTGTCTAGCAAATCCTCGATTTATTCATCATATGTGATACCACTGAGATTTCTATTTTGGCCAGAGATCAACGCAATCAAACTAACCCAACATTAAAGTATAAAATTAAACTGCTACAGGTTTCCAAAGCTCAGCAACATATCCGCATGCGTAACAAATGCTGCACGGGACGTGTGTGCAGGTTCTTCCGGTTCGACTGCACCTGCGGCCCTTGAAACAAAAGCTGCAGACGTTCGTTTTACATCGATGAAGCCTTTGTATTACTTTTCAGTGCAACACCACCATGACGGACATCTGTGAGAACTTTCATAAAATCTTGGAGACATTTTAGGATACATTTGAAAGGAAATGTATATATTATACATCTCCTCAGCTCTGGGTGTTGTTACAGAAGCTTTAATGTGAATGTGTTGTGGCTTTTTGTTGAAGAGCACATTTAGGTAATAAACAGACAGCTGTGAAACACTGATATTTTGAAATAACTGACTCATTTCGCCACGGAATTGTGCAAGATCTCTCACTCTTTCTACACAGCCACCTAATCCACCAGTCTTCGACTATCACGCCGTACAAAAACAGCATACTATTGGTTAAATATATAATATTAGTATATATATATATATTATTATTATTATATTTGTCTACTATTCAGTATTGTAGTATGCTCATCAGGACCTAGGCTTTATCTTGTTTTTAAATACCACTAGTACCAGATAGACTATAAGTCATTAAGTTTGCTCATTAAAGAGAGAAAAAAATGTAATATATATTGTTAAATGTTATTAGCAACAACATTTGTGTAACTGACACCACATGAAATGAGGTTTATGATGTTATTTTCTCCTTTCAGCCCAAATGGCGGCTCCAAGTATAACCGAGTGCACTACATAGGATGCACGAGCCATTATTCTATCCACTACAGAGTGCGCCTAAACAGGGCACAAGATGCAATTCGGGATTCATCCTCAAGTTAAACCAGCCAGATAAGCCAGCTTCGAGAAAGTTTGCAGAGCTTCTCACCTTTGAAAAGATAGTCATATTCCTCTTCTCTACCCGTCATGGCTTCGGAGCGGCTCGTACAGACAGGTAACTGACAAAAATGGTGTGTAAAGTAGTAAATGAGTTGACACTACTTGTAGCTAGCTGGCTAAGCTAACGTCAAAGCAACTTATCATGAAGATACGAGGTAGTCAAAACCGCCAGGGTGAGTCAAGGAAGCGCATGTCAAACCTTGATGATCTTCTCACAAACCGACTTTACGGTGTCACGAAGCGTTTTTAAGAAATATATATATAGATATATATATCTATATATAAACTACAAATAATATTAATCAATTTCAAATCAAAGCGTTACTGAGTAACTTGTTTGCCTGCGTCACCAAGGTTTCTGCGCTCGTCCTTCGAGCGGCTCCTTTCCATACACACTCTGGAGCTGCTTCCACCCCGTCGAACGCCTGACACTGACTCGGATCTGATTGGCTCATTCGGCTGTCAATCATATCACGTTCGCCAATGAAGGAACGCACTGGAATCAACAGGTGCCCCACGTCATCCTCTCAGGTAACTACACAGGTGCAGCGCCTGTGTATAACACCGGAAATGCCACGTATGGGGTAAAAAACGACGGCGCAATTTCCTTTCAGGTTAAAAAAAAACAAAAAAGCACCTGTCTTTTCCTTTACACAGTGACTATAGAAAAACCTTATCTTGTGAAACTTTCCTTCAGGTAAAAGGAAGCGCCTGATTTTTGTGCAGTACTTCCGGATTAGACGTTCTTATCATCCATCAAACGTGTTTTTTAAAATCAGGCTGATCTTTTTTTTTGTTTGTTTTTTTTTTATATATGAAGCTTTATAACTACACTAATACAGTGCAACTATAGCATCTTTGTTGTGTAATTGCATAATAACACATACAGACTGATCCAGTGTAATAAACATGCAGTTTACATCTAATTACACAGAAATTACCATGTATTTACTGCATGAATTACAGACACAATAAAGCTGATTTTAGAATATGCTTAAACCCTGGAATCTTTTTTTATTTATTTCTTTATTTGTACAATCAGTAGTCAGTATCGACTGTGAATTATTCAGTCACTGCGGTAAAAGTAAAAGGAAAGGTATGTAGTTACAAGAATGAGGAATGTAATGTAAGTCTGGGCATGCCAATGAATCAGGACAATAGATCAGTAGAAGATCTTCTGGAGTATAAATCACCCAGGCGCAATTATTATGAGTCATGTCAAAATTATTTTGTTTTATTTTATTTTAATCTGGCAAGTGCGGACTTACGTACCTCACTCAAGTATGCCATATGTGGTTCTTCCCTCAAACTGTTGCCACAAAGTTGGAAGCACACAATTATTAAATAATATTTATATATTATAAAATAATCATTATAATTTCCCTTCACTGGAACTAAGAGGCCCAAACCTGTTCCCCCAGCATGACGATGCCCCTGTGTACAAAGCGACCTCCATGAAGACATGGTGTGTTAAGGTTGGACTGGAAGAACTGGAGTGTCCTGCACAGAACCCTGACCTCAACCCCACTGAACACCTTTGGGATGAACTGGAACTGGAGCCTCCTCATCTAACATCAGTGCCTGACCTCAACCTCACTAATGCTCTTGTTCATTTGTAAATGAACACAAATCCCCACAGCCACGCCCTAAAATCTAGTGGAAAGCCTTCCCAGAAGAGTGGAGCTTATTATAACAGCCAAGGGGGAATAAATCTGGAATGTGATGTTCAGGTGTACACATACAGTACTTTTGGCCATATAGTGTTAAGATGAATACCTTAAAAGTAAGTCAGGACTTTGATGCCAAGTATGAAGTAATATTATCATGCCCAATATAAAACATAAATAAACAAACATACTTGTATGTGTTTTAAACAAATGCAAAAAAAAAATAATAATAATAATAATTACAAAATTATATATCCTAGTGTCATTTCTGTCAAAATTAGGCTACATAAATAGCCTAAACAAGTGTCACACATATTCTTTATACAGCCCCATTCAAGGCTTATTGTGTACGTAAATGTCTGGGTGTAATTTTAGATCGTGATGACCATAAAATACATGAAATATTTTTTAAACCAATAAGGAATGTTATGATGTGATTCAAATATGAGAAAAAGAGGACTCTGGTGTTTCATAGGCAAATGAAACAATAATCAATTTATTAATCATTACAATCCACTATATCATATTTGATTGATATGATCAGTATTAAAAGAAAACTTGTGTCCTTATTATAATAAGGATTTAACTGGGAGAAGATTGAAAGTCGTGAAATGTAGTGTGCGGTTTTAATTGTTGTTTGACAACTTTTAGTGTGAAATAATATTTTCAATACAGCACATTTACGTCTAACAGTCAATTGAAATTAATCCTAAAGGATGACTTAGGACAGTTAAGACACAGTTGCTACATGGTGACATTATTTCATAAATAACATCGTTTTCACAAAACTAAGAACTGCTAAAAATGCTAGCGTGCATGTGAGAAAAGACAGGAGAAACATCTTAGAAAGCAATTTCAGCCTACAAAACATGCGCAAGAATACTCTCTCATGATAGTAACACAGTAGTGACACCCCACGAAGAAATACATATGGCCACGTCAGTCAGCAAACAGTGGTTCATTTGGATTTATCATTGGACAGACAGCACCGTGTCCCTCCAGACACAGTGTGGTCCTCTTGACTCCTCTGCTGTACTCTACTATTCCTCCATGTCTTCATTCTTATAAGTTTTTACAGCAGGGCTTCTTCTCATCCTGAGCTTCAGTGGGTGCGGCGTTGGGATTGGACAGCGACACGGCGCCGACTGAGCCATGGGTCACCCCTTTGCTGCTTACTTTCTTGTGGATTTCTGCAAGACAGTTGATAAATTAGCTTCCCAATTTAACCGTCAGCAGCCACCATTAAGTCTCCAGCCTAAATTCCAAGCGCAAAACTCCAAGGATGGAAAAATAGCAGAAATACGAGATGTAGTATTGACAGTATACAGTACCTGTGAGGACGTTGTTGAAAGCGGCCTCAACGTTTGTTGATTCCAATGCGGAGGTTTCCATGAACAGCAATCCGTTCTTTTCTGGTTATAAAAAAAAAAAAAAGACATACCATATTTTCATAGAGTGTCCATTATAACAAGTGTATAGCAAGTTAAACGGGTCATATAACAGGAAAGTAAATCTTAGATAAACACCTGCGAAATCTTTTGCATCCTCGGTTGACACAGCTCGTACCGATGACAAGTCTGACTTGTTACCAACCAGCATGACCACAATTTGGGGATCGGCATGGTCGTAAAGTTCCTTCAGCCAGCGCTCGGCACTCTGGTAGGTCAATTGCTTTGAAATGTCATAAACTAGCAGCGCTCCAACAGCACCCCGATAATAACTGCAGCAAAGGAACAGCAGAAAATCAGGAAATCGATTAGAGCAGTGTTTCCCAAATTGGTCCTTGGTGCTTCTCTGAATGGTCATATTGTTGCTCTGTCTCACACCTACATCCTAACACCTACACCAGTTATTCTGTCTTCATGATTGCTTGTCTTAAGTCCGTTGGCAACTAGGACAGAGCAATAATGTGGACCATCTGAGAGTCTCCGAGGACCAGTTTGAGAAACGTTGGAAAATTGGAATTTTTTATTAAAATGATCTTCATGTATACGATGGTTCTCCAAAATGAAGGTCACCCAAAGAATTCCTTTTTGGGATTTAGTTGTTGCTTAGACATAAGGTATAATGGCAGATGTTTTCTAATTGGGTTTCAAGTCATCAAGAGAATGAGAAACGGGAACTCGAGAGGTGCAATAAGAGAGAATAATTGTCCTGCTCTCTGGGTAGAGGATAGCATTCATCTCTTCCCTGCCAATCAGAGCACGCCTAGCCAATCATGGGCATCTGTAAGCACCCTGTACCAGGTAGTTAGTATTACTGATTGCTTGTTTTAGATGTGAATGGGAGCTTAGAGAGAGCAAAATGATCGACCAAATGGCAGTTCCAGTAGACCAGTTTGGGAAACGCTAAAAGTTTGCAGTTTTTGACTTGAAAGGTCCTTAATTAGGATCTAAATTTGTTTGGTGGTTCCTCAGTCTTCTGATCTTTTGGATTACACAAACAATTAAGTTTTGGATTCAGTTACTACATGAAATAAAACCAAGTAGAACCTCTATATTTGGCAGATATTATCTGATTGGGTCTCAAGTTTCCCAAGAAAGAGAAACTCCCAAGTAGCCCAGTGGTCTAATCCTCTCATTAGATTGCAAGTTGGACAGGAGTGCGGTGAACCATTTCTCTTCACATGTCTCGGAGTAAGAAGGTGTTTGGCAAGGCAAGGGTTATACATGACATATGACTATTGGAAGACATATGGCCTACCTTTTGTAACATTGGAGGATTAAAAGCTCTTTCTACCTTTTTTTGACCACGTGATCTAATTTTGCATAATAACACTGACGACGGTGAGAGTTGAGGAGACCACAATAATGTGTATCTTGAGAAAACAGCAGATAGAGTGGCAGTGTCGCCAACGGAGATGGCATATCAGGCCATTAAACAAATCTCATCACAACAACGTGGATTGTATTTATGGCTACCACATAATGAATGTGCATGCCTTAGCCCTCACCTTCCCAGATTATTAGGTGTCGTGCAAGCATGAAGACTAACTTATGTGGTGAAAATTGGCAGTGACTGATTTTTGAGAAAACGGTTGAAAATCTGAAAGTAGAACTGGATTTTGACACATGACATGAGTATTGAGATTTTTGGACTTTTATGAGGAACTACTATTCCTGAGCATGATATGCCCTTCTGATGAGGACTGACTGTTCACTCGGTGGAATATTGAACACTGCAGTGGCCTTCCATTGTATAAGTGGACAACAACCGTGATCACTTACGCTGAGGTGATGGCACGATACCGCTCCAATCCGGCTGTGTCCCAAATCTGGGCTTTAATAGTGAGGCCATTCAGATCCGTAGTCCTCGTACTGAACTCCACACCAATAGTGGTCCTGCTGTCATGGTTGAACTCGTTCTTAGTAAAGCGTGAAAGCAAGTTGCTCTTGCCTACGCCCGATTCCCCTATGAGAACCACTGGGGAAATAAACACAGAGGTGATTATAAATCCATGATGTTGGGAGCTGCTACAGGTACAGACCTGTACTATTTAGGAACTGTGGTCAGAAAATCGGTTTAAGTTGGATTGGACTGGGCCCGGTCTAATCTTAAGGTGGGTTGAAGATTTTATGAGTCAGTTGAGAGTGAACCATTTGAAATACCTGTTATTATACACTCCCTGTAACAACTTGGGATGTTGTCTGTATGTCTAGGCAAGCCAGAGATATTTGAAGGTTTCATCACCGAGAGCATCACACCCATCAAAGAGTCAGTGATTCACGTACATCTCAATTCTTGACAAAATAGAAATGAGGACATTGTGCTGGGAAAAAACTAGTCATATATGGATACCTTGTTTCGTTTGAATAGCTGTACTTCTGAACTCAGCATTATGAGATAAAGACAGATACTTTCAAACACATTCCTCTAATATTATTAGGAATCCAGACCTAAAACAACAAAAGAAGACTATGAAAATAAGGGATTCGCAACTCCTTTGACAGATTATTGCAAAACCTTGTGCTTTACAAAGTAACATGGAAGTCAAAAACACTCTGTTTTCACATATTCAGTAACCTGTCGTGTGCAAACAACACACCAGTTGCCATGGCAAATCAGATTTGTGACCTTGGAGCATTTTGCAAGGCTTATGAGTGGATTCTAGTGAAGAAAAAAAAAAACCCCACAAAAAACAACCTCCTGTGCTGGACAAAAATATCTTACTCTGGCTTCTTGAAGGATCGGTTGCATATCTTGCATGCAACTGCACAAAAAGTGTAGGTGTTCATATCAAACTGTTAACTAAATGCGTGTTTCTTTCTCGACGCCGCTTAAGCCAAGGTTCCTCCTGAACGAATCTCTGCACTTACATTGTGCACAAACCATTTCCTCTACATTTAAGAGGACAGGACACTGAATGACCCAAATATCATGAGACAGGCATAAAATTATCATTTGGAAGGATATTCGACATAGCGATTATGTTTCGTTTTGAGCCGTAGTGTTGTTATGATCATAGTTTATTGCTAATATTGCTTATCTGTGAAGCGCCACATGACCATAACAATTATTCTGATCCCTCACAGTGGTATTTTGAGAATGTTTTCATGTCAAACATAACAGCACGTGATCGAGATGCCGTTTGCTTGGCAGCCGAATCCTATGTTGCTTAATAACCGTAACTTTTTGGAGTGATCTCATTCACTGTCAAATATCAAAGCGTGTTTTTCCTACAGCCACTCTACAGACAGCCTTCAGTTTCTAAGCCGACAAAACACCGCATACATTCTGAACTACCAGGGGGGAAAAAATGAATAATGATTACAAAAATAATAATAATAAATAATAATAATAAAATGACACACCTTTAAAGACAAAATTGTAGGCCTCGTCTGATCCCATTCTCAGCCTTCACATTAGTTCCTCTGTCTCAAACTGGATAAAATGCATGAGTCAGGATCCAGAAGCGTCAGGAAGGAAGACAAAACCGAGATGACAAAGCACTCACTTAGCACTGCCAGATGTGAAGGCGAGAATGAAACAAAGAACCAACTAGGAACGCTCCAGCTCTCTCCGTGTGTTTAGGTGTGAAGTTTCACCTGCGAGGACGAGGAAGTAGCCTTGATGTTTGGCTTGGCATTTCCTCTGATAAGTAGAACTCTGGTGGCTGGAGATGGGGTGTGACCAAATCGTCAAGCAGGTTGAACGAGTAGAGTGAGCACAGGTGCTGTCACATGAAACTGCCCTCACTGCTGCACCTGCTCAACCAATGATAAGACAGGCTGATACTAGAACCACCCGCTTTTCAAGAAGAGCCAATCCGTGGGCTGGCTTTATAGAGCAGGAATGCATTGCCTTCAGCTCAAGAAGAGCTTTTGCTTACATACAAAAATGTGCACTTCCTTATTAAATAGTGTGTGGAAATGTACATCGCACGAAGCCTGATTAGGCCATTTGGGATGTAGCTTCTCTCCTAGTGCACACAGTCTAAATGGCACCTGTTACTGTGTTAAAGTAGCTCCATGTAGAACTATTTACAGACCAGGAAAGTTCTATAAAAAGGAATGTTAAAAAAAAAAAAAAAAAAAAAAATCATTTTCATATTTTATTAACATAATCAAATTAGTCAAATATATGGCATGTCAAGCACATATGTACCATTATATTTATTTATTGGTGCTATTATTTATGGGTGTTTTCACTTCGGCACTATCCAGCCAGAGAATGTGAACAGTGCGTCAGTATCTAGAATTGAGACATTTTGTATCATATTAACAGCATTTTATTAAAGCTACATGTACATTTAAGTTGCTGAGCTTTACATGATACCCATTTAATTCAATAATAATAATAATAATAATAATAATAATAATAATAATAATAATAATGACTAAATAACTACAACAGCTTTGTAAATAGTTGGTAGTGATCTCCACTACACAATCAAATTTAAATTAATAATAAAAAATTGTGGAAACCTTGCTTACATGTCACAGGCCCTACTTTGAGAACCAGGGATCTAAGATCTTTTCAGTGTTCCTGGTATTAACACGGTATGTAATAGCGCTAAAAAGACAGTGCTAGTTACAGCCTAGTTTTGTGTGTGTTAATCACAAAAACAGGACAATCGTGTCCAAGACAGCAGCATTACAACAGTTCCTTATATGACGACACATAAGGAAATAGTATAAAAAAGCCACATTAAAGGAACCTCATAACTGTGAAACAAGGCAGTTACAAAATAACGTGTAAGATTACTTCCTCATATGAATGAGACCTTATTTGACTGTTAAACATTTGATTTTTCTTTCTACATTTTGATTAATTATTGCGAAACTGGCATTGTAAAAGTCTGAAACAAACCATGCTTTGGCCAATGACCGTTTAATCCAATTTACTGAAATATTCGAATGATACAAGTTGTACAAATTTGACTCACTGTTCGAGACTGGTTAAGTATGAAGAACTTAAAAACAACCATCCAAGTACAAAATGAGCAGAGATCAGATTTTAATGATTAATGTTATAACCAATATAAACGCCCAGAAAAAATATCCAATCTGATCAGAATTCCAACAAAAAGTCTCCTTTGCAAAAATGTTAAAATAAATGCAAAATAAATACATAAGTACGCATAACTCTTATAGGATCTAGATAATGATCCTCACTACCTCCTTATCTTTATTTCTCATTGTACAGGGAGCAACGCTGTTAACTCACAAAAAAAAGACTATCACTTTTATAATAATGCATCTTGACCTAGATTCATTATTTTGCAAAGTACATTCCCCTCCCATCAAATGTGCCAATAGTAAAGTTTTATATTAAATAAATTAATATTAAATTAAAACTCTTAGCGTTTCAAAGCTACCTTGACAACATGTACATTTAACATGTGGATTTCATTCTTTATTCATTTATTTTTTATTATATTAAAGCGGTTAACAAATTTGTGAAAAAAGTGATTTCTAGCTAAGAATTAGATGTTGGAGCTATAATGCAATTATTTTAAATGTTTAAAGTAACATTTAACAGCAAAAAATCATTATAAGTTTCTTAAGATCAAGATACACTTGAACAGTGAGATAGTTTTATCCAAATGGATTTCCAGGAATTACGTCAAAACGTCAGAACAATTTTAACATGGGATCACTCTGTTAATGATAATGAAATAAAACCAGTAGGACAACAATCTACAAAAAAAAAAGCACATTTATTTATTTATTTTTTTAACCAAATATTGGCTTATTTATACGTTAACTGGTTAGGTGCAACCATAAAAAGATGCTGAGAAAAAAAAACAAAGTTCAATTGGATTCTGATTAATAAGAACTTGTATAAGAACGGCATAGTTCTAGTCTGTTATGAAGATTAGAAGGATCAATTAAGCAAATAAATAAAGCATGAAATCATAGGGTTTTAACAAAAATAAAGGCCAAATTTCAGATGCGTGTATCTACGACGCTGCCACTTGTGTCAGTGGTTCCTGAAGGTACTCCACCAGGGCCTCCGCCTACAAATAAAAGACACGCTGAAATGTTTTCAAATGTAATTAAAAATGAACACAGCATGTACAATATGCACGCTCGACATCTTACCTTGGCTTTCAGCATCCCGAAGCCCACGGTCTCCTTAGCGTACATGCACAGCAGTAAGTTTGCAACCCGGGTAATGGCCACTCTGCCTTCCTGTAATCACAACCGTTTTGCTATTACACTAAAACAGCAAAGCCACATTTGTATCCTCGGTGGCAGGGGACCAAATATATATATACACACACACACACATACCAAAAACATACCGAGTTACATTTTATTGTTTTACATTGCCTGGTTAACAGTACGAGTCAGTGAAGATGATGATTATGGGTTTGCGGTAAATGAGCGAGAGTGAGAACGGGGGGTGGGTGGGGGGGTCACAGAGCCTGGCTTTTAGAGAAAGCTCTGCATGCAGTTAAAAGGTTTTTTCCATCATATACACATGTGCTTAGTTAAGATAAACTTACCTTCCACTTTATTAGGAACACCTGTACACTCATGCAATTATCCAATCAATCCAATGCATACGATCATGCAGATACGGGTCCAGAGCTCCAGTTAACGTTCATGTCAAACATCAGAATGACCACTGCATGGTTGTTCGGGCTGGTTTGAGTATTTCATAGTCCCTCCAGGATTTTGCGATCGCAGAAATTAACGCAAAATCAAGCAAACGCCTTTCAAAAATTGCCACCGATTTTCCGCAGATTTGAGCCAAGACATGTCGTGTGACAAAGCCCTCTTCGTTTCACGTGCGTCGAACATGAGTACAGCTAAAAAGGTCTCATTTACCAACAAACATCACAGCGAAAGTCCGTGCAAAACAATTTCATGCGACTGCAATTTCGTTAATACGTGCAGTCTTCAGCAAAAAAAAGAAACTTGCATTGTACATTTTTTTTTTTTTTTTTTTAAAAAGCCACAGCAAAATAAAACATTTTTGGCTGCAACAATCACACACACAAAAAATAATAAAACAAACAAACAAACAAAAAAAAAAAAACACTACAGGAAATCTTATACGGACTGATTTCAGAAACTTACAACAGCATCTAGACCCACAGAACGGTGTGGAAAAAAAAAAAAAAAAAAAAAACATCCATTGAGCGGTGGTTCTGTGTGCAGAAATATGGAATTAAATCTGTGCCAAAGTTTGCAGTTTTTCCTTCTCTCATTGTATATTTCTGTTCGTTTCTTGAAAAGCTACGTGCAATACTTTTGACACAAATTTAATTCCATGCAGAAACACCTCGTTGATGAGAGAGGTCTGAGGACAGCAGCCAGACTGGCCTGAGCTGACTACAGTAACTCAAATAACCACTCTTTACAACCGTGGTGAGCAGAAAAGCATCTCAGAGCACGCTGACTCCTGGGGCGGATGGGTTAAAACAGCAGAACACATCAGGTTCCACTCGTGTCAGTCACGAACAGAAATCTGAGGTTATGGAAGAACGTCACCTGGTCTTTGTCCAATCTAGAACGGTCCAATTTAGTCACCAGAATCACATTTTTTCCCCCCATTCTGATGTTTGATATGAACATTTAGACCTGTATTGGCATGATTTTTATGCACTGGAACATTTTCTCACCCTGTACATTTTTCACTCTTACCATGCAGTCCATCAGAATAAACTTCAGTTTGTCCTCGTTAAAAGCCTGATGGCCGTTTTTGTCATAAGCAGCCCAGATGTTGCTGGCGATGGCGGCTGTAACCCGAGCGTCCGTGTCCCCGTAACCCGAATAAGCCAGCAGAGAGCCTTCATTATTCAGTAATCTAAAAGTCCAAGTCCACAAACATCCTCTTCAGTCATGGTTATAAAAAAAAAATAAAAAAAAACCCGCTAGGCTCAAACCTACTGTACACTAACACTAGCTACTTTATAACACAAACAAACAAAAACATCAACCATGCACGTGCTGAATACATTAGCGTGTAAGTAATTAATCATTACACGACCAAAAACAAACCAGTATATGAATTCTGCTCAATTAAACCACGGGCTAGCTAGTTAGCCAGCTAGCAGATAGAGTTTTATAATGTGTAAGCTAACTGAAATGCAGTAATACTCACAGTGTGCTCTGGACGCCGTTTGTATTCGCCTGACTGAGGACCTGAGTTAATGCTTTGGGGCGTAACATTATTATCTGTGGTGTAAAGAAAGTTCGCTAAAGATACAAAACTGCCAAGGGATATTTTTTTTTTTTTTTTTTTTTTTTTTTTTTTTTTGTTAAAACGCTGAGCCGCATGGACGTCAGCTGACACCGACTTCCGCAAGAGCGAAGGGAATCATGGGAATTGTAGTTTCGTAGACTGGCGTGCACGGTGTTGTTTATTAAGCTACGTCGCCGGTCGCTGTCCTATGAAGTCGGCAGTGGGCGTTCCTACTACTGGTTGCCATAGTAACATTTATCGGTATATGTGTGTGTGTGTGTGTGGCGCAGCTAGCGTTCCACTTTTGACAACAAATCAGTTTTCTTGCCGCTAAAATGAAACATTCTGGAGGGAGAGAGTTTATAAATAAAATTCACCACCAGTGTATATATTCATCATATCCGACGAGGAGAAGGAGTGTGTGCTTTTTAACACTGAGGCCATCTGTCTGCACTCACAGTGCTCACTTACTGTCTTCACTCCCATTGGTGCACAAAGTCGCTCCAAATTTGCATAAAATTAAACTTTTCTCAGCAGTAATATGTTTCCATCCAAGTTGCGAATCGGAATTTGGACGTCGCATAAAACATTTGCGAATAAAGCACTGTTTCCATCCCATATGTTCAAAAGAACAAAACTGTCACTTCCAGGGAAACTGCTGGAACCAATTATACCAATTAAATTATTATATTATTATTCTGAGCCAATTATCCAGTCACATGATCTGTTGAGGCAAAGTTATGTGACTTTTTTTTTTTTCTTTTTTCTTTAAACTTGTCGGTCAACACACTCCAGAACATTTGTGCTGCTACGGGAAAATAATGTACTCCGCCGCAGGTCACGCCGCATCACACCCCTCCGCCAGGCATTATTTTCATATAACTTGGACAGTCTGTTGCATGTTATTCCTTACTTCACACGCTTTCCTTTGTTGTCCTAAGCAACCAATAGTCAAATATGTTGAAATATTCAAGATTAATTTCTAATAACTTGTTCAACCAACCCTTTTCACGTCTTCTTAAAATCTTTTGAATCCATTTAGTTGTGACATTTGCACAGATAGCAAGCACATTTGGGACGATTCCGGTAGAAAAGATAATTGGCCAGAGCCCTGCCAACTGTTCACACTACTTCTGGCTGACAGACGGTTTTTCCTATGTGGGCCAGACTCGGCTGAAAGCATGTGCGCTTGCGGCAGGTCCATACTCGGTGTAGCTGTGTGTATCTACTTTCGGCCCGAGTTCGTTACGTCACAGTCGGGCCACATCTAGAATTAAGGAACTCAGTTGACAGTGTGTGGGCAAGATCTGGGCCACATCCATTAGTTCTGCTCGGTTTACAGTGTGTGGGCCAGATCTGGGCCGAGGACCCAGGTGTACACTGGGCCAGAACTAAAGCAAGTATGCGGCCCACAAGTACAACCGTGGCCAAAAGTTTTGAGAATGACACAAATATTAATTTTTACAAAGTCTGCTGCCTCAGTTTTTATGATGGCAATTTGCATATACTCCAGAATGTTATGATCAGATGAATTGCAATTAATTTCAAAGTCCCTCTTTGCCATGAAAATGAACTTAATCCCAAAAAAACATGTCCACTGCATTTCAGCCCTTCCACTAAAGGACCAGCTGACATCATGTCAGTGATTCTCTCGTTAACACAGGTGAGAGTGTTAACCAGGACAAGGCTGGAGATCACTCTGTCATGCTGATTGAGTTAGAATAACAGACTGGAAGCTTTAAAAGGAGGGTGGTGCTTGAAATGATTGTTCTTCCTCTGTTAACTATGGTTACCTGCAAGGAAACATGTGCAGCCATCATTGCTTTGCACAAAAAGGGATTCACAGGCAAGGATATTGCTGCTAGTAAGATTGCACCTAAATCAACCATTTATCGGATCATCAAGACCTTCAAGGAGAGAG
This sequence comes from Cranoglanis bouderius, assembly GCA_023630585.1. Classification (NCBI taxonomy): domain Eukaryota; kingdom Metazoa; phylum Chordata; class Actinopteri; order Siluriformes; family Cranoglanididae; genus Cranoglanis; species Cranoglanis bouderius. The sequence goes on from CM042539.1 coordinate 27,024,428, forward strand.
GTTCAACTGTTGTGAAGAAGGCTTCAGGGCGCCCAAGAAAGTCCAGCAAGCGCCAGGACCGTCTCCTAAAGTTGATTCAGCTGCGGGATCGGGGCACCACCAGTGCAGAGCTTGCTCAGGAATGGCAGCAGGCAGGTGTGAGTGCGTCTGCACGCACAGTAAGGCGAAGAATTTTGGAGGATGGCCTGGTGTCAAGAAGGGCAGCAAAGAAGCCACTTCTCTCCAGGAAAAACATCAGGGACAGACTGCTATTCTGCAAAAAGTACAGGGATTGGACTGCTGAGGACTGGGGTAATGTCATTTTCTCTGATGAATCCCCTTTCCGATTGTTTGGGGCATCTGGAAAAAAGCTTGTCTGGAGAAGAAAAGGTGAGCGCTACCATCAGTCCTGTGTCATGCCAACAGTAAAGCATCCTGAGACCACTCATGTGTGGGGTTGCTTCTCAGCCAAGGGAGTGGGCTCACTCACAATTTTGCCTAAGAACACAGCCATGAATAAAGAATGGTACAAAAACATCCTCAGAGAGCAACTTCTCCCAACCGTCCAAGAACAGTTTGGTGATGAACAATGCCTTTTCCAGCATGATGGGGCACCTTGCCACAAGGCAAAAGTGATAACGAAGTGGCTTGGGGAACAAAACATCGACATTTTGGGTCCATGGCCAGGAAACTCCCCAGACCTTAATCCCATTGAGAATTTGTGGTCAATCCTCAAGAGGCGGGTGGACAAACAAAAACCCACAAACTCTGACAAACTCCAAGCATTGATTATGCAAGAATGGGCTGCCATCAGTCAGGATGTGGCTCAGAAGTTGATTGACAGCATGCCAGGGCGAATTGCAGAGGTCTTGAAAAAGAAGGGTCAACACTGCAAATATTGACTCTTTGCATAAACTTCATGTAATTGTCAATAAAAGCCATTGACACTTATGAAATGCTTGTGATTATACTTCAGTAACAGTTAGTAACATCTGACAAAAAGATCTAAAAACACTGAAGCAGTAGACTTTGTGAAAATTAATATTTGTGTCATTCTCAAAACTTTTGGCCATGGCTGTAGGTCAGACAAATTTTGCTATCTGGGTGACCTTTTCTGTACAAACTCTTTTTCTCTTGCTTGCTTTCTTGTTCTGAAATGCTGGTTTGCTGCAGCATGGACTGTGGGTTTCCTTTGGGTTCTCTGATTTCTTCCCACCTCCCAAAAAAACAGGTGGACTTCCTGTGCCCTTTATGTGTAAATGTGTGTGTATTCACGGTTCCCTGTGATGGACTGGTGTCCTATCCAGGGTGAATTCTTCCACCTTGTACGAGCATGGAGGAAGCAAAGGTGGACAACTCAACTGTTTTTCTAACGTTTTCCTTTCAAATGATCACCACATTGATATAAACCATGAGTTGAGCACGAGCACATTAAAACGTGTTAAATGTAATTGAGTAAAATGCGTATTAACCTTGTGCTTTGGTTTTATGGCGCTGTTATACGGAGCTCTACAAATTAAAATAAAAGCATTTACCTAGACTTAATCAGCTGAATAAATACATTTGAGTAACTGAGTATCATACTGGCTGTAACTAAATTCAACAGCTTAAGAAATATAATGTTCGTTTAAGATTTCACATAGTTTAAAAACCTGGAAAGCAGTTCCACATCATTCAGGGAAAATTAACAAAATGTTCAGGGAAAATGTTGTTGGTGTTGAAACAATCCAACTGAGACAGGTTCACAGAAAAACCTTCGAATGTTTCACTAGAACTGGGCAATACGACACTATGATACTCATACTGTGATCACTTAAAGCAGGATTCTGGTTTAAAATTAGCCCTTAATCTGCTGTTCATGTGTGTAGTCACTACATTACCCAGCATGCATTACGCAAAAAATGTCATCCTAGGGTTAACATTCTGTATAGTTTATTCCTTCCTTCTGTATTAGTGATGCGGCCAACAAATATCCATCTTAAAGTGAGAGTTCCTATTGTTCAAACAAAGAAATCTTATTCTAGACCTTGCTGTGATATGCATAGCCACCAGAGGTGTGCCTGGACAGATATAAAGCTTGCATGATAAAGAAAGGCCGTGGTCATTAACATGGGAGCGTATTGGCCACAGCGTGAGGCCAGTAGGAGGTGCTCACCCTGTGGTCTGTGTGGGTCCTATTGCCCCAGTATAGTGACGGGGACACTATACTGTAAAAACAGTCTTTCGGGTGAGACGTTAAACCGAGGTCCTGACTCTGTGTGGTCATTAAAAACCCCAAAATTCCCCCATTGGCTCTTATCTATCATGGCCCCCTAATAATCTCCATCCCTGAATTGGCTACATCACTCTCCTCTCCACCAATAGCTGGTGTGTGGTGGGCGTTCTGGTGCACTATGGCTGCTGTCACATCATCCAGGTGGATGCTACACACTGGCGGTGGTTTGAGGAGATTTCCCCCCCATACTATGTAAAGCGCTTTCAGTGCCTAGAAAAGCGATATATATATATATATATATATATATATATATATATATATATATAAGGAATTATTAATTATTATCTCTCATGCTGCATGTTCACGGTGTTTATTCATTCATCTTCAGTGAATGCTTCACCCTAGTGCGGTTTAAATCACTCATTTGTTTATATGTTGGGAAATAACCAACTAAATCTTGTATAAATGTGCTGGCAGGTCAAAAGGAAGACATCAGTGCAAGGTTTCATTTTTGGCATCCACATTAGATTATGTAAGGAATAACACGTGATAAGACTGTGCTATTTATATATATGAAAATAATACACGATTTGCAAACGATCACACTGATTTAATTCATTAATGAACGACATGTCATGCTTTAACTGCTCATAGTTACATTTAACGTTGTGGGACCTCAGCGAGACAAATTATTTCCGGTTGTTGCTTAGGTTAGAAGCTTCAAACAGTCATTCTCTCACCGGCATCTCTCTTTTCCCTCACCAAAAAAGAATCTTATCATGTGACTGAAACACTAAAAAGCATAAACTCTTCGCTCCTGAAGATGGGAAACTTCCCAATGAAGCACTGACACCGGAGACTCCTTCCATAAATGTTATGTAAACATCCCTTTACAGAAAATCTCTCCACATCAAAAATGATGTTTTTCTTTGTTAAACACCACATTTTCTTCAACTTTATTATTCGCTATAGATTTACGTAGAGCGTCCGCCATACAACCCCTCTAAACGAGATGTGACTTTAGAAAAAATGTATTAGAAGTAGCGCCTTCATATAAACCTAACTACAGCACGAGCCATGCTTTTATAGAAAATGAATGCACACCTTCTGATCTGCCACGCAGTGATATATAACTGCCGTTACCAAATGTTTTAACGTGGATTCGTTTGGACTTTTGTGGAAATGAGCGCAACAGCACCACCAACAGTCATACCAAAAAAAAAAAAAAAAAAATAGACAGAATGGTATAAAGGAGCAAGAAGTGAGGCTGGGGCTGATTTCTTTCCACCCCATACTGTACATTCATGCAGTCTTTCAGTGACACCCCTTAGATCTGGTCTTCATTTGGGCCGATATTATTCAGACACATCGGTTGCAGTGACCGAGAAGGCGCATGCGAAATACTAATGAACGTGAATGAGGTGGATTAATTACTCCATCATCATTTTTCCTTCCAAATAAATACCTAACTAACTAAAACCAAAAACTAAAAGTGCCCATCGGAAGTTTTTAGGATTAAGTGAAAGAGTTATGACTTTTCTGTTCGTGGTATTCAGAGGAAATCACGAATGCAGCTGCCGATTTGCCTTTAAATGTGTATGTATATATTATATAATGTAATGCAATGTCAAGATACTGATAGATTTTAGCCTCTCAGCTATGATCATGCCCAGCCATCACTGTACTAAATTCATTAGACAATATCACAATACCCTAAAAATAATAGTTGCAGGAGTAGGTGGAAGTGGGATTAAAAACAGTCCCATACACATCTCTAATATTTTCACTATTTTTTATATATATATATATATATATATATATATATATATATATATATATATATATATATATATATATAGAGGCCAGATTCCCCCTTTTAACGAGAGAATCAAAGCTATTGTTAGTAGCTTTACAACAATGAGTAACTGCATAATTATTCACAGTAACAACTGGCAGTTTGTGTGTTATTAGTTTCCTAGTACTTTGAAAGCAAAACTAAATCTATGGATGCTGAAAATGTCCTCAAGTACCTCATATCTGCCTCCTCACCCACCTTTACCAGCCCCATAAACATCCCTCAAAAATGCATTTATTAAAATAGAATCGGCGTCAGTTTTGTGCCAACCTGCTGTTTTTTTTTGTTTTTTTAAAGAAACATACCAACTCGAGTATGAGTTCAGATTATTGCAATGTAATTAATCAAATAAGATGAAAGAGTGGATTATGAACGTGCAGCAAAAAAAAGAAAAAAGAAAAAAAAAAAAGCAAAGTTGAACACATTTTAATTCACATCAAAAACTCAACTGTTAGTTCCATTAGACTCATGATGATTAGCACTGAGATCGGTGCACAGGAAAGCATCATGTTCATGCTGTTACCAGGCTTGATCACTACATCAACTGTAAGATGATGTATCCGGCGCACGATGCGGGTCTTTTTTTTTCCACATACTAGAGTACTATTTCAAAGCATAAAGATATGGTCAAAACAAATGGTGTCTGCTTTCAGCGTTGCTTGTAAGCTGAGAAATTGTTTTTTTTTTTTTTATTGATGCCTTGTTACAACCTTACCCCAAAACCACAAGCTTAATTGTTTTTTTGTTTTTTTTTAAACCACCAATTCAATCAATCAGAATGCTCCTAAAAGGCATAAAAGTCTAAGAGATGACTGGATATCTCACATCTTGCGGAAAAAAAAAAAAAAAAAAAAAATCATTCCCCTCTAAACAGCTGAAGAGTAAGCGATCGTCTGCGTGAGGCTGTTATAATGCTCGGACAAAGACTCAGACATTTTCCTCTATTACATTTCGATTAATCTCAAACGAGAAGCTTTGTGAATCCTGGAGCGTTGATAAGGGAGTAAAAGGTAATCTCTAGGTGTTTGCAATAAATACTGGTTTACTCAGGTATGATTTAAGAGAGGAAGGGAGAGGGAGAGAGAGTCAGAAGGAAAAAAAAATTAAGATTAAGGAAACTGACCATGCTCATGAAAGACAAAGAGTTCTTCTGACTTGGAAGATCACCTTTATGCTTTTCTACTCCCCAAAAACCAGGAAGAAGTAGTGCCTCGAGTGAGTATGTGTCAATTAAAAGGAATGATAACCTACACTTGGTTCACAGCATTGCCCTGTTGTATTTATTAATGGACGCAGTCAGAAATGAACGAGGGGTTAGCCTGATGTCATTCCGTTGTGATTTTTTTTTTTTTAAGGGAATAAATTTGAGAACCCCAATTTCCTAAGATTCACAGATCAACCGCGTTAAAGGAAGAAGCAACTGGAATTCAGTCTATTTGTCAGATATTAGGTGAAGACTGGGACTGTGTTCGTGACTGTGACTTGTCTCTGGTTATGATTAGGTGGTGCAGGGATTAAGATGGCTGCGAGCCGAGCAGTCTTTCGATGGCGGCGTTGATGTCTCCTCCCGTGGCGATGAGCGCCTGCAGGTTGGCCTCTCTGTTGATGAAGCCCATCGCGCTCAGCTGCTCCAGCTGCTGCTGGAAACGCACCTCCGGAGTCTGGGTCTGTCAGATGAGAGACAAAACAGTTTGCAATAAAACATGTTTATTTACCCGCAACAAAATGTGAATGAAACGAAGGATCGGATGGACACTACACAAATCACAACAGTTAGCTTTACACAACTGCATTCTGCCACAGTCCAAATGCTTGTGTGCTAAAGTATAGTATAAGGTATAGTATAAAGTTTTTTTTTTTTTTGCACCAGCTGAGCATAAGTTTGATCCTGACTCAGGGCATACAGTCATTCCTAAACCATACACTGTAGAGTTTAAAACTAACAATGTGTAGAAATTCTGATGTACCACAGACATTTAAAGTGCATCGTAACTAGTATTGCATGAAGTGATCATAGAACGGTGTGTTTTGCAATCACTAGCCAATCAGAAACCCTACATCCACGATCGGGATGCAGGCGAGCGATTAGCGTCCATCTTTCCCTGTGTACGTCCTTCAAGTGAGTTCTTTCGAGTTGTTTTTTTTTTTTTTTTTTTTTTTTTTAGAACTGTAGATAAAATGAACAAAATGCAAAAGTGACAACTTAAATGATCAAGTATTTATGTCCTTGTTTTGCTGCCTGTGCAAGAAATGTAACTGAATTGCAACGAACCATAGTGACAGGAAAATGAACGTGCATCGAAATATGGACCTAAATAAATAAATAAATAAATAAATAATACATGAATAGTAGATTTAAAATCATTTGTGACCTTGCCAGTATTCTCAATTTCTATTATCTATGACATTTTGCACTCATCGAGGAAAAAGCTTTCTAAGTAGGCTGATGTTTAAAAAAAAAAAAAAAAAAAAAAAAAAAAATTAAGGCTGAGTTGAAACTATATTACTTGGTGAAAGCGTTCAATTTAAATTAGATTGTAAACTCAAACTAGTACACGACAGAGCTTACATTCAGCTGGTGCAATCAGATGAAGTTATATCTTAAAGTCTGAGATGACCGTTATTCTTATTTGAGACATTACACCTTCTCAATTATTCCAAAAGCCTGTTTAGCCTAACCCCTTTTATTTCATACGTTTCATCCTTGTAAACTGAATCAGTCAGAGCTAGCAATTCAAATCAATGCCGACTGTACCGATGCGCTCCCGCCGGCAAACATCTGTAACATCTGTTGCATGAGCTGCTGTTGGGAGGAGTTGGTTCCAGCGGCAGGGGTGGAGCCCTGTCCAGAAGTGGGGGGTGGAGGAGCACTCTCAGAAGAAGTCACGTTAACCCCTGCGGGGGTCACGTTTACCCCTGCAGGGGTCACGTTTACCCCTGCGGGGATCCCGCCAACCCCTGTGGGGATCCCACCAGGAACTCCTCCAGGAATCAGACTGCACAAGAGGAACGACACACAGGTTAACGGCACGTTGTTTCTTCTGTAGTACACGTTCTTACATCACTCATCTCACTCTCAACGTTTTTACACTCACTCACACACACCCAAAGAAGAAAGTTTAATTTGTTTATTATCAAAAGTATGTTTTGTCTGGGAATCTCTTAGCACTACTGTAACGGAGCTCAGCTTCTGTATACCTGGGCATGAGTCCAGGAGCTTCGGTCTGGAGGGTCTGTAGGCCTTGCTGGATCTGCATCAGAGCCTGCATGGCCCGCGGGTTTGTCATCACAGAGAGGGCTTCAGGGTTCTGCATCTGAAAAAGAAAAAACAACAACAAACAAGTGGGTGAAAAACTGAAACTAGACTTCTATGTCTTAGAGAAAAAGTGTTGTTGGTCCTAAAGCACATCAGCAAGTCAGGTAGATTTTTAAGGAAAAGTGCTTAAAAAAAAAAGTCTTAAAAAAAAGGCAAACGTGTCTCAGTTGACTGATTACATTTGGAGAAATGGAAAATTGTACAAATTGTATCGTTTTGCCAAACTATAGCGTTCACCTACTGTGCCAGAGCAAGTTTTCATTTTATTATCGTTTTTTATTTTCAGTGCACATTCAAAATACATTACAACTATTAGTAATATTTACACCAAAAGTATAACCAAAGCACCATACGGTAATGTCTACACACGTAAGCAGAACCTACCTGCTGTAGAAATACTGGCAACTGATGTCTCATCTGCTCCTGCAACTGGGGGTTTCCAGCAAAAAGAGGGTTGTTCATCAACACCTGGGGAGAGCAGGGCACAGCTCAGGGAGGAATAACAGGGACAACATACTGGATGAAAAGCTACAGGAACAAAATCAGGGAATTCTTAAAAATGCTACTTTTTGTCCCCCCCAATTTATTGGTTAAAAAGCCCAGTGGTGACGTCAGACCTGTGAGGCCACGTCAGGGTTCTGCGCCAGAGACTGCATCATGCTGCGCATGTAGGGAGCAGAGAGCATGTTCTGCATCAGCTGAGGATTCTCAGAGATCTGCTGCATCAGGCTCTGCATGCCCGGGCTGTTGAACATGCCTGCCAAGGTCACAGGAACAAAATAATCAAATATTAACAAGCTACTTTTCTCACGAGTTAGCGTGAGCACAATTGTGGTTACGATATTCCTTCAGAAGATAAACCTACAATAATGATGATATTAAAACTAGACATAGAACTCGATACATGTTCTAATCAGATATAACAACACATTTGAACGCTTTTACACTTCTCAAACACGACAGAAAAGAGGAAATCAGAGGAGGTAGTGGAGGTCGTACCGGAGCCCAAGCTGGCAGAGTTGATGCCCAGGGGGTTGGACACACTGGGGGTGGTGGAGCTTGTAGTAGAGCTGCTGGAGGTGGCAGTCCCAGAAGAACTGGTCTCAGGCGGTCCCCATGGATTTGGCAGTGGTTCTCGGTTCTCTGTCCTGGAGGGCTGGGCCCCCGAGTTCTCTGTGTTCCCACCTAAGGCTGAGAAGGGATTGTTTCCAAACTGTACAAACAGAAAAAGAAGAAAAAAACAAAACACAGACATGACACGAGTAATCTTTACTCTGTAGATAAATATGGAGCGTTTACCAAACCAAAACTAGATGTTATTGATTTTACAAATTACCAAGTAGTGTTTTTGGCTTAGTTTGTCCCACAAAAAAAAACCCATCTCTGACATCAAAATATTTTCTAGACCTGCTCGCGTGCGGCGCTAAACATGGGCTCCTGGATGTCTGTGTACATCCTCCGGAGAGCGTTGTATCCCCCGGGGATGCTCTCTAGGTTGCTAAGCGCCCGGTCCTGGTTACGCATCATCTCTTGCATCATGGCAGGGTTCCTCGCCAACTCCATTGTCTAAACAAAGACAAAACAAGTACTCATTTGATCTCATGCGAACTGAACAGTTTACAAACAAAACTCCAATATTCAAATATTATTCAAGTTGAATATTTAGGAATCTAAAGACAAATAATATCCACGCTTCACTGTTACGTAGAGTAGATTGCTATCTTGTTCTATATGTAGTTGTCTAACTCAAGTGTAAAGAAACACATATTTCCTGGACTTCATTGATCAAATAACTCTTTTGGTCCCAACATGCAAAAACGGGTCTTTGCTAATAAAAATTTATATGTAAGTAAATTTCTGTAGCTAAATCTCAAACAGTGTTGTGCCATAAACTATTTGGGTTATACACCACCATAATAACAGCTCGATCCTATTTTATTTTCAGGTTAAAATGGTTATATATGGTATGACGCAATTACAATTTCGAACTGCATGTGAAGAAAGCACACCTGCTTTTCCTGCTTCACTCACCTGTCTCATCAGCTCAGGGTTATTGAGCATGTGTGAAATCTCCGGGTTTCGCTCCATCAGCTGCTGCATCTGCGGATTGGCCATGATCATCTGCCTCATCAGGTCGGGGTTGGACATCATGTTCTGAACCAGTGGGTTCTCCATGATCTGCGAGAGCATCTCGGGGTTGGACATGAGCTGCCGCTGCATCTGCTGCTGGAGCTCCATGAAGTTGGCCGAGCCCATGCCCAGGTTGGCCAGACCGGACAGGTCACCGAAGCCAGCTGAGGACACGCGGACAAACACGCAGCAGGTGAGTGGTCTACTACAATTCACTGTACGTTTACTGTAATGACCCCGATTACACTGGGCTGCTTGGTGTGTCTTGTACATGCAAAGTCAAGTGTCTCCAGTTTTATCAAACTGTGTATCGAAAACAGATTTTGAGCGATGTTTATGGACCTGATGTATGAAAAGAGGTTTTGGTTGTTTGGGCTTAGAGATGCATTTACTCTTGTATCCGCCCAAAATGTCTCACAGACCTCGAGAAAGGTTTAAAACGAATGCTGGGGGAATTAACACTCTCGTTTTTAAGTGAACGATCCCCATTACCACATATTCCTAAGCGCAACTGTGAGCACAACCACCGAGTACACATTTAAGAAAGGGGGGAAAAATGATTAATTATGTTTTAGAAATGCCCTTTAAAATACAGAATGTCTCTTATTTTTCACGTCATGAAATATCTTAAAAATAAAAGGCTTTCATAATAATAATAATAATAATAATAATAATAATAATAATAAATGAATATTCAGGGATCCCATAACTTTGTGAACCTTCTAAATGGATGCATTTTTAAAAATAAATGTTAATAAAATGTTGATAAAATATATTTAGTGGTTTACTACAGTGATTTTTATCAACATTTGTAATATCTTCTGTTAACCTTTGGGTTTTTTCCCCCAGGCAACAACCGCCTTTTATCAAAATTCCCCCGACAGATTTCTTTTTCATTTTCACTTTGCGGACATTCCTGAGAACTGCACGGATCTCAGATGTAAACCTTTGAACCTTCGCGACTGCAGCAGTCACCCTGAACTCACTCAGTATGTTGGATGGCTGCGAGGGAGCCGGCGATGTTCCGCTGCCCGGCGATGTGCCCAGATTTCCAGCTGGACTGGTGTTCGCCGTGGCTGCGGTGCCGCTGCTGACCTGCGACGCACCAGAGCTGGACGAAGCAGCTGTGGAACCTCCGCCCGTGGCCCTGCGCAGGGATCGCAACCATAAATTACATTAATGTGAATCAAAGAACGTGCACATCTTCTCCACCCCCATACATATACTCATATACTGTAGGTATAAGAGCATAAAAGGGCAGCACATCCTTGCACATTATGTATGGGGTGGCTCACAATTAGTCCTTGAATAACGAGCGACATCTTACTTTTGTGCAGTTTTGATGACAAGGTGAACGGTGAGGCCATCCTTTATGCCGTGTTGAGTGAGCGTGTCGCCGTCTTTCAGGATTTTGCCAGCAAAGATCAAGACTAACTGGTCCTGCTTTGCCTTGAACCTTTTGGAGATTTCTTCTTTGAACTATAGATGAAGAAATTAATGTTAGAAGTATTTTAATACTTTTATTTATTTTTTTAAACAGCGAGAACATGCACCTGAACGTGTATGGAATTAAATTTTGTGCTGAACGTAGCTTTTCATCGAATGAACATTTCAATGACCTCCTTTGCGCAGCGAAGATGTATAGATTCATCGTTGGGGTCAGAAAGAGCCCTAGCTTCCATACTGTAGAGAATTGCGCTCCACAAACAAGGTGAAGGAATTGCATTACTACTTTAATCAAAAGAGGCATTTCGAAACTGAATTTTAGGGAAGTTAGAAAAATTCCACACAGTTCTACATTATTGCGTTAAAGCACATTTAAAAAAAAAAAAACAAAAACAGATTCCAGATCACTATTAAAACAAACAAACAAACAAACAAAGGATTAAAACATGATTTACTGCTACTACTGAATTAACTGAGAGTGAGCTTTGTGTTTCTTGACACCTTCTGACCTTCTGCTTAAACGACTAAACATTCATTCAGAAACACTTGTGGAATCTTCCAGCTAATGTCCATCAACTCATAAAGCTCATATAATACACAATTATATAATAAGTCTGACAAACGTAAACCATTCTTTCTAACATTGCTATTCTAACTCCTTGAACAATATTTGCCCATTATTCTTGATACGTAGAATAAGATAAAAACACAACACGTAACGTTGAAGGAAGATAACGGACGACAGGTTACTGTTACCACCCTGAAGTTGATCATCTTCCCAAAACAACATCCTGACATGCTTTATTCCTCTTATACCATTAAAAGCTCTCGTTTGTGACGCATCATATTTTCTTTTATCCATTTAATGTTGTGGAACATCAGTGAAGCAAGTTCCTGTTATCAGTTCCGTTACAGCAGCTATAAACATTTGTTTCCTCACCAGCCTCTGTTTTTTTCCCCCCTCTGTCTCTTGAAGTTACCAAGAAAAAAAACAAACAAACAAACAAACAAAAAAAAAACTAAAAGCGTAAACTCATCTGTCCCGACTGACACTGGAGACTCCTTCCATACCTGTTAAATAAACATCTCCTCAAAGAAAACATCACCACATCAATGATTTATCTAGTCACTGTTAGGCTAAGATTATGTAGTGCACCCAAAGTGAATGGGCTGTTACTATGGAAACGATAACTCATTAATATAGACCTGTGATTTGCAGCTGCACTACTGTCAGAGTTGCTGTTGTAGAAAATTAATCAACACCTTCCGACCAATCAGATTCAAGAATTCAGTAGCGCTGTGGTGTAACGTGTCATAAACCGCCTTCTTTTGCACTCGACTCGCAATCAGTGTCTCGCAAACCAACCCAGGTGGTTATGCTATACATGTATAAACTGTCACAACTAACATTATGGATTTTTTTTTCCCCCATTGAATATGGGTCTGTATATTACTTTTAAAAACATGTACACCTAATCTCAATCCCCCGAACTACAGTTTAGAAAAGATTCCAGAAATTTCTGGGACCAAATAATGAAATGCCATGATACATCATCATCAATATTATTAAAACCGTGATATTGTTGCACGATTATCACACCGTGATTGTTTATATCGCTCCGTCCACGAGCTCTGGCGCGAGGCTGATTTGCAACGTTAAAATATAAATGTATTAATTATATTTATATAAATGTTTCTCGGGGAAAAACATTGAAATAGCAGAAGCAGGGGCATTTTAAAAGTTCTTTCTTACAATGACAATATAAATTTAAAAAAAAAAAAAAAAAAAAAAAATTCAGCCTGAAGCCTAAAAAGCTAGAACCTTCTATAAGCCAGATAATGCTAAGTAGTCATTTAGCTTAGTTAGCTATTTAAAGATACACGATCACAACCCACTTTGACCAAACACACAGACAGAAAGATGTGGAACATTAATGTTCTTATCCGTCAACAGTTTAAAAAAAAATCTGTTTAATTACTATCTTAAACCTTAAAATGTCAGCCTATCTATGCTGCTAGTAAATAAGGTTAAATCCCAAACCGCTCCCTATTCCCTATATGGAAGTGCACTACTTGTGCTGTGAAATACAGCGCTCTACAGCCTTGCTAGTGTACTATGTGTCTAATAGGGAGCCATTTGGGATTTAGCCGAAGAATCTTCCCGTTGGCCGCCGCCATAGCCGGTACCGACTCGAGCTAAACTCACAGCGTCATCCTACATTTATTATTATTATTATTATTTTTAATCATGATTACAGTGATAATAGTACACTTTTCTCTGCGCTGTGATGTAAATAGTCATCTATAAAATCATAAAAGACAAATATATCTTTGAGTATAGGAACGATTGTGTCTGTACTTTCCAAATAAAAAAAGCCGTCCTGAATTTATTGTCGTCGTAAACTAGCTAGCTAGCTAACTCACTAGCGTCTCGGCTAAAGCGGCCATTCACGGCGGAGCAGCCGAAAAAACCCCGCTGACCATTTCGGGTGAACTCCGACATACCTGTGCAACAGACGCGTCTTCCGAGATCGCTATTTCCTCCTTATCCTTAGGTGTTTTGACAGTGACCATTATAATGGTCCCGCTGGCGGCGGCATTTTCTTCGGCGTTCCTGTCCACGGCAGGATCTGTGCCACTGTTCTCCGCCATTTTTACTCCTCTTTTACTTCATTACATCACCAAACCGACAGGAATCGGAAAAGGAGTGCGAGACAGTTGCGTTTAACGAGTGTTAATGGCACAGCGCCCCCAAGCGGCAAGGCGCATGCAGTCGCGCTCAGTCAATTGATACTACTTCCGGGGGGAATTAAATTTCCCCAATTTTATTTGATTTTTGCTTCTTTAGTTTTGTGCTGGAGCTCTGAGGCAACAGGGAGTGTAGGCTATGTGAAGTAAATTCAAAATTCAGAGCTTTATTGTCATACAATGGGGTCTGAGAGCACTAGTGAAAATGCTATTCGTTACAAATTATACTGCTGACAACAACCTGAGTGAAATGTAGAATCTGTGAAATATTTACACGGATTTCTGAGTTTCTTAGTATTCTGTCTGTCCCCTTTTCCTCCTTGATGTGGATGGGCGTGTAATAAATGAAGCTGATATAAAGCTAGCGCAGAGTTGTGCAAAATGCTTGTCTAAATTAGTCCACGTTTGTCTCAAAAACATATGTTGCCTAAGCAATAGACCTATAATTTGTATATAAACACTTTAGGAACATAGTGGATACGGAGCCTAACAAGGGAACACCGAGGGGGCGAATGCACCCTGGATGGGACGCCACTCCATCACTGAGCTCCATACACTCATATTCATACATACATTCACATCTAGGGGGCAATTTAGCAAGGGTTCACACATAGCCAATTCACCTACTGGCATGTTTTTAGAAGGTGTGAGGAAACCTGACAACCCAGATGAAACCTACATGGACACTTGGAGAACATGCTACACAGGCAGCAATGCTACACGCAACATCACCACACTGCATTTCTGGGCCTCATCTGGGTCAACTATGGCACATATGGCTCAGTTCTGGCAATGGCAAAGGTCATACGGGTATCTGGCCCGCACACAACAAGCCGGTTTTAGGCTGAGTCTTCTCTTGTTTTGTCTGTATGTGGACCAGCTGTCATTTGCTATATGGTTGTTCCCTGCTGTACTTTTCTCCTGGATTTAAAATGGCTAATCCTTCAGCCTAGCTAACAGTATAACTATAAATGTCAGATAACTATAAAGCTAGCTAATTTAGCTACGTTTCCCATCTTGTGAGAGCAGAAAGAAGTAGCTTAAGTGTCCAAATCAACAAGGTTTCACACATATATTCCTAATCCTAAACTAAACCGAGCAGAACAGAGCAGAAACCATGGCTTTTATCGAGACTTGCCCTTTCTGCAATCAAAAGCACGTCATATAACATCACACATCAAAGCATGATAAATTACCAGACTAAATATATTGAATACACACCCTATGTCTTTTGTTTAAAGCCTGTGAAATCTAACACCAAACACATTTCGCCTTGCTTTCTCAGCCAGACGGGTTCACCTCATCGAGTGAGTACTTTCTTTTATATTTTCAGTAGTTTATGAATTCAGCTACAATTATACATCAAAATAGATGAAAGATACTGACATCCTGTAGACAGTGTTTCACAATGTTTCATTTGTCAGGAATTAATCCAGAGATTAATGAGAGATAAGAGTTCTTAAAGTCATTGTAACATTATTCTAACAAATGCTAAAATAGCAACGCTTAAGAATATCTTTTAATTTATATTAATATTAATTAACACTGTTTGTTTAGTTTATTAGCAATGAATTATTTTTTATCCCATCTACATTCTAGACATATCTTTAGTTACGAAGTGAATGTGCTGTTGTGAAATATAAAACGTTTTAATGCTTTGTACTTTTCCACCATTAATTATAGGCAAAGATGAAGAAAACAAACGTGGACCAAATCCTCTGTGTGTCATTACTCATTCTGTAAGTATGAAATAAGATGCAAAAACATGAAGAACTGTTTTATTTCCAGATAATGTTAATTCCCCTTTATATGTCAGCAGTGCTTTACAACCTTTAACATTTCCACAGTTTGAATCCACCTCAGTTCTGTTTCACTCATTTTAGTCATAGTTTGCTTTAGGAGAACACCTTAATGTGCCTTATCATAATTTTGTATGCGTGTGTATTGACATAGCAGTTATCATTAATGATAAGGTGTACCAAGGCAAGTACAGGCTTGCACAATGATCACACAGCTAAATTACAAATACATTTGATTCCTACATGGTCAAAAATGTGACATTTTCCCCCAGGCTGATCTCTGGAAAGATGGAAAGTCACAGTCCGGCTTTTAACGATAAGGAGCAGCTCGTCCTTCCGGAGTTCTACAATATCGGCTGGATGAATGAGCTGGATGGTAACACTCTCCTGTCTGATATCACCATTCCTGGAACCCATGATACCATGGCACTTCATGGAGGACCTGCGGCTGAGTGCCAGGCCTGGAACCTGGAGGACCAGCTGAAGGCAGGTATCCGCTACCTGGACCTCCGCGTATACGCTTTCGAAAACACGCTGTACCTCATGCACGGGATCGTTTACCAGCACTCGACATTCACCAAGGCTCTGGACACGCTCAAGGCATTCCTGTCGGAGTTCCCAAGCGAGACGGTTCTCACCCGAGTCAAGCCCGATTTGTTTGATAAGAGTAAAGTTCAGGAATTGGTTGAAAAGCTCATCGAGGGCGATAGCAGTGTCTGGGTGAAGTCTACCATACCACGACTGGATGAAGTAAGAGGCAAGATCGTGTTCGTACAGGAAGACAGCTTCTTGCTCGGCGTGCCTCTGTTGGAAACCGACACCAAGGGGGACTACAAGGTCATTCACATTACCGACAAGGAGAAAGAAACCTTTCAACACCTCAATCAAGCCATGAATGAGTGCGGAGGAAATTCTATCATCCTCACCTATTCCAGTGGCACGGGCATCGGCACGTTTGAAGGCATGTTACTAACACCGAAAAGGGTGGCAGAAAAGATTGACCCTTGGCTGTATGATTATCTGCAAATGCTGCTTACTGAGGGGTCTAAAGTGTGTTTCGGGATCATAGCCATGGACTTTCCAAGCTTTGACCTCATACAAACAGTCATCAAATTTAATAACTAGCTTTGCATGTTTGCTTCAAATTATAACCAAAATGAATGGCTAAGGTTTTACCGGTTTGCAAATTTCCACATAAACATGGAAGGACCCTTTTCTCTCTATAATGGCTAGTGAAGACATGTCTTACATGTCATACATATCAACATCAATCTCTAATCAATTTCTAAATAAGTCTGTTAATCCTGTCTTACCTCTGTGGCACCTACTGGAGTATGTTATTATTTTTTCAACCTGTTTAACCGTGATTGGAAATGTGATTGTATTGCATTCTGAAAATGATGGCAATAAAATGACTTTTGCTGTTGCTTTTGTGTGTTGTTATTTCTCCAGGAACTATTAATCCAGTGCAAGCCAATGAAGGGTCAAGCATAACAGTGGAATTCAGTGACGTATAAAGCTTAGAAAAATATAATGAATTACAAATAAAAACAGAATATCATTATTAAACCAAATAAACAAAATGAATGCGTGTATTCGAATTACACTTTCTGCTTATTTTGGTAACACTTTACAAATAATAGTACATGAATATTCATACACTAATACCTGGATTAATACTTAGTACTTAAATAATGACGAGTTAAGGCATGTACTAATAAAAACTAATGAAGAGCTAACCTTAACTATGATGTGAGTCATATGAATTCATGTGTGAATAACGACCACCTTAAGTACATGTTAGTACATTAATGTATTAATTCACAAGTAGGGGTAAACTAAATCAAACATGCTCTATAAGAAAGAATATGAATTAAAAGTATTAAACGTAGAAAGAAGCACTAATAATTAACACCAATAATTTCAACTCGCCTCTTATAGAACAGTGGCTAATTAATGTAAATGTTAATAGATAATACCGCCTGCTAAATGAATAAATGTTACTGTATTAATTTCATCCTTGTGAGCAAAGGAGCTGTGGCCCGGGCCCGAGCCACCCAGAGCACATACTAGTACTACAGTGGGATTTTAAGAGAAATGGATGGAGAGTGACACAAAACGAGTTGAGATGAAATGATTGGTGTTTATTATTAGTGCCTCTTTCTATGTTCAATAAGGAGGATCAATGTAAATTTTGAAAGTAATCCAGCGCCATCCAATGATGTTTGCGTACACTGCTGCAAATGGGAAAAATGGGAAATTATTCAATTGTTATGAATGTTATCCAATGTTATGCAACTGGAAATTATGCACGTTTCATTCATATTCTTTCTTATAGGGCAAGTTTGATTTAGTTTACCCCTACGTTAATACATTAACTAACATGTACTTAAGGTGGTTGTTATTCACGCATGAATTGATAAGACTCACATCGTACTTAAGGTTAGCTCTTCATTAATTTGTGATTAGTACATGCCTTAACTCATCATTAGTTCATAATTTAAGTTAGTATTAATTCAAGTACCGGTGCATGATTATTCCCGTACTGTTATTGTAAAGTGTTACCCTTATTTCCTATGTCATTTTCTCCCCACTCTCATTTACTGAGTATTTTGATAGTGTTTTACACTGGGACTCATATGTGACTGTCAAATTTGTCAAATGCTTTGTGAATCATGAGACAATGGCTTAAGAAATAAGCAGATTTTCCCTTTGATTCATAGCAGTGAGTACAGTGTGAATTTAGTATGCTTATGCCACCATCTACAGGCGTGACAGCATAACTACCGGACCTTGTTATAGAAAACTAAATAAAAATAAAAAAGCAACAGCTGGTGAATAAGAAGCCAACTACAGACTTGTTTAAAGAGATGGATGGAAGTGTACCTCAAGACGATGAAGACTGTACTCCAAGTAATTAAAAGTTTTAATAAAGCTTGAAATAAAGCTCTAAATTAGCCTAAAAACTATTAAATTATAATTGCTCTGCCTAAAGTTTGCTTCCTGTAACAAGCCAGAGAGAGAGAGCTTGAGAGAGAGAGCATGAGAGAGAGAGAGAGAGAGAGAGAGGAGCATAGAGCCATGTGTGTGCACGTGTGTGGGTCTTTGAATGAGTCTGCTGAAAAGCGAAAGTAAAAATGAAGAGAATAAAGAGCCCCTTTGAGTTGTCCTCAGCCTGCCTCCCGCCACTTCATTCCCAAACCAGAAGCGTTACAGTATGAAGGGATGCATGAAACTGGTTAAGTGAAGCACTGATGTATGGTGTTTTTATGAAGAATCTTAATAAGCAGGGGAATAAGGGCAGACTAGGAAATAGAGAACAATACTAAGGCCTACTACTGAGTATGCAGATATATTTTCCCCCCAAATCAATTCAATTCCAGTTTTACTTGTATAGCACTTTTAACAATGGACATTATCCCAAAGCAGCTTTACAGAAATATATAAATTCAGGATATAGATTTTATATGTATGAATTTATCCCTAATGAGCAAGCCAGAGGCGACGGTGGAAAGGAAAAACTCCCTGAGACAATATGAGGAAGAATCTTTGAGAGGAACCAGACTCAAAAGGGAACCCATCCTCATCTGGGTAACACCAGATAGTGCGATTGTAAATAAATAAATCCCTTCTATAAAGGTGCTAATACTACATTTTTTAAAACTTCTGTTTATATTTTAAAGATGAATAAATGAATAATAAAGATGAATAAATAAATTATAAAACAATACTTACTTCATTACTCACATCATTTTCTCTTAAAAATATTGGTTGTTAATTTGGAAAATGTCATAAATTTTCTAAAACCATGTCGATGCTGTTTTCTGGTGTAGAAATGGATTTATGGAATGTCACACAGGCCAATATATTAATATGTAGTCAATTTAACTTAGTCTGTTCAAACTATATTAGAAAATGTTGATGAATTTGGAGAAATTTTCTTTCAAGTCATGTTACTGAGACTGTATTTATTGATTATTGATTACTGATTATTTATTGATTATTCATTCATAAGTATGCTAGAAATAAATAACATTTTAAAGGTTTCACTGAAGTCGATCCTGCTGTACCAAACACATAAAACAAGAAACAATTATTAGATATTTCAGTAGTATCATTTATTAATCATTTTATGTACATTATTTAAGTATTAAGTACTAATATTCAGTGATATAATGGTAAAATCTAATAATATGTTATCTGCAAAAAAAAACCCACTTATATTTAACAATATGCTCTAATAGATTTACAAGTTCTTGCACTATTTTAAAGAAGGGAAGGTCTGTCTTCTGGTCAAATCAAGTGGCTTTATTATCATTTCAACCATATACAGCACATGAGAAGTACACGAGACTACACAGAGCTAAATAAGATCTACACGGGACTACATAAAGTGCACGTGCAAACAGCACAAGATAGTACAATAATTACTGAAACAGGACAATAGTAACAGGTAACAGTAACAGTAACAGGTAATGCAAAAAAGATATAACAATATAATAATAAAAATGCTGTGAATGTAACCAGTGTTTACATTAGGTGTCACAAAAAAATAGGCCATGAGATAGGAGTAGGATTACTAAACCTCGGGTTTATTTATATATGTAAGCGTTAATATAATGTATGGACATTATATTAACAATATCACACTTCTTTTCTGTTCATATTTCCTTCTTTAGAGCCTAATGTGTTCCTGTCAAGCCTTAGTGCTTTGACCCTTAGTCTAAGTCTGTCTTGTTTCTATAATTAAGTGCTATAACAATAATAACAACAATAACAAGCATACATTTTTTGTAAAAAAAAAAAAAAAAAGACTCCATTAATTAATAGGAGCCTGGAGAATCCAAATTGAGCACACAGTGTAGACTCTGGTTGCCATCAATATATTTAGTTTGATCTAAATTCCATTATTCTGAGTGGATACAAATGTATGCTTTTTTGTGATAAATATAATAAAAGTGCTCAGGGTTGAAATTATTGGCTTCCTCCACTCTGATCGAGCGACTGACAGCATGCACATGGCAGTTAGGAAGACTCTTGCATAGAGACTCAGCCATAGATCCCATATCACCTTTCTCTTTCTCTATTTGATCCTTTATCTCGTTCTTGTCGATCGGTTTAGGGTCCGCAGTGAAAGACACCACAATCCTTATTTTATTATTGCACAAATGCTCAAAATAATTGTCACCTCCACCATTTACATGGCGCCGCTTGCCACACAGAAACTTCCCAAGTTTGCTGTCATCATCTTTAAACACCCTAACTGACCAGGAGACCCAGTCATATTTCTCGACAAGGGCATTCAATAGGAATTTAGTAAACTCAGGGTCGACACTGCTCGGCCTCTCCGTGAGCTTCTGATCTATATCGGTCTTGGCTTGTGCAGGAAAGTTGTTCACACATTCATCCACCGCCGCCTTCATGCGCTTCTCCACGTCCTCCATGCGGTCTTGCCATTTCTTCACCATATCCTCTCCAACAGTGCCTTCCTTTAGTGCAGTGTAGCCCATCAATGCCATGATCCCAACCACAAACACCTTCTTCAGGCAAGCACAGAATTCCTCCACTGCCCTCCTGCTCCGCTGCTCAGTCAGCAGTATCGTGTCCATCATTGCATTTCCAGACGTGTTCTCTCCAGTGAAGGCATCGTACAAGCAATCGAGGTTCTTTTCTCCCTCATATTCCTCAAAGTAGATGAGGAACTCGTCTACCTTCAACTTCTTAAACTTGGGTTTGGCTGTGAAAATATATTTAAACATTTCATACTGGTTGATTATCTGTGTGTAGAACTTAAAGTTCTCGATGTTCAACGATGATCGCTGCAGCGCCAGCTGTGTTTTTTCAATCTCACCCTGGACCTTTTCCAGATTCTGGTTGACACTTTGAAACTGATCAGCAAGATACTTAGCCTCTTTTCCCTCTGGGTTGCCAAGGAGCTCAGCTGAGACCATAAAAACTGCCTCCAGGATGGGATTGAACTGGCCTACAGTGACTGCCAGGATCTCACAGCCTTTACCTAGGATCTCCACTCCCTTTTCAATCTTGTCCTTATTCTCCAGAATCCATTCTGCCACATCACTCATATTGGATGTCGGGAAAGAGGTCCTATCTTAATCCGTTAAGTGGGGCAAATGTTCTTTCTGTAACATAGCAACATAGCAAGATAAGTCATTTAAAAAACTTTCTCCGGTAGGTGATATCAAATCAAGTCATATTTTATTGGTCAAACACACAACCTTACACAGTACCACATGCAATGAAATGCTTTTTTTCGACTGTCCAGTGACATAAAACATAATTTACTTACAGCAAAAGTATGATCTGTATGTGGAATAAAGTGCAATGCAATGTTGTCCAACATCGAGCTGAGGTAACCGCAGTGAAAAAGCTACCAGTATAACAAATATTTTTAAATGTGGGGGCTGTGCAAAGAAATCCAAGGGCTGTATTTATATGTCTATGTATAAATAGTCCCAGTTCTTTGGAGTACCCTGAGGCAAAATTCCAGTATTGGCAAGAAAGTAATTAGTCATTCGTTGGTTGCTAGGGTGTTGCTGTGATATTCTGAGTGGCTGTTAGGCTGTTGTTAGGTAGTTGCTATGGTATCCTTGTTGTTTACTATGGTGTTCCCATTGCCAAGTCTCAGAATCTAGTTTTGAATATACCTTTCAGGTTTTGTGTGAATCCATCTAATATTTCATGTGTTGTAGCTGTTTGACTAAAGTAAGCTCTGCCACGCAATGATTCATTCGGAGGCGGTGTCAAAATTCTTTACAAGTCAGTGATGGACAGGCAGTTATGAGTAATTTGACACCACAGTTTTGAAGCACGAATCCTAGGGATAGTTTGTTTTGCATATTTTGCAAATTTTCAGAAATTTAAAGGTACATTTTTTTTGGCATAAGCCAATGAATCCACGAAAGATAGCCAATGAAAGTGAGTGTCGAGACATCATTTTTAGTGGGTTCCTAGAGGTGCCTATTATTCAAGTTTTGTGACAATTATTGACCGTTAACCGTATCAAATGCCTGCTGAAATCTAACTGGCTAATCTGAAAGCTGATTGGCCGATGGTGGCCATACTTTTTCAGCAAACAGGTCAACATTAGTAAACACTTACAAATTAGGATAAAGGTGAAGAATACCTCATTTCAGCTCAATCGGACTGGCAGTTCCTGAGAAACAGTTTTCTGAACTTAACTCTTAACGCTCCCTACTGATGGCCACACCCAAAAATAGGCACAAGTTCTCAAAAACCTGAGTTAGAGCTGCTTGAGTAAATTAGCCTCTGCCACACTATAATTGATTGGCAGGTTCGGGTTATATTGTTCATAAATCTTTTTGACAATTTTTGAGGGTCACCAATTGACATTGGACATTGAATTGAAAATTTTCAGTTTTCCCTTTGAATGATTTTTTTTAAAGCTCCAAACCTAAACTAAACAGAATCCTGTGTCATAGTTTGTTAGCACAAAAAACATTGCCTTTTATCATTAGCAAAGTCTAGCAAAGGATGTGGTTTTGAGAATTGGTTACTAATCCTGCGACACAGACATTGCAGACAAAGTGTTTTGCACGTCAGTGTTTGCTTAAGCACAAAATCCGGCCATCTTGCAACCTTTCCTTATTGTATCTATCGTATCTTACCAGAAATGAGCAAATCCAATCCATATTGTAGATAGGTACAAAGATATCTTTTTTATGCCACTGCTCAGTGAAAGGAAAAGCAAAGAAGCACAAAAAGCTGAGAGGAGGAAAAGGCTTACAGTTAGTCGGAGAATTGTGCAGAGGTGGCCTCTGTGGTGTGCCAGTGAAGCCCAGCTGTGTAGGAAGAGCTGCAGTCCTCTGTGGCTTTGTAACGTTTATTTATAGCCTCGCTTCTCGCAGCCCTCCCACTTTGGATGGACTCCACCTCTTCTGAGCATGCCCACTCCGAGAGGGATGGGTAACATCCTGTTATCGTTTCCTCATTCCTACTCTGCTCTGTGAAATGGTTTAGGACAGCACCAACTGTCATGACCAACAGAGCAAACAAAAAGGCTCCTCAATAACAATAATTATCATTTTAGAACTACAAAGAGTTACAAAAATCCTAGGGAATTCAAAATACTTCAGATTAGGCCTGCCCTGCTTTGGTGTTTTATAGAACAGCTTTGGCATTCATCTGTATTACATCCAAACATTGGAAAAGCTGTTACACTAAACATCACTGATTGTGAGAGGGGTTAAACTAGACAAGCAGGTTTATTATGTGTTGGAGTTTATTAGAATAAAATCTAAAAAAACAAAAAACAAACTACATTTCCTGAAATGCTATAATTAAGTAGCTAAGAAAAATCATACAATTGGACCAAAGCATTGCATCACAGAAGGTAAGAAGTTAGAAGAAATATGATAATAAGTAAAAGTGCAAAACATTTTCTGGCATTGATTTCAATAAATTTTCAGCTTCAGTGAAGGAAATAAATCAGTTCTATGTAAAAGTAGTTAATACTGATTTGGTTGTACCTTCACTGTATATGTGGACTACATCTGACAGCAGACAAGTTTGGGTAGGTGTCACATGACTTGCCCTTATCGGGAATTAGCCTTAGGCCTTCTATATCGATGTTCTTATCATCACTAAAAAAAAAACTAAAAAAAACCCCATTGTTTTTAAAAGATTGTTGTCTTCCAGAAAATAGGGATGTCCGTGCAACCTTACTGTCTCTTATTATGTGAAATCCATTTCTTTTCATTTTCATACTCTATATAAATTCGGAGGAACCACACCTGATGCCAGTATGATTAGAATGCTATTCATTAAATATATTTTCTATACAGTCACACAAATGCCTTTACGCATGGCTGCTGTCTTCCAGAGAGTAAGGATGTTCAAGTTCAGTTTAAGTTCAAGTTCAGTTTATTTGTATAGCACTTTTAACAATGGACATTGTCCCAAAGCAGCTTTACAGAAATATATAAATTCAGTACATAGATTTTAAATTTATGAATTTATCCCCAATGAGCAAGCCAGCGGCGACGGTGGCAAGGAAAAACTCCCTGAGATGATATGAGGAAGAAACCTTGAGAGGAACCAGACTCAAAAGGGAACCCATCCTCATCTGGGTAACACCGGATAGTGCGATTATAAATAAATAAATCTCTTCTATAAATGTACCAGTACAACACGGTCAAATAGCAGTTGTGAGACCATGAAAAATTCATTACAGTTTTTATATGAAGTCTGTTTTGTTGAACTTCACCACTGTAATCTCAATGATTTTTAGGCTGCACCGTGTGGGGCCATCCTCAGCAGCATCATGTGACTTCAATTGATGAGGTCTCCAACCAGAAGTAGGGCATCAGGATGGATCGGGCAGGTCCAGAGAGCTGAAGGGGTCGGGATCACTGGCATCTCAGGAGTATCATGTGAAGCTCGTCAGAAGGGGAGGGAGAGAGAGCGAGGAAGCGAAAGAGAGAGAGAGAGAGAGAGAGAGAGAGAGAGAGAGAGAGAGAGAGAGAGAGAGAGAGAGAGAGAGAGAAAGAGAGAGAGAGAGGGGGGGGGGGAGTGAGAGAGAGAGATCATTAGGTATGCTTATTGTCCCGTAATGGTTAAGGACAATGTACTTTGCGTAAGTGAAAGCAGGTACTCTGGCAAGACTAGCTTAAGACAGGATAACTAATAGGGAGAGCCAGAGGGTAACACAGACATGAGGGCTCCCTGGGACAAGGTGGCCAGCCACCTCACCACCAACAAACCTTGGTGGACGCCTGAAGGTGGGGGGGTGTCAGCATCCAGACATCTCAGTTCACCACAACACACTATGCCCGTGAGACCTCTAGATTTGCTCCTTTACCTAAGGAAAAAAAAACATTCCCGAAAGGCTTGATTAAAGAAATATGTTTTCAGCCTGACTTAAACACTGAGACTGTGTCTGAGTCCCGAACACTAATTGGAAGGCTGTTCCATAACTGTGGGGCTTTGTAAGAGAAATCTCTTCCCCATGCTGTAGCCTTCACTATTCGAGGTACTGACAAATAGCCTGCGCCTTTTGATCGAAGTAGGCGTGGCGGATCATAAAAGACCAAAAGTTCACTTAGGTACTGTGGTGTGAAGCCATTTAGCGCTTTATAAGTCAATAGTAGTATTTTATAATCAATGCGGGATTTCACTGGGAGCCAATGCAGTGTGGATAAGATAGGGGTGATGTGGTCATATCTTCTAGTTCTAGTAAGGACTCTTGCAGCTGCATTCTGGACTAACTGGAGTTTGTTTATGCTCCTACTGGAACATCCAGACAGTAAGGCATTACAATAATCCAACCTAGAGGTGACGAAAGCATGGACTAATTTTTCTGCATCATGTAGTGACAATATATTTCTTATCTTAGCAATATTTCTGAGGTGAAAGAAGGCTATCCTAGTAATATTACCTACATGGGCGTCAAAGGAAAGACTGGAGTCAATGATCACACCAAGGTCTTTTACTGCTGCACATGATGAAACAGAAAGGCCATCCAGAGTTACTATATAATCATAAAACTTACTTCTAACTGCATGTGGTCCTAGTATAAGTACTTCTGTCTTGTCAGAATTTAGTAAGAGGAAGTTAATGAGCATCCACTGTCTAATGTTCTTTACACATTCCTCGACTTTTTAAAACTGGTGTCTGTCATCTGGCTTTGCTGAAACATTGACAACTGTGTGTCATCAGCATAACAGTGGAAGCTAATTCCATGTTTACGAATAAAATGTGGATCCTTATTGTGCTTTATTATGTGTGTTCTTGTGTGTTAAATCTAAATTCGGAGGAACCATACCCGATCCAGATAAGCTGCCATTTAGAATTCCATTTATCAATTTTATGGACATACAATCACTCACATGAAGTGTTTAATTATTAATGCACTCTTTCTAATATTTTATCATTTTTATAGTCCCCAGTGTGCACAGGGACTGGAATGATTCTGACGCTTGTACTGAAAGCCATTCAACACATTCATTAATGTTTGACCTTACAGCATATATTTGTAGAAGAGTAATAACTCAGTCACACTATCCAGTGTTACCTAGAAGTCTGGTGGGTAAACAGAGGGATGCATGTGCACAGGCATGTGACAGTGAGTCATGTAGAGCTTGACAGTGGGCCACTGACTAGTGTGGTTTAAGGGACAGAGATTAGTATTTTGTGCTTTACTAAAGTCATAATATATGTGACATGTAACATGTTTGAAAGCAGATTGCTATCAATGATGGTAGTTGACTTTATAATGGGGTAAAATAGGGGATTAGCCTGAGAATTATGGGCTATTTTGAGTAGGTTCTTGACATATAACATAAACAAGTGGATGAATAACGATGCAAGGCACTGTTTATAAGGCTCTTATTATGACAGCGTGGGACTTCCGTCTGTAGATTCTATAGCAAAATGTTACCAGGCTTAACTTAGTAATGTAATTCATTGTAAGACCAGCAGATGACACTATCCCACTGCTGCAAAACACACTAATTTGCATATTGCTCTGTGGGTAGTGTACCTGAACAGCTTGGAGTGAGCTACATGTCCTTAAAAAGAGATCCTGGGACAATATGATTTGTTGATAATATGATTTAATCTCTCTCTCTCTCCCCATATATATATATATATATATATATATATATATATATATATATATATATATATATATATATATATATATATATATATATATATACATACAATCAAATGAAACAGTATGGTCCATGGTTCGAACATCTGTGACAATGAATAACACTGATCATAATACACAACGCTTCTGATTTACAATATACAGCTTTACTATACATTCAGCAACACTTTTAGATTTATAAAGTCATATAAGATGTTGCATAATCTGTTTAAAGTGAATAAAAGATCGGAATTTTAAGTGCTAATCCAATAAAAAGGCATAGAATCAATACAGGAAGAGAAAATATAGTGTTCTCATTGCTCATAATATAAACAGCATTTATTTTGATTATCCACAGCTGTTCTAGTTTCTACTGCATTATAATGCAGTAGAAACTTGAACAGCTGTGGTTTAACAACCTTTCAGTTAATTAGGCATAAACCCTACTCGCTACACTCATCCAGGACTTCTTGCATCTTGGTCTGAATGTCGATGACCTTTTGGCCCCATTCTTCTCTGAACTCATCCTCATCATCCTCAGTGACTACATAGTAGGCCATCAGTGCCATGAGGCCAATGTGGAAGAGGTAGACCAGATGAGCGCATCTAGCCTCCATTATCTTCCTGTTCCTGTTGCAATGCTCTAGATAATATTTCAGTAGTGGCCTCCCAAAAGGACCCTGCTCTTCCATGACGGCTTGATAGTACACATTCAAATTCAGGCGGCCCTGTTGTTTTCTATAGATTTTCTTGAAATCCTCTTTGTAAATCTCGCCTTTTTCTGGGTCCTTCCTGATTCGGTCCACCATGGTCTTGAAGGCTTGGTATTGGTATTTGATGTTCTTTTCCAAGTCACCGTAGTTTTTGTTGATCTCAGAAATGTGGATCTGGTCCAGCAGCTGCTTGTTCTGCTCAGAGATGCTCTCCAACTTGTCATGAATCTGCTGGAAGTCCTTGTCCAGCTCATTGGCTTCATCTTCCACCAGGCCTTTCCTCACTACACCAACCAGTGATGTAACGATGCCAAACAGAGGGTTGATGGAGGAGGCGAAGGAGGACACTTTCTCCAAGCAGCCTAGCACCATTGCTGCAGTCTGTTTGATTTGCTCCTTGTCTGCCATTGATGCAGAGGGGTCACAATTTTTTTTGTATAGCTAGCCTTTGGTCATGTAGGATTCTGAAACAATTAAGGAAAAATGTATTAAAGAATCAGACACGAACTGCACAACCACTGCTTTATGCCTTATCAGCCACACAAAAGACCTCCAATCATATCCACCTTATTCCTGGGGACGCTAGTATAGACATTTTTATGGGTGCAAATCCTGGTAACTGGAGGAAGTAGCTTATAGCCGTCATTGGATGGAATGTGTTGCATGGTGGTTTCTTAAAATCGCTATTGTTTACTTCTGCACTTTTTTTTTGGTAGTTTTTAACGTCATGACCATAATTCACAGAAGGAATCATGGGGTGCAGGAATAAGGTGAAGATAAAATGACATTGCTTTCATATCCTGTACACATACATATCCAATTCATATCCTGAATATATATATTTGTGTAAAGCTGCTTTGGGACAATGTCCATTGTTGAAAGCACTATACAAATAAAACTGAACAAGTGCTATAGAAAATGGATGGATGGACGGATATAGCTGTCTTTAATAAGCTGGACTATACAAAGCATAGTTTAATTTCATATTCACATAAGATGAATTATCATTCATCTGTGAATCACAGACTGTAAATCAGTCTCTGTTAATCCCAAACCATAGCCATTACCAAAGCTTCTTGTATCTACCATTTTATTATGAGGCAGACAAAAAAAGATTGTGCTTAGCCAAAATTGACCATAATTCACAGAAGTAATCATGGGGTGCAGGAATAAGATGAAGATAAAATGACATTGTGTTCATTATCGAGGGTATGGACAGTTATTCACTATGTATGTTAGATATTTGGTTAGATATAGATATTCTCCAGCTTATTCTTTT
This sequence comes from Cranoglanis bouderius, assembly GCA_023630585.1. Lineage (NCBI taxonomy): Eukaryota > Metazoa > Chordata > Actinopteri > Siluriformes > Cranoglanididae > Cranoglanis > Cranoglanis bouderius. The sequence continues at coordinate 27,053,537 of CM042539.1, forward strand.
TATCTTTACTGTAAACATTTCTACCATTTTACCTTTAATTACCATTAATGTATATGTAGTAGTTTGCTGTCCAATTTTATTTATTTATTTATTTATTTTAACAACCGAGGAGAGTAAATAGAGTCAATAGAACCTAAACAGGGGCCAAAATTCAGTACCCGCTGTGGTTTTCAGTTAAAAATCTAAGCTTAAAACGTTAGGAAATCCAATATAGCTTTCTCCCGCCTCTGCCCTGTGTGTGCTGAGTTTCCATGTTCTCCCCGTGCTTCGGGGGTTTCCTCCCCCAGTCTAAAGACATGCTCTGTAGGCGGATTGTCATCTCTAAATTGTCTGTAGCATGTGAATGTGTGTGCTATTGTTCCCTGCAATGGGTTGGCACCCTGTCCAGGGTGTGTAGGATAAGCTTGCTCATTAGGGATAAATTCATACACATCCTGTATACATACATATCCAGTTCACATCCTGAATATATATATATATTTCTGTAAAGCTGCTTTGGGACAATGACCATTGTTGAAAGCACTATACAAATAAAACTGAAAAAGCGCTATAGAAAATGGATGGATGGATGGATGGATATAGCTTTCTTTAATAAGCTGGAATTAAATATTGCATCATATAGTCTACTGAAAGCAAGATGTCCGTTTCTTGAAGTGTATACAAAGCATAGTTTAATTTCATATTCACATAAGATAAATTGTCATTCATCTGTGAATCACAAGCTGTAAATCTGTCTCTGTTAATCCCAAACCATAGCCATTAGCTGAGCTTCTTGTATCTACCATTTTATTATGAGGTAGACATTCAAAAAAAAAAAAAGAAAGGTTGTCCTTAGCCAAAATATACATAGCCTTTCAACAGATTTATGTAAATACTCAGATATACACAATATAGAGACTGCATCTAGTACTGAAGCACTGCCCATTGTCAGGGCAAACTGGTTAGCTTAAAATGAACACAACCCAAACAATGGCTCTCTCAACCACATCAAATAACAACATCAGACCAAAATTACACTAGCAAACAGGAAAAAAAAGAGAAAGAGCCCAAGCTAAGAATCTTACCTGCTCTAATGTATGTACCTGTTCCCTTCCTAATGGTGCTGCTGTGTTTTTCGTGCAATCGTAGACAGGAGATAGCGTCCTTACCACTGTGCTATATGGGCAGGCTAAGGGAGTGACTCACATCTGAGAAATGCTCACTGGTTTTTTTAGGGGGCGTGCTTTGGTGGGATATGGCTTGAAGCAGTTTGGCTCAAATATATTGATGAAATGTACACACTTCTCACCAGGTTTATCGACCCATCACTCTACAATAGGCATAGTGAAAGGAGTAAAGCTGTTAACAGATGCAAGTGAGTATTACAATTTGTGTCCAATGCCGCCATGCTTCATCCAACACTGTCATACACTATGGGCATAGCTGTGCTTTTGTTTGCCCTGTAATTTATAAGGAACTATGAAATTAATAGCAACTCTCACAAATGTGTTATTGTCTGGTCAAGCGTTTTGCTAACTGGCTAGTTTGCTAACTAGATATGGTACACTTAATATTGATCCTGTCAGCCAAAGCCAGTTGGATTATTGTCATGTTGGATTAATGGCTCATCTGCATTGGACATCTGGACAATCTCATCTGCACCCTGAGATCGCCTATCGGGGGCCAAAACCCACGATTTCAGATTTCCTACATAAAGACCCCAGGGAATTTGTGTTGATGAACATTTCTTTATAGAGCCTCCTGCCAGCTACCAGTACAGAGCTGTTCAAATATCAGGTGTTGTTAGACTACCTGAAGCTGGAGGAAGCACGGCTCGTGGCAGATTCTTATCTACAGTCCTCTACTGCCTAATCACACACGATAGGGGCAGGTGAAGCGTGAAGCTCCAGTGTGGGCCAAACTTGTGTATCACAGTTGATCAACAAAACAAATGGTGCTTTGGCAGAGTGTAACGACAAAAGCACAACTGCAGCAAAGAAAAGAGTTAAACTCAATGCATACTGTGCCATTGAGATAATGTTGTGAGTATTTCTTGAGCAAGTGCCTGTGGGTCCAGAGCCCCAGGGCTGAAGCAGAAAGCAAAATGGATTCGTGACATAAAGATATGCCACTAATGTGGCTGGTCCCATCACACAGGACCATAATCAAAGGCTTTTAATTTATTTAACATATTCTATTGATTAACATCAATAAACTAGGGTCTGAAATAAGAATAGTATGTTACTAGGAAAAAGACAAGCTGACAGAAATTTAAGTATATGCACTATTACATAATAATAGTTATTATACTGATTCATTTTTTTTAATGAATTCCAAAACACACAAGAAATAATAAAATATACAAAGTATAAATCCCCATATTAAAATGATTAGTAGACACATGAAAAAACCAAGGGTTAGATACAGTCGTATGCCAAGGAGAAAAGATGGGTCTTAAGGCAAGATTTAAATTCGTCAATGGTTGAAGCAGATCTTACTCTAAACTGTAGTGTATTCCACAGTCTAGGGGCAGCTACTGAGAACGCATGGTCACCATTGTGTTTTAATCATGAAGGTGGGAGAGTTAGCAGTAATTTATCAGTAGATCGACATGCCCTGCCTGAAATATAAGGCCTCATCATATCACTGATATATTGTGGAGCCAGACCTTGTAGCGCCTTAAAAACATACAATAAAATTTTAAAATCGATTCTATACTTGACTGGAAGCCAGTGTAGAGATGCCATGACTGGTGAAATTCTGACCCATTTTTTTGTAACAGTAAGAAGTCTAGAGTCGGTTTCAATTCAGCAATACGTCTAAACTGATAAAAGCTACTCTTTTGTTTGAGTTTATTAAACTAAATTAAACTAAAAAACTAAACTAAATTAAATTCTATTTATGTAGAATTTAAAGGTCAAATCAAAAACTATGCCATATCACACTCAACAGCCCATTCTGAAACTTACTTTGCATGATTTTGTAGAAACGCCACAAGCAACAGCATTGGCAAAAATACTTACTCTGCATGACTTTGTAGGAAAATCAACAGCAATAGACTCTCTCACCCCAAAGCAATGGAAAAAAAAGATACTGGAGAACAGGACAAGACAAGAGAAGAAGCTACAGCAGTGAAGAGATCCTTGGACTTCACCTGCACAGCATTCAAATGTGGATGATGAAGCGGGAAAGACTTCAGAAGGAAACCAATTGGGTAACTGATCAAATTAGGAAAGAATGGACTGAAGTTAAAATGTTATTAGGAACAACTTCTTTGTGTAATACTATTGAAGGTAATAAGTTTTTGTTTATAGAGGAGCATAACAGGAGCAGGCGAAAAAGACAGAATAGAGGGAATAGAAATGATGAAGATCTATGGTACATACAGCTTAGACAGGATATGAAATGTCTCAGCTCAATAACCGATGTGCATGTACAACTGAGTTTCAAAGAACAAGCCTCGCTGAACCTCGGGTGAAGATCATTCGCAGAGGGGAAAGCCAAGCTTGGTACTTATAGTACAAGCAACAAGAAGATAAACACGGTAATGTGGAGTCAAGCATAACTGGTCTATGATCTGATAGAGAGATATCCTGAAGTTCCACATTACAAACCGGAAAATATAAAGAAAGCACCAAATCAAGTGTATGCCCTTGTTTGTGCGAAGGGCTTGAAACAGACTGGGTGAGGTTAAATGTGTCCATCAAATGTTGGAATTCTGCAACCAATGGCTTAGATGGACAGGTTATTGATTACTGATTATTTATTGATTATTCATTAATCAGTATGCTAGAAATAAATAACATTTTAAATGTGTCACTGAGGATGAACCTGCTGCACCAAACATATTAAAAGAAACAATTCTTAGATATTTCAATAGTATCATTGATTAATAATTTTTATATACATATATACATTATTTAATTATTAAGTACTAATACTCAATGGCAAAATCTAATAAGATTTTATCTGCACAAAAACCTAAGGTATATTTACAGTGGCTATAAAAAGTCTATACACCCCCACCCCACCCCCCCCGTTGAAATGGCAGGTTTTTGTGATGTAAAAAAAAATGAAACAACGATAATTCGTCAGAACCTCTTCTACCTTTATTGTGAAATGTTAACCTATTAATTAAAGGAATTGCAAGGAAGAACAGCAAAATATTGCTAAGTGAAGATGAATATTGAATGCTGTGATAAAATCTAAAGGTGCTTCAACAAAGTATTGGTTTAGGGTTGTGCACACTTATGCAACCAGTTTATTGTACTTTTTTTTATTCCCCCCCAAAAAAAAAAAAAAAAAAAAAAATTATTCTTATTGTTTTTCACTTTAATTAATAGGTAATAAAATTTCACAGTAAATGTAGAAAAGGTTCTGGTATGATTTATCTTGGTTTCTTTTCTTTTCTTTTCTTTTTTTTCTTTTTTACATCACAAAAACCTGCCATTTTAACAGGGGTGTTTAGACTTTCTACATCCACTATAACAATATGCTCTAATGGATTTTTAAGTACTAATTTTAGGGGGAGGGAAGTCTGTGGCCATACCAGGTTTCTGGTGTTAGGTGTATCAGAAATAATAAGTCATGAGATGAGAGTAGGTTTACTAAACCTTGGGTTTATTTATATATACAGTATATAAGGATTAATATAATGTATGAACAATATCAAACTTTTTTCAGTGCATTTTTCTTTCTTTAGAGCCAAATGTGTTCCTGTCAAGCCTGAGTGATTTGACCCGCTATAACAACAACAACTACAACAACAACAACAATCATCATAATGTTTTGTAAAAATGTAGAATCCATTAATTGCTTGCAGAATTGAACACACAGTGTAGACTCTGATTGTCACCAATATATTTGGTTTGATCTAAATTCCATTATTCTGAGTGGATACAAACGTGTGCTATTTTGTGATAAATGTAATAAAAATGCTCAGGGTTGAAATTACTGGCTTCCTCCACTCCGCTCCGACTGACAGCATGCACATGGCAGTTAGGAAGACTCTTGCATAGAGACTCAGCCATAGATCCCATATCACCGTTCTCTTTCTCTATTTGATCCTTTATCCCGTTCTTGTCGATCGGTTTAGGGTCCGCAGTGAAAGACACCACAATCCTTATTTTATTATTGCACAAATGCTCAAAATAGTTGACATCTCCATCATTTACATGGCGCCACTTGCCAGACAGACACCTCCCAAGTTTGCTCTCATCATCTTTAAACACCCTAACTGACCAGGAGACCCAGTCATACTTCTCGACAAGGGCATCCAATAGGAATTTAGTAAACTAGTAAATTTAGACACTGCTCTGCCTGTCCGTGAGCTTCTGATCTATATCAATCTTGGCTTGTGCAGGAAAGTCGTTCACACATTCATCCACTGCCGCCTTCATGTGCTTCTCCACGTCCTCCATACGGTCTTGCCATTTCTTCACCATAGCCTCTCCAACAGTGCCTTCCTTTAGTGCAGTGTAGCCCATCAATGCCATGATCCCAACCACAAACACCTTCTTCAGGCGAGCACAGAATTCCTCCACTGCCCTCCTGCTCCGCTGCTCAGTCAGCAGTATCGTGTCCATCATTGCATTTCCAGACGTGTTCTCTCCAGTGAAGGCATCGTACAAGCAATTGAGGTTCTTTTCTCCCTCATATTCCTCAAAGTAGATGAGGAACTCGTTTATCTTCAACTTCTTATACTTGGGTTTGGCTGTGAAAATATATTTAAACATTTCATACTGGTTGATTATCTGTGTGTAGAACTTAAAGTTCTCGATGTTCAATGATGATCGCTGCAGCACCAGCTGTGTTTTTTCAATCTCACCCTGGACCTTTTCCAGCTTCTGGTTGACACTTTCAACCTGATCAGCAAGATACTTAGCCTCTTTTCCCTCTGGGTTGCCAAGGAGCTCAGCTGAGACCATAAAAACTGCCTCCAGGATGGGATTGAACTGACCTACAGTGACTGCCAGGATCTCACAGCCTTTACCTAGGATCTCCACTCCCTTTTCAATCTTGTCCTTATTCTCCAGAATCCATTCTGCCACATCGCTCATATTGGAGGTCGGGAAAGAGGTCCTGTCTTAATCCGTTAAGGGAGGCAAATGTTCTTTCTGTAACATAGCAAGACAAGTCATTTAAAAACTTTTCACAGCCAGGTGATATCAAATCAAATAATATTTTATTGGTCACACACACAACCTTACACAGTACACCATGCAGTGAATTTACCCAAAAACAGAGTTTACTTACATAGAAGTATGTTATGTTGCTATACCATGTGCAGTATGTTAACAGTAATGATGATTGTGTGGGTGTTGTGCAAAGAAATCCAACGTCTGTATTTATATGTCTATGTATAAACAGTCCCAGTTCTTTGAGGTAACCCGAGGCAAAATTCCGGTATTAGTGAATCCAAAAGTAAGTTTTGCATATTATGCAAATGAGCAAAAAATCTAAGTGGGTGGACCTAAATGGTTTCATTGAAAACGGTTGAAGAAATAGCCATAGGATCAGACGGAAATAGTTGTCTATAGGCCTCATGGTTCTCAAGAGATGAGTTAACCATTAAATGGTGCGTTATAGTGCCGCCATTAGGCCGATCAGGCTCACCTCTCCTGCGTGAGCAGAGACGGGACAAAGTACTACTTAAGTTACAAGTTTCATGTCTGTAGCACCAACGGTTTAGTCTGCAGAACCTTCAGACTGAAAATAAAAGCACCACTATGCCTTCCTTATGAAAAATAAGGAAACTTGAAGCATTTCTATGCGGCAACTGTAATTCTGATCTTACCCAAAAGCACAAGTACATTGTCCCTGAATAGGGGCTATGTCTCTGAATGTTGTGGTTCTACATCAAAAATTGTGATCCGTGAAAGAGGCACAAAATTGCAAATAGAAGAAGAAGAAGAAGAAGAAGAAGAAGAAGAAGAAGAAGAAGAAGAAGAAGAAGAAGAAGAAGAAGAAGAACAGAATGTTGGCTCTGTCATGAAAACATAAGAATAATTTAGGAGTTTGTAATCAACTTGTGAATCAACAATAAATGTATATTGTCAGTTCTGGGATAAAAGTAGCATCTTCAAAGCAAACTTATTTCAAAATGCATTTAAAATAGGGTTCTGTTTGTTTTTAGTTTACCGTTAGAATTTTTTTTTTTAAAGCTCCAAACCTAAACTAAACAGAATCCATTGTCATAGTTTGTCAGCACAAAGACCTTTGCCTTTTAACATTAGGAACATTAGCATTTTTTTTTTTAGCTCAAAACCACATCCTTGGTTACTAATCCATTGCAAACAAGGTGTTATGCACGTCGATATTTACTTAAGCACAAAATCCGGCCATCTCGCAACCTTTCCTAATTGTATCTATTATAAACCAGAAATTAGCAACGTACAAACGGTACAAAGATCTCTTTTTTTATGCCACTGTTCATTGAACTTACTTTTTGATATTTTAAAATAGCTGAGCAAATAAAAAGGAAAAGAAAGCAAAGAAGCAAAAACGAAAGAAATCAAGAAAAGCTGAGAGGAGGAAAAGACTTACAGTTAGTCGGTGAAATGTGCAGAGGTGCCCTCTGTGGTGTTCGAGTGAAGCCCAGTTGTGCTGAAGAGCTGCAGCCTCCGTGCTTCGACGTGTATTTATAGCCTCGCTCCTTGCACTCCCACTATGGATGGGCTCCACCTCTTGTGAGCATTCCTAGGAGCCCACTCCGAGAGGGATGGGTAAAATCTTGTAAACTGTGCCCCTTTCATAGGCTTCTATTCTGCTCTGTGAAATGGTTTGGGACAGCACCAACTGTCTTGACCAACAAATCAAGACAACGATTTTCATGGCATTGATTTCAGTACATTTTCAGTTTCAGTGAAGGAAATAAATCAGTACTAATGTAAAAATAGCTAATACTGATTTGGTTGTAACTCACTGTATATGTGGACTACATCTGATAGCAGACAAGTTTGGGCAGGTGTCACATGAGCTTCGGAATTAGACTCAGGCCTTCATATCAATGTTATTAACTGTCACCTCAAAGGAACTGATATTGTTCCCACTCACAGACCCTGATGAGTTAATTATGTCTAATACATTTTAATGTCTGTGTGTTAAATCTAAGAATTTATTTCGTCATTTTTTTTTTTGTCATACAATCACTCGTAAAATATTGTCAGATATTGGGATTCATGATGAATTCTCCATTCTGTTATAGTTCATTAATTTTCTATAACAGCAGCTTTGACATTAGTGCAGCTGCAAATCACAGGTTTGTATTAATGCACTCTTTCTAAAATGTTTAGTAGTTTTTATACTCACAGGGACTTAAATAATTCTGACACTCGTACTGTAGACCATTCAACACATTCAGTACTGTGTGACTGTGTAGAGCATTCAGTTGTGGAAGAGTAATAAAGTGTTACATACATGAAAATAAATTGAATATGAAATATGTCATAGAGAGACACGTGTGGACAATGATGAAGACAACAAAAAGACACAGCATAGCCCTCTATGGAATACATAAAGAGTCCTTTGTGTATCAGGGGAAGGGACTCACTGGCACCTCCTACATCTGCTTTTGCACATTCTCTTGGTCTTCTTGATCCACTTCTCACTCAGGCCCTCCTTATCATCACCAACCACAGCAGTGTAACCCAACAGAGGGAGGAGGCAGATGCAGAAGAGGTAGGTGAGGCGTGTGCACAGGTACGTGACAGTGAGTCATGTAGACCTTGATAATGGGCTACTGACTGTTGTGTTTTAAGGTATAGAGATTAGTATTCTGTGCTTTACTAAAGTCATAATACATGTTACATGTTTTAAAGCAAAGTGGATTCAGTGAAGGCAGTTGACGTTATATAATATGGTAAAAGCATGAGCTTGCCCATTTGATGAACTTGGACACCATCCTAGTTGTAAAGTCCTTTTTCAGTTCATCAAATATATGTAACTGTGCATTAACATTTGCAGGAAAATGTTATTTTAAACATGGATTGCTTGTCATGGCTAGTGCTAATAGTTGTGCTTACTTCTTTTCACTTCAAAAATCAATAAAACATGGAATTTGGTTGGGGTGCCCAAACTTTTGCATACAACTGTGTGTATGCAAACAAAAAATAAAAAATGTTCTAGAAAAGTATCAGTTGGGATATCCCAAAAAATATCCCAAACTTTGAACGTGCCACAGAGCATCTGTAATTTTTATTTATTTATTTATTTATTTAATGGAAAGAATATGGCACAACCTCAACTCTGCCTAGAAGAGGCTGTCCACCAAAAGTGGGTAAATTGGGGATTAGGCTGAGAATTGTGGACTATTTTGAGTAGGTTCTTGACATATAACTTAAACAACATATAAAATGGGGAAATACTCAAGTGGGTGAAGAACTATGGTAACACTGGGTTACCATGTGTGTAGATTCTATAGGAAAGTGTTACCAGGCTTAATGTAGTAATGTAATTCATTGTAAAGCCTGCAGATGACAGTAGCCTACTGCTGCAAAACACAGTGATATGCATATTGCTCTGTGGTTAGTGTGCCTGAACAGATTGGAATGAGCTACATGTCCTTAAAAGATATCCTGGGACTTTTACAATGACCATATCGATAATATGATTTATTTGCTCTCTCTCTCTCTCTATATATATATATATGTTATTAAATTATGCACCTTTTTCGCAAGCTAATAGTCAACAAAACAATGAAACAGTATGGTCCATGGTTCAAACATCTGCCAAAATGAATAACAGTGATCATAATACACACTTTTGCTGATTTGCAATATACAGCTTTACTATACATTCAGCAACACTTTTAGATTTATAAAGTCATATAAGATGTTGCATAATCTGTTTAAATTGAATAAAAGATTGGAATTTTAAGTGCTAATCCAATAAAAAGGCATAAAATCAATACAGGAAGAGAAAATATAGTGTTCTCATTGCTCATAATATAAATAGCATTTATTTTGTTTATCATTGTCTCCATTATAAGGCAGCAGAAACTAAGACAGCCATGGATTACCAACATTTCAGTAAATTTGGCATCATTCCTACTCACTACATTCATCCAGGACTTCTTGCATCTTGGTCTGAATGTCGATGACCTTTTGGCCCCATTCTTCCCTGAACTCATCCTCATCATCCTCAGTGACTACATAGTAGGCCATCAGTGCCACGAGGCCGATGTGGAAAAGGTTGGCCAGATGAGCACATTTAGCCTCCATGGTCTCCCTGATCCTGTTGATCTTCCTTCGTTTGCAAAGCTCTAGATAATATTTCAGTAGTGGCCTCCCAAAAGGACCCTGCTCTTCCATGACGGCTTGATAGTACACATTCAAATTCAGGCGGCCCTGTTGTTTTCTATAGATTTTCTTGAAATCCTCTTTGTAAATCTTGCCTTTTTCGGGGTCCTTCCTGATTCGGTCCACCATGGTCTTGAAGGCTTGGTATTGGTATTTGATATTCTTTTCCAAGTCACCGTAGTTTTTGTTGATCTCAGAAATGTGGATCTGGTCCAGCAGCTGCTTGTTCTGCTCAGAGATGCTCTCCAACTTGTCATGAATCTGCTGGAAGTCCTTGTCCAGCTCATTGGCTTCATCTTCCACCAGGCCATCCCTCACTACACCAATAAGTGAGGTAACGATGCCAAACAGAGGGTTGATGGAGGAGGCGAAGGAGGACACTTTCTCCAAGCAGCCTAGCACCATTGCTGCAGTCTGTTTGATTTGCTCCTTGTCTGCCATTGATGCAGAGGGGTCACTATTTTTTTTGTATAGCTAGCCTTTGGTCACGTGGGATTCTGAAAAAAAGAAGGAAAATTGTATTAAAGAACCAAACATTGACTGCACAACCACTGCTTTATGCCTTATCAGCCACACAAAAGACCTCCAGTCATATCCACCTTATTCTTGGGGATGCTACTATAGAAATTCTTATAGGTGCAAATCCTGGTAACTGGAGGAATTAGCTTATAGCCGTCATTGGATGGAATGTGTTTCATAGTGTTTCTTAAAATCACTATTGTTGACTTTTGCACTTTTTGGTAGTTTTTAATGTATGTTGTAGAATAACAAACCCATGTCCATAATTCACACAAGGAATCATGGGGGGTAGGAATTAGGTGAATATAATGTCATTGTGTTCATTATCCAGGGTATGGGCAATTAAACCATGTCACTTCCTCTCCAGTTTATTCTTGCTATCTTTACCTTAATCATTTACTTTCTTTACCCTATTATGATTGCTGTATATGTACTAGGTTGCTGTCCATTTTTTTTTAAACAACCAAGGAGAGTTATGTAACATTAAATAGAGCCAATAATAACTGTTGTGATTTTCAGTTGAAAATGTAAGCTTAAAACATTATGGAAACCAATATATTTTTCTTTAATAAGCTGTAATAAAATAGTCTTACTGTTTAATAAAGGCTACTGGAAGCAAGTTGTCCATTTCTTGAAGTGTATACAAAGCATAGTTTAATTTCATATTCACATAAGATAGATTTCCATTCAACTGTGAATCACAGGCTGTAAATCTGTCTCTGTTAATCTCAAACCCTAGCCATTAGTTGAGCTTCCTGTATCTACTGTTTTATTATGAGTCAGAAAATTTTTTTTTTTTAAATTTGCCTTAGCCAAAATAAACCCTTTCAATACATTTATGTAAATAGTAAGATATACACAAGAGATTGCATGACTGCCCATTGTTAACTTGTTAGCTTAAAATAAAAACAACCCAAACAATGACTCTCTCAACCACATCAAACAACAACATCAGTCCAAAATTACATGAGGCATACTGTAAACAGGAAAAAAAGAAAATGGGCCCAAGCTAAGAATCTTACCTGCTCGAATGTTTGTACCTGTTCCTTTCCTGATGGTGCTGCTGTGTGTTTCGAGCCAGTAACTACTATATCAACCTCAGGCTGGAGATACCAACCTTACCGCTGTGCTATATGGGCAGGCAAAGGGAGTGACTCAATTTTTTTTTGTTTTTTTTTTAAGGTGGGGGGGGGGGGGGTGCTTTGGTGACTTCCGTCCCGGCTTCTGAAAATAATGCCTTGAAGCAGTTTGACTCAAATACAATGATGAAATGTAGTCACTTCTCAGCGGGTTTATCGACCCACCACACTACAATAGGCATAGTGAAAGGAATAAAGCTGTTAACAAATGCAAGTGAGTATTACAGTATGTGCTTATGGTTAAAGTCCAACACTGTCATACTTCGTCCAACACTGTCATACACTATGGGCATGTCTGTGCTTTTGTTTGCTCTGTAATTTATATGGAACTATTAATTGAATAGCAACTCTCACAAAGGCAAGTTTAATTTATTAAGTTTAGGTATTCTTTAAGACTGACAACCTTATTGTTTGGTCAAGCATTTTGCTAATAAGCTTTTTTCAAGGGCTTAAAGTGTGTATGGATGGGCCCTGCAACAGTATAGTATCATGTGAGATGTGCACAGTGTTGGCTGGGGAGGCGTTGCCTGGGCCGTCAATGTCAGCACCGCATCAGGAAAACACGGAAGGTGGGGAGGGCTCCATCAGGCGAATCTTCCTTTGGGATTTCCCTTTGGAGCAGACATGGGACAGAACCCACAAATGCCTTCGAACAAGTGAAAGTAATTGATGTTTAGTGGGTTCAGCCCAATGTTGCGCTCTCCTTCACCTATTTTGTGATTAGGTTATACTGAGTGACGCAGGACACTCAAACAAACAAAGAAATGACCAGTTATTGGTCCCAAAGAGCTTTTGGGAAATGTTATTCCAGGCGGCTCATCATAATCCGATGGCAGGATATTTAGGGCAGGACAAAAAAAGCCTTTCTATTAGACAGGCATTTGTGGTGATGTTCGCAGATGGTGTGCGGCATGCTGCAAATGTCAGCTGGTGAACCTGTTGGTCACCCCAAAAGCACCAAAGCACCCTTTCCATTAATCAAGGTCCCCTTTGAAAGAACTGGTATGGACCTCATCAGGCCATTCGAATGGTCTGCCTGCTTTGTGCTGGTCTTGGTGGATTACGCATGATACCCTGAAGATGTGCCTCTTTGCAACATCTCAGCATGCAGTGTTGCAGACAAATGGACAAATCCACGCTCCAAGATCTACTGAATAGCTTTCCCAGAAGAGTGGAAATTTAGCCTTGCTTGAAGGGTGTGAAGTTGTCACACGTTGAAGCTGAAACTGGGCTGCTAATCAGTGCTAATAAGGATATGAAGCCACTGCAAGTTATCAACAGTGAAAATGGCAGACCATATGCTGTTAGAACAGTGCTTGGTTGATTGATTAATGGTCCTTTGAGAGGATGTATAAATGTTGATTATGCTTCACTGTCAACAGAATTTCTGTTGCAAACATGGAGATGTTGATCTAGCAATTCAGCCATGATTTCTTTGAGCACATGCAGTGCCCTCCACTAATATTGGCACCCTTGCTAAATATGAGCAAAGAAGGCTATGAAAAATTGTCTTTATTGTTTAACCCTTTGTTCAAGAAATTCACAAAAATACTCATAGATATCAAACAATTGCAAACGAAACACAGGTTTATATATAAAAAAATGTATCTTGTTTAATATGTAATATGCACAGTACTGTGCAAAAGCTTTAGGCACATGCAAAGAAATGCTGTAGAGCAAAGATGCCTTCAAAATGATGAAATTAAATGTTTCTACATTAAAAAAAAAAAATACTGTAAAGAGCAGTAAACAGTAGTAAATGAAACAAAGTCAAAGTTTGGTGTGACAAAAAAAAAAAAAATTAAAATTAAAATAGTACTCTCTGGTACAATTAGTGCAGTTTTAGAAGGAAATGAGCTGGTAAGTTTTACTGAGCATCTTGCAGAACCAGCCACAGTTCTTCTGGAGACTTTGACTTTCGCACTTGATTCTTATTTTTGCAGCAAAGCCCAGCAGCCTTCATTGTGTTTTTTGTCTGAAAAGTGTCTCCGTAATATGCTGCTTTCTTTAATGACATACAAACATCTTTCTGTAACATTTAATTTTGTGCTGGAAAACTAAAATAAAAATCTATAACAAAGTTTGTACTAAAAAAAATTGTGCAACAATTATTGGAACTCTTTTAGCCAATACTTTGTGCTACTTCCTTTTGCCAGGATAACAGCTCTGAGTATTCTCCTATAATGCCTGATGAGGTTGGAGAATACATGGCAAGGGATCTGACCCCAAGACACAACTAACTTCTGCAATTCTACAGCTGTGATCCTTGGAGATTTTTTGGCCACTCAAACCATCCTCTTCACAATGTGTTGAGACAATATAGACACACATCCAATTCCAGGTTGATTCATAACATTTCCAGTTGACTGGAACTTCTTAATTATTGCCCTGATGGTGGAAATTGGCATTTTCAATGCTTGCACTATTTTCTTATAGCTACTTCCCATTTTATTGTTATGAATAAAAATATATCAATGGGAATATACTTCAAATATATTTTTCTCATATGGGGTGCCAATAATTGTTGCACACCTATATTTAACAATAATATATTTTTTAGACAAACCTGTGTTTTGTTTGCAATTGTTTGATATCCACGAGAGCAGGGTATTTTTTGAACAAAAGATCAAAAGGTTAAACAATAAAGACAATTTTTCACAGCTTTCTTTGCTCATATTGTCCAAGGGTGCCAATATTAGTGGAGGGCACTGTATGTGACAACAAGAAAGAGCTGTCATTGGAAGATTATCAGTTCATGAAGGCTATGTCAGCTCATCTGTTTAATGATCATTAATGCACTAGAACACTTGGTGATGCCCAATAACCATCATGTAGTTGAACAGCATGCCTTTAACCTTGAAACAGTCCAGAGCTTTCATGATGAGTACAGGATTTCATGTATAGCATGACTGCAACTGAAAACTACGAGATGAGGAGCTTCATGCAGATGACCAAATAGTATGGTATCCATTACCACTTTTGATCACCATCAAAAATGGGTGCTTTAAATAGTTTTTTGTTTATACTGCAAGCTTCCAAAGCACATCACTGAATGTAGAACTTGTACAGGGGCCAACACACTTGTTGGAGTGTTGATAATTACCTAGCAGTTATTTATTTATTATTTATTTATTGATAAGATTTAGGCAGGAAAGAGTTACCATCATGGGTAATGTTGAGGCAATGTACCACCGGGTAATGGTGACTGATAAAGATGCAAACCTGTTGACATTCCTGGTGTGGCCAGAAGGAGATCTTAGGCAAAGGCTAGAAAGTACCAGATGGCATTATATCTTTGGAACTGAGCTATCCTGCCAGATGTGCACATTTTGCCCTGACAAACATAGCATAAGACAACAGAGACTCTTCAACATTTGAGACAATTGGAAGAATGTTGAGAAATTTCAATATGATTGACTGCTTAAAATTTGTGTCTTCAGCTTTTATGCTTAAAAGGTGGCTTCAGAATCACAAAATGGAAGAGCAACAGCAAAGCTGTCATCAGTTCCAGTGAAAGAGAGAGTCAAGGATCTGGACTTGTGGCATGACATTCTTCCTGTGGACAAGACTCTAGGAATACAGTGGTGCTTGCTCTTTCATTCATTTTATTTAGGATATCTGCAAAGTAAAACACATTCATTGGTCAACCACTGAACCATTATCCATCCTCAGTTCCATTTATGACCATCCTGTTTCCTTTCATCTTACCATCAGAGATGATTCTGCAGCAACTCTGTAAAGAAAAACTCCATTGGGATGAGACATTCCAGAAAAAGGATCTGATAGATTAAGTGAATGGCTTACTGATCTGAGTCGACTATAAACCTTTAGTGTATGCCATTGTTTAAAACCTGAGGAATCTGGGTCTGTATGGTCAACCCAAAGGCAGCTTAATCACTACTCAGATGCTAGTGAGAGTGGGTAAGGAGTTGTTTCTCTACCTCAAATAATTCTTCCAAAGAAGCATTTTGCTACCTATAGTGCTGCCACACGTACAATAAATAATAAAAGTGTATATTGGTGGTGTTCATTGTACGTAGAGAGATCACAAGGCAAAGTAGCTGAACAAAAATGGCAGACCTACCAACCGATCACGTCCACCCTCCCTGGCTGGTGGCTGTCATATGACAGTGGAGAGCTGGCTGATAGGTGGGAATTGGCCAAGACCAAATTAGGGAGAAAATGGGGGCAAAATAAATGAAATAATAACCCGCCCTTAGCTGAATGATTATCTAGAGCACTGCGAAAGGAAGAGGAAGACAATGGGAGATTAGATGCTCTCATCTGGCCTACCTCTTCCAAACTGGCTTCATAGCACTGATGGCCTACTACACAGTCACAGGATTATGAGGACAAGGTCAGGGGAAAAAATGGGGCCAAAGGGTTATCGAGATGCAAGAAGTCCTGGACTGGAGTGTAGAGAGTACAGTAGAAGTTATATAGAATGCACTGAAAGGTTGTTAAATCATAGCTGTCTTAGTTTCTTATGCTTTATAACAGAGACAATGAAAAACAGAATAGATGCTGTTTATATTATGGTTAACGAGAAAACAATTTTTTCTTCCTGTACTGTTTTTATGCCTTTTTGTTGGATGAGCGCTTAAAATTTCATTCTTTTTATTCATAGCAAACAGATTATGCAGATTATTGGACAACTGATCCAATATTGGGCTACTGATCAGAAGGTCGTGAGTTCAAATCCAAGCACTGCCAAGCTGCCACTGTGGGCCCTTGAGCAAGGCCCTTAACCCTCAACTGCTCAGATGTATAAATGACATAAATGTAAGTCGCTCTGGATAAGGGCGTCTGCCAAATGCCGTAAATGTAAATGTAATTATTAGTAAAGCTGTATATTTTCACCAACATATTTGTGTATTTTATGATCAGTGATCCATGATTTCTGAACTGTTCAACATATAGATTCACGTGCTTACAACAGAGAATATGCAAATTTGATTGTTTTGAATCATTAGGTTCGTGACACCTGCAGGTTTTACAAATAATTACATTAGCATGTTAGCCTCAAAACACTTAACATTTCTATACAAACTACCCATATGGTATACCCAGGCTGTCAGCATATGAGACTCGAATACGGTGCCTTTCATAAGTATTCACCCCCTTGAGCTTTTCCGCATTCTGTAGTGTTACAACCCAGAACTGAAATGAACTTAATTGGGCTTATATTATATATCATGAACCTATACAAAATAGCCTATAATATTGAACCTCGTGAATCTTTGCTTCTCTCCTCTTTACCAAGTCATTGACTTTTGGTGCACTGCCTCCTCTAGGCAGAATGGAGGCTGTATCATATTCCTGTGCGCCTGTGCACATGCCTCTTCTGCATCGGCCTAATCCCTCTGAGAACTGTGATGGACTGAGAAGATAATGTGAAAGAGCGGATGTAGGGGGTGCAATAGATTCCCTTCCCTTGACACACACACGCACACGCACACACACACACACACACACACACACACACACACACACACACACACACACACACACACACACACACACACACACACACACAGAGGATTCCTTAAGTATTCCATATTCATATATAGTATATACTTCATTTTCAAAAATAACTGTATATGTGTAGGCTGGGCCTATCTGCCGATTTGGTGAATATCTATTAGGATGCAAATTTATTTAATGTTAGGAAACTCAGTTCTTTATATATGAGACCATAGGGACAAGTGACTTCTCACTTGTGAACATCCTGAAGTATTAATTGCTTTATCTTTCTCTACTGGTCCTGCCAACGCTTGTCTTCCCTACACCAGCAAAGCAGAGCATCAGCACAGCAGGAAATTCATAATAGAAAAACAGCATAATGAAGTTCATAACAGCTAGCTTAGCCCACAAAAAAATGCACAAGAACATCAATACTTATCAAAAAAAGCTAGGTTTGTTTGATAATTAAGAAATGCTGTATCTGCACAATCATATAAAATGCTTTTCTAATGGTCATGTTTAACATATTTCACCTATTCCACATTTTTGACCAGGAGATGGCGAGCGAGTGTTTTCATTATTATTTACATTTTAGGAGCAGATCCCCTGTGATGTCAGCCTCCCTAAACAATTGGACTAAACAAATGAAATAAAACCACTAAGAGGCCCCTAATTCATTTGGTTGTTTGGAAGAAAGACATAATTGTCTTTTATTTTTACTGAGGTGCATGGCTGATGCCTTCATCTTCAGAAAAAGGGGTGAGAATACATTAGTACACTTGTAGGTTCATTATCATTCACGAACCCTAGCTTTGTTACAGTTAAATAAGTAGCAGGCAGTGATCAGCACCAAACACTTCCCTATAAGTAATATTTTTATACTAGCACATAATCACATTTTAAATGGTCATACTTTCTTGTACAGTCCAGTCTGCTAGCTAATTTAGCTAATTAACTCCCTCAAAATACCAAATATCACATCTTTTCTTAAATCAGTGCATTTGTTGTGATTGGGTCCCATGCAGCTTGATTGTGATCAGTTGGGTTGATGTTCAGTCAGTCTAAAATAAGCAACAGATATTCTTTTTCCTCTGAGTTTTGTGATAGTCAGATCATAGATCATAGGCCCAAATTAGAGCATATGCAATGTGTAAAAAGGCAAGGGCACAGACAAAAGTGCTTCCGTAGAACATTTGCTCTAATGGAATCTTGTGTATTGGGTGTCTTGAACACTAGCTAAAGTGCTGTAAGTTTCTTTTTATAATTGGAACAGTATTTGGATTTGAAACATTGATTTCAAATGTGGATTAACTACCCAAAACTAACAGCTTGATACAGCATACCTTTGCTCATGTTATTTTAATATGTAAAAACACTAAAAGTGAACATGGTTTGGTAATTTGGGACACCATGGCTCAGCTAAATTGGGACAATCTTAAAATACAAGTGGAGAGAAATAATATAATATAATCTTAAAATATAAGTGGAGAGAGGAAAGATGAACAGACAAATGCTTTAGAATGTGATAGAAGAAGAAATGGGCTTTCAGAGCAATGGACAAGGAGGACATGAGGTGGATACAGAGAGAACGGAAAGTAAATAGAGCAAGAACTCCTATAAAAAGAAGCTTCGGACCAAGCTGCAGCAGAATATGTAAGGAGTGTGTAGTGATGTGAATCTGACCGCTGGTATCAACAGCAGTGGCCAAGCTGAGGGAATATTGGTCTACTGAACTGAACCAGTTTTTCAATTAGTTTTACAGTGGTGCCGAAACCCAGGAGGAGGTACAAGACACAGCCTGCTTCCCTGCTCAGCGAGAAACTACATTCTCACCAGCCTCTACCACATACAACACCAAGCCTTTCTTGACCTGTGCCAGGAACAACAGTTGCACTTTGAAGACTTTGCTAAGTAGCATGACCGATGGGTCCAGATGCTACTGCAACCTGCACATAATGCTCAAAATGATGTCCTCCATTGATGAGAAAAATCTTTGCATGTCAGTAAAGAAAAAAACATTTTAAAAAAAGAATGCTGGCTGTCAGGTCTTACCAGGAAAAACAAAACAAAACAAAAAAAAGAAACAGATGCTTAGAAGAATTTTCCAGTCAATTACCCTATTGTCATGGAAACGTTTGTTTAGATCAGTGTTGTTAACTGCTTTTTATAGTACATTTTTAAAGTATTTTTAATTCACAAACTTAATCACTATTAGCTTTCTGTTATTTTTTTCATGTTTTTGGTAATCCCTTTTTTGTAGATACCAGAACTAGAGACAGCTATCATAGATTTGTCTGCACCAAAGGCAAGAAATCTGAACAAATTTATTAGAAATCTGATGGTATTTAAATGTCTGAGGCAAAATGGTTTGTTGCCTTTGTTTTAAAGAAGAACATTTTTAAGTTATAAGAAAAGGTATGAATTTTAACTCTGTCATAACCCTATTCTTGATCTTTAGAAGTGTTTATTCTCGAGTCTTGCAAATTGTTGCAAATTTAAATTTACACCACCTGTATCTATATAATGCTCAAAATATCTGTATCTGTATTAAGATTTAAACCGGCAGTGAGCATGGCCTCTACTGCAAGGTTGATTTTTTTTTAAAAATTCTATTGAAACCCTGAATACACTGGAAAACCCCTTACAGGTAGAAACAACAAACTGTCATAGTGTGTGAATTCCTTTCATTGTTCAAGGTTATAAATGGTTACACTGAAAGAGGAACCGGTTTTTAATCCTGTTCACACAGCTATTATTTTTGTTTGTACCTGCCTGCAATATTTTCTAATGAATTCAGTTGGTTATGTATATACACCACTCAGCCATAACAGTAAAACCACCTGCATCATATTGTGTAGGTCCCCCTTGTGCCGCCAGAACAGCTCTGACCGATCGAGGCATGGACTCCACCAAGATGTTAGCAGCAGATCCTTTAAGTCCTGTAAGTTATGATGTGGGGCCTCCATGGATTGGACTTGTTTGAGATCTGGGGAATTTGGAGGCCAAGTCAACACCTTGACACTCTTTGTCATGTTCCTCAAACCATTCCTGAACATTTTTTGCAGTGTGGTAGGGCGCATTACCCTGCTGAAAGAGACCACTGCCATTAGAGAATACCATTGCGATGAAAGGTATGCGATGTACTTGGTTTGCAATAATGTTTCAGTAGGTGGTATGTGTCAAAGTCACATCCACGTGAATGCCAGGAATGCTCAACTTTTCACAGCAGAACATTGCCCAGAGCATCACACTGCCTCTGCCAGCTTGTCTTCTTCTCATAGTGTATCCTGGTGCCATCTCTTCCCTAGGTATGTGATGCACATGCACCCGGCCGTCCACATGATGTAAAAGAAAACATGATTAAACAGACCAGGCCATGTTCTTCCATTGCTCCATGGTCCAGTTCTGATGCTCACATACCTATTGTAGTCACTTTTGGTGGGGTACATGGGTCAGCAGGGGCACTCTGACCGGTCTGCAGCTACACAGCCCCACCTTTCTATCATAGCCAGCATTAACTTCAACAGCAATTTGTGTTACAGTAGCTCTTCTGTAAGATCGGACCAGACGGGCTAGCCTTCACTCCCCACATGCATCAATGAGCCTTGGGCACCCATGTCCCTGTCGCCGGTTCACCGGTTGTCCTTCCTTTGACCACTTTTGGTAGGTATGAACCACTGCATACTGGGAACACCCCATAAGACCTGCTGTTTTGGAGATGCTCCGACCCAGTCGTCTAGCCATCACAATTTGGCCCTCATCAAAATCACTCAGATCCTTATGCTTGGCAATTTTTCCTGCTTCCAACACATCAACTTCGAGAACTGACTGTTCACTTGCTGTCTAATATATCCCACCCCTTGGCAGGCGCCAATGTAACAAGATAATCAATATTATTCACTTCACCTCTCAGTGGTTGTAATGTTATGGCTGATTGGTGTGTATATACACACAGTCAGAGCAATTCACAAACAAGGAGTTACACAAACATGCACACCTCACACAGACCTTCTGCAGGTCAGTTATTCCGCTTGTAGAAGTCTAAGGGGATGCCTTAGAGTACCATCATTTTAAAACCCTGGTGGAGAGTTTAGTACAATAAGAAACAAAAGACAAGGATTTTTTTTAATCAATGTGCTAATTTAAGTGCTTTGTGAAGAGATAGAGTTTTAGTCTTCAGTTGGTTGTCCATGGTTACCCCAGTGTTGTGCGCAGTGACAGATGGTGAGAGCTGAGAGTTTTCCAAGGAAATCACAAGAGCTTGACATGGGGATGAAAAAATGAATAATGCCTTCTTCATATCTATAGCTGTTTGTCTCTGTGTGATTGTGTGTGTGTGTGTGTGTGTGTGTGTGTGTGTGTGTGTGTGTGTGTGTGTGTGTGTGTGTGTGTGTGTGCGTGTGTGTGTGTTAAGGTGTGTCTAAAGTCACAGAGTTGGATTCTTAAGGATATTATCAGACCTTAAATTACTGCTGAACTCAGCAAAATCTGTACATGTAAGAACATGTTATGGAAGGAGGTTGTTTTCTTATGAACATTTTCCAGCCTGTTGGACTGCTTGTCTCAAGGTTTTGTCTCTACTTGCTATTGCATACTGATTAAAATATGGCTTCAGTTTTATTTAACTACAGTGGTGCTTGAAAGTTTGTGAACCCTTTAGAATTTTTTATATTTCTACATAAATATGAT
Source organism: Cranoglanis bouderius (assembly GCA_023630585.1). Taxonomy (NCBI): domain Eukaryota; kingdom Metazoa; phylum Chordata; class Actinopteri; order Siluriformes; family Cranoglanididae; genus Cranoglanis; species Cranoglanis bouderius. Next base: position 27,075,624 of record CM042539.1, read on the forward strand.
CATCAGATTTTCACACAAGTCCTAAAAGTAGATGAAGAGAACCCAGTTAAACAAATGAGACAAAAATATTATGCTTGGTAATTTATTTATTGAGGAAAATGATGCAATATTACATATCTGTGAGTGGCAAAATTATGTGAATTATTAGAGGTCATTAAATGGGATGACAATCAGGTGTGAATGAGCACCCTGTTTTATTTAAGAGTCTTATCCTCACAACACATATTTGTGGAAGTGTATCAAGGCACAAACAAAACAGATTTCTGTTGTTGATGCTCATCAGGTTGGAAAAGGTTACAAAACCATCTCTAAAAAGTTTTGGACTTCACCAATCCACAGTCAGACAGATTGTGTACAAATGGAGAAAATTCAAGACCACTGGAGCGGTTAACAAACGAAATTCACTCCAAGAGCAAGACGTGTAATAGTCACAAAGGAACCCAGGGTAACTTCTGAACAACTAAAGGCCTCTCTCACATTGGCTAATGTTAATGTTCATAGGTCCACCATCAGGAGAACACTGAACAACAATGGTGTGCATGACAGGGTTGCAAGGAGAAAGCCACTGCTCTCCAAAAAGAACATTGCTGCCCTTCTGCAGTTTGCCAACTATCATGTGGACAAGGTTATTGGAAAAATGTTTTGTGGACAGATGAAACCAAAATAGAATTTTTGGTTTAAATGAGAAGCTTTACGTTTGGAGAAAGGAAAACACTGCATTCCAGCATAAGAACTATATCCTATCTATGGAACATGGTGGTGGTAGCATCATGGTTTGGGCCTGTTTTGCTGCATCTGGGCCAGGAAGGCTTGCCATCACTGATGGAACAATGAACTCTGAATTATACCAGCAATTCTAAAGGAAAATATCAGGACATCTGTCCATGATCTGAAGCTCAAGAGAAAGTAAGTCATGCAGCAAGTCAGTGACCCTACACACACAAGTCGTTCTACCAAAGAATGCTTAAAGAAGAATAAAATTAATGTTTGGTAATGGTCAAGTCAAAGCCCTGACCTTAATCCAATAGAACATTTACAGCATTTGGCAGACTCCCTTATCCAGAGTGACTTACATTTATCTCATTTCTACATCTGAGCAGTTAAGGGCCTTGCTCAAGGGCCTAACAGTGGTAGGGCTTGAACTCATGACCTTCCAATCAGTAGCCCAACATCTTAACCACTGAGCTATCACTGCCAAGCTATTGACACTGCAATAGAAATGTTGTGGAAGGATCTGAAGCAAACAGTTCATGTGAGGAAACCCACCAACATCCCAGAGCTGAAGCTGTTCTGTACTGAGGAATGTTCTAAAACATGTGCATGTGCATGCGTATGCCTCCAAGCCAATGTGCATGACTGATCAACAGTTACCGGAAACATTTAGTTGCTTTCAGACTGCACAAGGGGGTCACACCAGATACTGAAAGGAAAGGTTCACATGCCACTCACAGACATGTAATATTGGGTCATTCTCCTCAATAAGTAAGTGACCAAGTATAATATACTTTTTGTCTCATTTGTTTAATTGGGTTCTCTTTATCTACTTTTAGGACTTGTGTGCAAATCTGATGTTTTAGGTCATATTTATGCAGAAATATAGAACATTCTAAAGGGTTCACAAACTTTTAAACACCACAGTAAACTATAGAAATATCAAGTGTGCTAACTAGCTGTCTTGATAACTAGCATCAGGGCCAATTCACCAGGTGACTGAGAATAAAGTAACATATCGTGGAGGCATGAGTTGGTTACATAAACCCCAGTGTAGCAAATCTGTTTTTTTTTTTTAGCTTAATTCATTATATTTTTTCTGTTTATAATTGAAAAAACATCTGATCACTGTCTAATTTGTCTAATTTTCACCCCTGAAATCTTCAGCTATGTTGTCTCCACCCCTCTGACCTCCTCGGGGTCAGAGAACAGCCTCTGCTCGTACTACTGGAATACAGCCTTCATTTTCTGAGCATTTCTCTCTCAAAATGGCTACTGCTGCGCTAGAAAGCCAGAGTTGCGAGATTAGTGGAGTTCTCCAAGCGCCATCTGGTGGTGAACGACTGTAAACACACACAGGTCTAGAAAGTTTTAAATAAGATGGAATTTAAGGGGTTACCATGCATCAAAAAAACAAAAAAAATTACCTTTCAGAATAACTTCAGAATTTCAGAATATGTCAAATTTATATATTATATATATTATGACATATTTCAGAATGTCATAATGTCAATATATTTCAGAATATATAGGTGAATTTTAAGTGATTTTGCAGTAATGTGCAGTAAGCAATTAAAAAAAAAAAAAAAACAATTGCACATTTCCATATAATAAAATTGCAAAATGGGTCTTTACTCATGTGACACCTGCCCATGCTTGTCTGATGTCCAAATATATAGTGAAAGTGTATTAAAAACAGTATTACCTACTTTTACATTAGTGTGAATATATTTTCTTCATTGAAACTAAAAATTTATTAAAAATCAATGCCATAATGTGCCATAAAATGTTTTGCATTTTAATATATTATCATATTGCTTTTTATTTCTTACCTTCTGTGATGCAATACTTTGGTACAGTTGTATGAATTTTAATTTAATTACAGTATGTCACGAAATTAGTTAATTAACCTTTTAATAACATTGTTTACTCAACCCACAGAATACCAGTGAAAACTTTTCTCCAACACAAGCTCTTAACACACTCACTTGTCTGGCTCACCTTGCTGACAATTAGTAATTTGAAGTACTTTTAAGTCCTTAGGTTTTATTTTATTTTACTTTTATTATTATCTTTTTAACTATTTTACGATTACATTATCATTACTCTCACTGTTGGAACTTTTTTTTTTTGTGGGGAAAAAACAACTCTCTGTTTTTCAGGACAAGAGCAGAGTAAAGCCATATAAAATTATGTTACAGGATGTTTTCAGGATGTTTTCTATCACTCTCAGAGTTCTGTGGAATACTCACAGGATATGGAGTCCATCCAAAAGGGGTGTGCTGCGAAGGAGAGAAACTGTAAATACAGATCGAGCCACGGAGGCTGCAGATCTTCAGCACAGCTGCGCTTCACTGGAACAGCACAGAGGGCACCTCTGCACATTTCACAGACTTACTGTAAGCCTTTTTCTCCTCTCAGGCTTTGTATAGCCTGCAGTACATTGCTGGGAAGTTTCTATTTAAGTGATGTTTAGATTTAACAGGGCTGGCAGTAATCAAGTCTGGTTGTGTCTAGTTTAACGAAAACCCAATTATTAAATTTGCTTAGTTGGTTGATTGTGTAACTAAGGGGGCAATTACTTTTTCACACAGGGCTAGTTTGTTTTTGGGTAAATTTTTTTCCTTTAAATAAAATGATAATTTAAAAACTATATTTTGTGTTTACTCAGGATGTCTTCGTCTTAAATTAAATTTTCCTTGAAGATTTGATACAATTAAGTGCGACAAATATACAACAATAGAAGACATGATGAAGATGTCAAATACTTTTTCACAGCACTGTACAATAAGAAAAGCATTGAGAAATAGCCAGATCATGGGCTTAATACTTTGACAAAAAAAAGACCTTGCTTTACAAAAATGATCAAATGCAATTTTGCCATAATGATAATGATCTTGGTGCTGACAGTTAATTTTTGATTATGTAAAATGAATCATAACTCTTACAAATATAACATTTGTTTTTGACACTGGTTATTTAGTTTAGATATGGTTTGGAAATTTAATTAAAACATCTGTTCAAAGGGAAAATTATACACAACCAGAAACTCAATGTTGCCAACATACATTTTGTTGTTTATGAGTGTGAGTTTATTCTATTAATTCTTGTAATGTGAAATATTATAGAGAAATGGTAAGTCCTTGGTTTTATGTACTAAGTGGGGTTGCATTTAATTTGCATTAACCAAAGATTACATTATGTCTTAATTCGCATGTTCATGCTCATTTTATTTTTGGTGACAGTGGTTTTGTTGGTTGGTCAAAGCCCATGGTATGCTTGCCCAATATTGATTTTCCCCTGATCTCAATTTTCCCTTTTAAATTAAATTTAATAAAATTAAAATAAAGATTTATTCATCCAGAACTAATAGCCTAAAAAAGAATTTCCACCATTTCTGGTTTAGGGAGCATATTGGAGTATATTGGAATATTGCAGAAATAATATTACCAACTGTGCATTCGTGAATTGTGGCAATTGTGAAAATCTTTAAATGATGTTTTCTAGTAATGCACAGTAAGCAGTTTAAAATAATTGCACGTTTCCATATAATACTTTTGCAAATTGGTTGTCTAATATTGACAAGAAGCTGTGGCTTCTTTGGGAATTATTTTCATTAACGGAGCAAAAATAAACAAAATAATTTGGCCATATAGTGTCTGAAATGTCAGTTACCCGATATTACCACCTATGATTCCCTGCCACACTTGGCCTATGGCCGAATCACAGCCATGCTGGCATTCAGTATAACAGCGCTCTTGCTTGTGTGATATTGCAGTACGAGAGCATGTGCACAAATCATTCCACATTCACATGTCGATTGGCTTATCTGCCATTTTCTGGTGAGAAAAAGTTATTTTAGAGTATTTTTGACTGATAACTCGCACTTTTATACACTCACAGCCTCAACCACCACCTCAAACTATAACACCCATAATGCAGTGCACCTAAACATGAAGACTTTACTCTCTAATACTACTCTGATGTTTTTGCGGAGCTCCTATGTAAAATGCACATTGGTTGGCAGTTCTGGTAATATAATATAATTGGCTGGATAACTGGATATTGTGGAAAATGTAATATTGTGTAAGAATGCTAATATTGTTAAATCCTACAAGCATAGCTAATAGTGTACAATACTGGTGTACAATACTAAGCAATACTGCTGTAATATATGCAGGGTCTTGAGAAGTGACATACAGTATGTGTGAGCTCATCTCCCCCAAATAATGAAATCTTTCCCAGCAAACCTATGTTGAAAACAGTTATTTCATACTTTCTAACAAGTACTGGAATTTTGTCTCAGATTACCTCAAAGAAATAATTTTGGGGAACAATATTGGGGAAATAAATAAATATAAATAAATATGTGACCTTTAGAGGTGGTTGCGTTGATACTGGCATTGATTTTGATGTCACTTGGCTGAGAAAGGGTTTTTGATAAATGACTTATCTTGCTATGTTACAGAGAGAGCACTCATCTCCCTTAAAGTGATAAAACAAGACCACTTTTCCTGCATCCAATATGATTTATGCTGAAGAATTTATTCTGGAGAACAAGGAAAAGATTGAAATGGGAGTGAAGATGCTAGGCCAAAGCTGTGAGTTCATAGCAGCCACTGTAGGCCACCTCCATCCTGTGGTGAAATTTTTTTTTCTTGGCACAGCTAAGCTCCTTAAAAACCCAAACAGCGAAGAGGCTGTGTATTTTGCTAAGCAGGTTGAAATTGTCAACGAGAAGTTGGAAGGGATCCAAGGTGAGATTCAAAACCTGGCGCAGGTGCTGCAGAAATCATCGTTGAACACCCAGAACTTTAAACCTGAGGCAAAGATAATGAACCAGTATGAATATTTTAAACAAATTTTTACAGCCACAGTCGACTTTCAGGATAGAAAGATAAAGACATTCCTTGAGATTTTTGAGGCAAGTGAGAAAGACAAGAGCCTTGATTGGTTGTACGATGCCATCATTGGAAAGAACATCTCTGGAGATGCAATGCTGGACACAATACTGGTCACTGAGCAGTGGAACAGGAGAGCAGTGGAGAAATTCTGTGCTCGCCTGAAGGAGCTGTTCTTTGTTGGGATCATAGCAATGATGGGCTACACTGCACTAAAGGAAGACACTTTTGGAGAGGATATGGTGAAGACATGGACCACTCGCTTGGAGGACGTGGAGAAGCGCATGAAGGCAGCAGTGGATGAATGTGTGAACAACTTTGCTGATCATGCCAAGGTTGACATAGATCAGATGCTCAAGAATAAGCAGAAAAGTGTCAACCGCGAATTTACTAAGTTCCTACTGGATGCCCTTGTCAAGAAGTATGACTGGGTGTCCTGGTCAGTTAGGGTGTTTAATTATGATGGAAGGAATTTCTGGAAGTATCTGCTTGGAAAGCGATACCATGTAAGTGGTAAAGTTGACAATTATTTTGACATTTTGTGTGATGAAACAATAAAAATCGTGGTGTCTTTTGCTGCGAACCCTAAACCACTCAACATGAGCCAGATAAAAGATCAACTAGAGAAAGAGAAGGGTGACGTGGAATCTGTGGCTGAGTCTCTGTACAAGAGTCTTCCCAACTGCCTTGTGCATGCTGTCCATCACTGTAAGAGAGTGGAGGAAGAAAACAATTTCATCCCTGGGCACTTTATTTATTGTAATTCTCACAAAAGAGCACACATTTTTATCCACTCAGAATAATGGAATTTAGATCAAACTAAATATACTGATGGCAATCAGTCATATATTTTCCGTCTCTGTGTTCTCTGATCTTAACAGTAAGTAATGCAATGATATAAAGTGTGCCAATGCATACAATTAATTTTTTTTGCTTCTTATTCTCTGTAATCTGTAAAATTGTATATGTGACTATCTTATAAGAAGATGTATGAATTTACTCTAAAACGTTTAATCAAGGGAATTATGCATACACTATATGTGTCTGAGCACTTTTGTATTCTTTCGATCACATTTAATTAAAATGGTAGTATGTTTATAAATGTCATTTGTACCATGTGTTGCTGTAATGATTAACCTAACCATTTTACAGTAAACCAATTATATTAAAAAATATTCAAAACTTTGTCTACCTAACTGTTGTTTGCTAATCCATGCTGTCTCATTTACATGCTTTCATGTCATTCAGCCAAATTACTACTTTGCCCATAAATTTTAAATAAAAAGAATCAACTTTAAATAAAAAGTTAACTTTAAATAAAACCGTCAACCTTAAAAATAAAGAAGTCAACTTTAAATAAAAAGAGTCCATTTTTAAAAATAAATAAATAAAGAAGTGTTGCGACCCAGTCTAGGATTAGGTTGCACAATGCAAGTAAAGGCAAGGAGTTATATCTAAAGTGGAGTGAAATGAGTATATGGTACCCTATGAGACACACACAGGAGTAAGCTCAATAGGTGATATATTACAGAATATATATGTATTAGTGAGATTCAGTACACATGCAGAAACCAAGGAAAACTTCAGATGATGTATTCCTGGGGTGGAAGCAGCAACACAAGGCTGATGTAGCAGCAGCTGAGGCCAAGAAGCAAAGCCTGGAGTTGGGAATGCACTATTCTTTCAGTTGCAAGATGTTTGAGGGTTTTATTGCATGTACTGTCTGTTTCAAATCCACCCACAACATTTCTATGTGATTCAAGTCCAGACTGTGACTAAGCCAGATCCTGTTGAAAGGTCCAGCTTTCGGTTCAGCTTCAAGTTTCGGACAAATGGCCTCACATTATCTTCAGGCACTCTTTGATATGATGCAGAATTCATATATTTGAATCAGTGAATGCAAGCTGGCCAGTCCCTGAAGCAGCGAAGCAACCCCAAACCATAACATTAACATTTATATGCTCATTGGCAAATTGTATTCTTGCAAAGGCTTTTTCCAGGCACGCCTCCCATGCAGGTCAAATTTGTGCAATCTCTTTCTGATTGTAGACGCATGCACATAGAAGACTTCTTTTTAAATCAGATGGTCTGCTCTTGGGCTGAATTTGCTGGGACGGCCAGTCCTGGACAAATTGGCAGTCGTGAAATCTGCGCCATTTGTAGATTATTTTCCTTACACTGGAATGATGTATTTCAAATAATCTTTTAAAATCCCTTGCCAGACTCATAGGCATCCACAACCTTTACCCTATACACTAGATATGAGAGGGGTATAAATAAGACAGGTTCCACCTGCACTCCCTAAACAGGTTCTAATCACTGGCACCCAATCTTCAACACCTGATTCTAATTCTATGGATTTGAAGGTGTGCTAAATGTTGGGGTGTACTTACTTTTTCCATGTGACTGATCTGTTTTTAGGTTAACTTAAATTATGAAAATTACTGCAAAATGTCAACTGTATGTGACAGAGTGTAGCACCTTTATTAACAGGTGCGGTTTCAAAGAGGATCAAATGTTTGCTTGTCCAAACATGTCAAAAAAAAGCCAAGAATTTCCCTGGGGTGTACTTATTTTTTCCACATGAATGTATTTTACAGTCCTCAATGCTAAGCTGCTTCATGTTGGGCAAAGGCTCAAAGAACTCAGAAATAGATTGCTGAAAAAAATTAGGGGAGTACAGACTATTATAAAACTCTTTTTTGTAGATTACTGCAAAAAACTGGCAATGATTCTGGGGTCCTCAACAATATCACCATTAATACACAGTTCAGGGCTGTGGGGGGCAGGTGCTCAAGCAGAAAAAGGGGCACCCTGCCCATAATTGTTTATAAAAAATAAAGTTACCTACTGTAAAACATCTTTTCATTACTTACATATTTATTTATTTATTTTTTAAACACATAACTCAGGGACAGCTACTTGGTGGCCAGGGATGTCACCGGCCCCAAATGGTCATGCACATAGGAAGGAGTGTGTAATTTCATCAAGTGGAAATTACGTTATCAAACTTGGAGAGACGCAAAAATAAAGTTTTTAGCCCTGAATAATTCTCCGCTTGGAGCGGTTTGTCACTGCGTAACTGAAAGTCAGTAAAAGAAGACGGCAGTGTTGTAATTTTGTATCTTCAGAGAACGGAGTGTTGTATTTTATCTTCAGTGGACGGAGACGAGACCAATCAGACAGGGTTTACAGGAAAACATGTGGAAATACTCGTGTCTTATTGGCTGACAGGTCTCAATTCTGTCAATTGCTAGTATAGAATATAACAACAAAGCATACTCTAAAAGCATAATCTAATAATCCATATGAGTTAAGAAGCATAATCAATATGTATAGTCAATACTTAGAAGTATAAATATAACTGTGAAATACATTCTAATCAGACTATAGTCTAAATGTGTACTGAGTCAGACGAATCCTGTGTTTTACTGCACAGCAGGTGTTTTTCTGTATCATCCGGTATTTTCTCTGCATAGCTATATAACAGCACTTAGACATCTTGTTAGAAGAATCCTATGTTTCCCTGCACAACAGTTTCCTCCCATGGCAATAAATTAGCAATTAGACATTCACCAAAACTGTGTTTTCAATCAAGACCCCTTTGGGGCTTGCAGACCAGTGTTGAGCGGAAGATAATGCCTACAGGAAAAAGAGCATCGGGCTGGAACGAAAGCCAAAAAATCATTAAGATAAAGGGGTGAATTTGGGGACAGAGTGAAAATCGTGTACTGATAAAACCTTTTTAAAATAATCAAATGATTGCGCATGTGCCACAAATGTGACCTTGTCCTAAGAAAACCTTATAGAACATATCAGTTAACTACTCATGTGCCACAAATGTAAATATCATATAGACATGAATAATTAATTAAGGCGACGGAGATTGGTTTGTTTTTAGAAAGAAAAGGTTAATACCCTGCCTAGGGATAAGTTTACTGTTTCAGAAAAGTATATAAGGGCATGTATGTGTTTGCATAATTCAGACTTTCTGCAGACTGTCTCACTTTATTGTTGTTTCAATAAAGTTTGATTTCTTTTTGGCATCTACAAACCCTTTGTGTTAGCTCTCGCCACTCGCTGCTCCGCGAAGGAGCAGCATATCTAGCTGCCCTGCTACGGAGCAGCATATCTGCGCGCTTTCCAGCGCTATTAAAAAAAACTCTCCGATGGACATTCCATTCACAAAGACTCTGGTTTTGTTTATGTTGCCATGTGCTCCTCTGTTTTTGTTTACGTCATGCCTCTTCCCCTGCTTCCTTATTGGTCCGTTGGGTTTGTGTCACATTATGTTTCCTCCCATGTTCTGTCATTGGTGCTCCCGTTATTGTCTGATTATTGTTTCCAGGTGTCGTGCGTTTCTTCTTGTTTCCTTTTGATTACCTTTGTTACTAAAACCCCTATTTGTGTCCACTTCATCGCGGAGTATTGATGAAGAATAACTGAAAGTGACTTGTGATAGCTAAACATAACTATATGTCCCTGATGATAATGATAGGTAGCAATGAAGCTAAAGAATCGTAGTTTTTCCTAGGTTTTTGTTTACCAGGTGTTCCCTGGTCCTTGCACTTGTTCTTAATTTTTTGTTTACCCGGCGTTCCCGGGTTCTTGAATTCATGTCTCGTTACTTCCTGGATTTTTGCCCTGTAAGCCTTTGGATTACTGTTTCATGATTTCCTGGATTTTTGCCCTGTAAGCCTTTGGATTACTGTTTCATGATTTCCTGGAGTTTTTGCGTGTAAGCCTTTGGATTACTGTTTCATGATTTCCTGGATTTTTTCCCTGTAAGCCTTTGGATACTGTTTCATGATTTCCTGGATTTCTGCCCTGTAAGTGTTCTCATCTGTGGCTAACCCTTTTTGGAAGATTGACGTGCTGTGTTTGTGTTTTTTGTATTGTTGTCCCATCACTTCTGAATGTGCCCTTTTGTTGTTCCTAGTAAACTGACCACTTTCCCCTGCGAGTGCATCCTGTTTCCCTTTTAACCCCGGTGTTGTAATGTTAGAGCTCTCGCCAATCGCTGCTCCGGGAAGGAGCAGCATGTCTACGCGCTTTCTAGCGCTAGTATTTAAAAAAGAACTCTCCGCTGGACATTCCGATAACAAAGACTCTGGTTTTGTTTACGTTGCCATGTGATTCTTTGTTTTTGTTTGTCATGTCTCTGCCCCCGTTTCCTCATTGGTTCTGTGGTTATCTTCTAATTATTATTTCCAGGTGTCATATATTACTTCTGATTCGCGCTTAATTTCCGTGGATACTAAAACCCCTAAGTTTGTCCAGATCTTTGCGGAGTATTGAGTTATATTGAGTTAGATCGAACGAAAATGATATTGAACTGAACTGTAAACCTTGCGATTTGTCTTCCTGGATTTTTGCCTTGTAAACCTTGCGATTTGTCTTCTTGGATTTTTTGCCCGGTAAACCTTGCGATTTGTCTTCTTGGATTTTTGCCCTGTAAACCTTGCGATTTGTCTTCCTGGATTTTTGCCCTGTAAACCTTGCGATTGCTCTTTATTTATGTTGATGTTTTCACTTTTGAATGTGCCTGATGTTTTTTTTGTTTCTAATAAACTGACCACTTTCCCCTGCGAGTGCATCCTATCTGACTCTTCACCCCAAGTATCGTAACAGAATACTCCGCCAAAAAATGGATGGAGCGTGGAAAGTGAGGGCATGCCGCGCCATGCTACACCACGCCGTGCCACGCCACGCCACATTTACAATGCCTGCAAACAATTCAATTTTTTTCCCCCAATGGACGTTTGTTTATCCCCCCGATGAGTTTGATGGCTTTTCCACCTGGCCACAGTGCTTCTGTTTGCAGGCACAGATTTATTTCCTGAGTTTGGAGGACCCCAAGCCCGACGAGGAACAGTGGGTGGGGTTCCTCCTCTCTGGTTTGGTCGGCTCTGCTCGCCAATGGGCAGAGCTTCACCTTGCCAGTGGATCCACGAAGTTCGAAACAGTTTCGGGCTTTGTGGATCTACTCGTCCAGGTGTTCGGAAGCCCAGACTTCCAACCCGACCTCAGGACCTTTTTGGGGAAGGACCGTCTGGGCGACCGACCTAGCCACTCTTTCCTGGAGTATTATGGGGGTAAGTGGGCTAACGTGGCGGCCTGCTCCTCACATCCCCTAAACCAGGAGTGTTCCACCGAGGGATGCACCTGCCCAGCCATCCTGCAGTGCCCCACCTGCAGGAACCAGGGAGTAAGGAGCAGCTTCTTCTGCTCCCAAAACTGTTTCAAGGGCAGCTGGCGGGTGCATAAGCGGCTCCACCAGCGGGCACCCTCAGAGCTCCAGCAGGAGGTCTTCTCAGCGGAGCTGCAACTGGAGGTTAACATGGCGAGCTCCAGCCGGAGACCCAGTAGGAAGTCTCCACAGCGGAGCTGCAACTGGAGGTTAACATGGCGACCTCCAGCCCCGAGCTCCAGCCGGAGACCCAGTAGGAAGTCTCCACAGCGGAGCTGCAACTGGAGGTTAACATGGCGACCTCCAGCCCCGAGCTCCAGCCGGAGACCCAGCAGGAAGTCTCCACAGCGGAGCTGCAACTGGAGGTTAACATGGCGACCTCCAGCCCTGAGCTCCAGCCGGAGGCCCAACAGAAGGTCTCCAGAGCGGAGCTGCAACTGGAGGTTAACCAGGCGACCTCCAGCCCCAAGCAGCAGCCAGCGAATAAAGAGGAAACCTCCTCTCCTGGCCTGCTCGTCTCAGAGGTTCTAGAAGAAACCTCCACTCCAAGTCCATGTCCAGATTTCACTCCTGCTCCCAATCCTGTCCTCAGTCCTGCTTCCCAATCCTGTCCTCAGTCCTGCTTCCCAATCCTGTCCTCAGTCCTGCTTCCCAATCCTGTCCTCAGTCCTGCTTCCCAATCCTGTCCTCAGTCCTGCTTCCCAATCCTGTCCTCAGTCCTGCTTCCCAATCCGGTTCTCAGTCCTGCTTCCCAGTCCGGTTCCTACTCCGGTTCTCAGTCCTGCTTCCCAGTCCGGTTCCTACTCCGGTTCTCAACCCTGCTCCCAGTCCTGCTCCCAGTCCTGCTCCCAGTCCGGTTCCCAGTCCTGCTCCCAGTCCTGTTCTCAATCCGGTTCCCAGCCCCATTACCAATCATTTCCCAAGTTCAGTTTCTGATTTTTATGAGGGCTACATGGGTTTAATTTCGGGATGGGTGTTAGCCCTCCTCCTCAGTGCAGAGGGTGTTTTCACTTCCAGCTCCACTCATAACCCAGCTCACTCCTCAGTCTCCAGCCCTGTCTCCTCCTCAGTCTCCAGCCCTGTCTCCTCCTCTGTTTCCAACCCAACTCACTCCACTATCTCCTCCTCTGTTTCCAACCCTGTCTCCTCCTCTGTTTCCAACCCAACTCACTCCACTGTCTCTAATCCAGGAGCTGAAGCAGGTTCCAGACAGAGCGCCAGGTCACGCGCAGCTCGGAGATCCGGGCCCAGCACCAGGTCACGCACAGCTCGGAGATCCAGGCCCAGCACCAGGTCACGCGCAGCTCGGAGATCCGGGTCCAGCTCCAGGTCACGCGCAGCTCGGAGACCCAGGCCGAGCACCAGGTCACGCGCAACTCCGAGACCCAGGTCGAGCATCAGGTCACGCGCTACTCCACGATCCAGGCCGAGCATCAGTCCTCGTCCAAGTCCTCGTCCAAGTCCTCGTCACGACGCGGTCGACTCTGGCTGCGGGACATTAAATTGCACCAGCCTCGGTTCCAGGGGGGCAGATGTGCTAATCTTGCCCAGGGGTCCGGGTCCGCCAGAACGGACAAAACTTGCGGCGCGTCGGGAGCCGCGCCTTAGGGGGGGGGCTCTGTTAGAGCTCTCGCCAATCGCTGCTCCGGGAAGGAGCAGCATGAATCGCTGCCCCGCTAAGGAGCACCATGTCTACGCGCTTTCTAGCGCTAGTATTAAAAAAGAACTCTCCGCTGGACATTCTGATAACAAAGACTCTGGTTTTGTTTACGTTGCCATGTGATTCTTTGTTTTTGTTTACATCATGTCTCTGCCCCCATTTCCTCATTGGTTCTATGGTTATCTTCTAATTATTATTTCCAGGTGTCATATATTACTTCTGATTCGCGCGTAATTTCCGTGGATACTAAAACCCCTAAATTTGTCCAGATCTTTGCGGAGTATTGAGTTATATTGAGTTAGATCGAACGAAAATGATATTGAACTGAACTGTAAACCTTGCGATTTGTCTTCTTGGATTTTTGCCCGGTAAACCTTGCGATTTGTCTTCCTGGATTTTTGCCCTGTAAACCTTGCCATTTGTCTTCCTGGATTTTTGCCCTGTAAACCTTGCGATTGCTCTTTATTTATTATGTTGATGTTTTCACTTTTGAATGTGCCTGATGTTTTTTTTGTTTCTAATAAACTGACCACTTTCCCCTGCGAGTGCATCCTATCTGACTCTTCACCCCAAGTATCGTAACACGTAACACTTTGTCTCTGGAGTTTTTTAACTTAGGCTGGAGAGATTTTTTTCCACAACACTAGCTCACACAGTAAGTTTTTACAGGTAAAACGGTTGAAACTGAAACGCTAACATCCTCTCATGCTGATCAGGAGTAGTGTGTAAGGTGTACAAGGTGTGTAACTGTCTTTATGAGTTTAAAGTTGCGTTAACATGATATGAGCAGAGCATGAGGACATTATTTGTAGAATAGCAATATATCTCTCTCAAGTGCTCTGGCTTATACGTGAGCTCTCAACCAATGATGCACTGGAGCTACGCAAGGACTGCCTCCCTCATTTCCATGTTACACAAGGAAAAGTATAAATAAATGAATGTAGAAATAAATAAATATGGAAATAAATACATGCAGGAATAAATAAATATAAAAATAAATAAACACATTTTTTTTTTAAATTTCATATAAAAATAAATGGGAAAAAATAAATAAAAGAATAAATAAATAAATAAAAGAATAAATAAAAGTTAAAGAGTAAAAATAAATGAAGGAAAAAGTAATACAAAAATAATTTAGGATTAAATTTAATTAAAAATGAATTATATTTGTTTTATCAGGTCATTTATTCCTTTAGTTATTTTCATATTATCTATATATTTATTTATCTATATATTTATTTATTTATTTTTAATTTCTGCAGGTTTGGTTCTCCGTACACAGTAGGCAAAAAGAAGTACGCCAGAAGGGTATGTCCGAATTCTCAGTAGGCGAGAAATACCCGGATGGCGTACTGCTTCTGGAGAGATTTTGTAGTATGCAGCCGATGGACACTATGCGAGTCAAAAAAAATCCCATAATGCAACGGGACTGGTGCCCACTGACGAGCTCAGGAAAAAAATCGCAGAAGACAGCGTATCAGATCTTTTTTTTAAGTATTAAACCTTGCTTAAACAGGACTTGTTTCAAAATACCAGAATAAAATATTAACTTGTTGAAGGTTTAAACAAAAAAACAGTTGTCACAGCGTTTGGAACCTTTTTTTGTGATCTCCATCATGCTTTAGCCGGCCAAGCTAACGGCAACGAATTTACCTCAGCCTGTTAACCCCGCCCACATTAAACTGCTAATTCAGTTAACTTTCCTGATGTGCATTTTACCGTTAGTGCGGTTGCTTTAATCTGGTGGTCCCTTTAAGATTTTAGCGTTTATGATGCCGTCGAATGTCACATGACAATACCGACATGGCGGATGTAGTATGTCCGGGATTGTAGTTATACACATACTGATTAGTTCGTACTGTTTCAACGGCCGTGCAGTCACAGTACGCGATTTCGGACGCAGCCACTTGTCTTATGCCGCAGTCACACTAGGCCTGAAGCATGCGTATTTTTGTCGGATGCCGTTGCGAATATGGGCGGGAACGGGATAAAAGCCTAGTGTGACCGCTGAATTAATAAGCGAGTCACTGAATCATTCATTCAACCGATTCGTTCAGAACCGCTGATTCGGTCATGAACGAATCAAGTGATTCTCTTTATGAATGGCTCACTGAATCACTCACTCGAGTCGTTCAAAAACGCCGAATCATTCAAGAACGAAATTTCACTCTGTGTTGCTGGGAGACCCAACTGTCCTTCTTTGTTTAGAACTATTTTATTTCGTTGGCGGAGCAAAAACAGTCAAAATTGACAATACTGTATTTAAAAATGGTCACTTAATATTAACTTATTGTTTATTGAAATATTGTATGAAATTAATATAAAAAAATAATATAAAAAACAAAAACTCATACAGAGGCAATTCATATCTTGAATTTTGGTGGCATTTTTACTAATTTTGGTGTAATTTCTGACCCTGCACAACCCTATTTTACGCCAACGCCAGACTAGTTAGCATGTTGTTAAGCTTAATGATGGTCTATTGCATAAGTTAGGCTGGCTGTATTTGGATGTTGTAATAGTGGTATAATTTCACAGAAGCTTAGGGCAAATACTATGGTTACCTGGCTGTCACCAATGGAGGCAGGTCAGGGAGATGTGGATGCTGCTCGGTTTGAGTGCGTTAACTGTGGTGGCTGTGACGAGGGATGTCAAAGAGGGAGCGGCAGGGGTTTGTGTGGTCTCGCAGAATTAGAACTTAAATGCAGTTGTCTGGCACATGCTTAATTAAGAATTGATGCCATGGGCCAAATTTAAATAAAAACTAAAATATAAAATTAAAAAAAGGAAAAAAAATGTGTTGCAAAAAGGGCACTTATCTAGTCAGAGGCCAAAAGGGCAGGTGCTTGAGCACCACCTGGGGTCTTATCTGTGCACGTGCCTGACACAGTCGTTCAATATGATTATTTTTGATTTGTTGACTTTAAAGTCCGAAAATGTAGACTGAGCTCTGTTCACCCTCTTCAAGCCATTGAAGTAGTCTTGGAATAGAAGTTGCTCTTCTTTTTTTTTTTTATGTAGACTTCTTTTATTTTAAGTTGACTTCTTTATTTTTAAAGTTGATTTTTTTTTTTAAAATTGACTTCTTTATTTTTTTTTTTAAATCGGACCTTTTTTTTTTTTTTTAGATGCCTTGCCCTTCTTGGCCACCATAGCTTTGTAACCAATGGTTGGATATATGGGTGGACATCATAATGAGTGAAAAAGGTGAAACCAAAAAGTCTATGTGGCCCTCTTGTGGCTGCCCACCCATTCCAATGTTAATGAATAAAAAATGAGCCTCCCTTACATTTTAAGCTACATCTCCACAAATTATTTTTTGGGAATAGTGTTTTTTTTTTTTTTCTTTTCTTTTCTTTTCTTTTTTTTTTTTTGAAGCTTTTACAAGCTTGTTAAGGCCAGTTACTCCTTTTAAAAAAATAAATAATCATGGAGAGCAACAATTTCTGCTGTGTAAATGTTGACTGATCTTCACCAGTAAATTTTCAGTTGGTACATTACATTAGTTACTTATACTTCATTCATTTTTAGCTCAGATAGCCATGACTCAACTCTCTAAAATAATTTCCTGACAGTGACAGCGATAAGTTATACACCTTCAATTTATCATTTTACATATTAATCAGTTAATAACACTGTAATTACTCTTGCTCCAATTATGATCTAGTGTGCAATCTCAGTCAAGATGGTGACTTAAATTTTTTTTAAGTTGTGGGGTGTGGGTACTCTTTTTCTTTCCCTATGGCTTCAGCAACCCCCGGCTACTGCAGTACCCCAGGTACTGTGCCTTGGTCAGCCTCAGGTGACATTTACATGGGTTGGCCGTTAGCCTGGCTTTCCGGAGCTTGCCCAGGACCTCCCTGAGGTGGTGCAGGTGATCTGACCAGGTGGTAGAATGGATTACGACATTATCCAGGTAGGACGCTGCGAACTGTATATATATAAAAGGGCGCATCCAGCAGACTGAGGTGAGCATGTCCTCTGTTACTCTCACAAGTAACACATGTCTCTCTCTCTCTCTCTCTCCTTCCCTCTCTCCCTCCATCCCTCCCGTAGACGACAACAACGCTCCCCTTCCTCCCTGTACTCCACTTCTGTTGCTCTGGGCGCCGCCTCAACGCTGCTGCTACCCGCACGCCACTCCCCATGCCAGGAAGGCCATGCTACGATCCTGTATTCTTCACTTTTGCACCTATCACCTCCACGCACCGAGTTTTATTCAAAATAAAAGAGCACTTTTCCCCACGTCTGCCTCCTGTGTGTCTGTGTTCTGTCCTGCCTCAGCTCTGAGTAGCCCCAAGTGGAATCATGAAGACTTACAATTGACTTAGGTAGTTTCTGTAGAATTTTAGGCAGATGCTTTGAGGTTAACATGCTAATGTAATTCTTAGTAAAGCCTGCAGATGTCAGTAGCCTACTGATGCAAAACACACTAATTTGCATATTTCTCTGTTGTGAGTACCTGAACAGTCAGAGTGAGCTCCTAAATGACTGCTAAATGTTCTTAAACGATGCATCTTATTGAAAGCTGATAGTCTATACATCCCAACCTTGATTTTTTTTATTTAGAAAAGACAAATGTTTATTTTTGTGACAACAGTGAATCTGTTTGTTCCACAGTTCAAAATCAGCCAGAATCAATAACATTGACCATAAAATACACAAATATGTTGACGTAAAATATCTAGCTCTACTATACATTCAAGCAACACTTTTAGATCATATTATATTTTGCATAATCTGTTTAAAGTGAATAAAAAGATTAAATTTGTCCAATAAAAAGTCACAGAAACAATACAGGAAGAGAAAACAATCATATTATATTATACAATTTCCTCATTAGTCATAATATAAAAGGCACTGATTTTATAATTGTCTCCATTACACAACGTAAGAAACTAAGACAGCTACCTTTCAGTGCATTTGACGTCTCTCCTACTCGCTACACTCCAGTCCAGTACTTCCTGAATCTTGGTCTGAATCTTGGTCTGAATCTTGGTGATCCTTTGATCTCATGCAACTGTGAAGCACAGGGTGTAAAAAAGTCTCTGTTAATCCCAAACCATAACCATTAGCTGGAGTTCTTTCTGGACACTGCTTTATTGTGAATCAGACATTCAAAAAACAGACCCTCTCAATACATTTATGTAAATAAACCCTCTCAATTCATTTATGTAAATACTCAGATGATACACTATATGGCCAAAGGTTTATGGTACTATCCGGTGTTACCCAGATGAGGATGGGTTCCCTTTTGAGTCTGGTTCCTCTCAAGGTTTCTTTCTTATATCATCTCAGGGAGTTTTTCCTTGCCACCGTCGCCGCTGGCTTGCTCATTGGGGATAAATTCATAAATTTAAAATCTATGTCCTGAATTTATATACTTCTGTAAAGCTGCTTTGGGACAATGTCCATTGTTAAAAGCGCTATACAAATAAACTGAACTTGAACTTGAACTTGTTTATGGACACTTCACCATCACACTCATATGTGGTTTTTCCACAAACTGTTGCCTCAAAGTTGGAAGCACACAATCGTAGAACGACTTTGTATGCTGCATTACAATTTCCCTTCACTGGAATTAAGAGGCCCAAAGCTGTTCCAGCATGAAAATGCCCCTGTGCACAAAGCAAGCTCCGTGAAGGCATGGTTTGCCAAAGCTGAAGTGGAAGAACTCAACTGGCCTGCACAGAGCCCTGACCTAAACACCACTGAACACTTTTGGGATGAATTGGAACACTGACTGCACCCCAGGCCTCCTCGCCTGACATCAGTTACTGACCTCACTAATGCTCTTGTGGCTGAATCAGCAAATCCTTACAGCCACGCTCCAAAATCTAGTGGAAATCCTTCCCAGGAGAGTGGAGGTTATTACAACAACAAACGGGGGATTCAATCTGAATGTGATGTTTAAAAAGCACCTATGGGTGTGATGGGGGTCCACAAATGTGTCAGGGGTCCACAAATGTTACTTGTTTTTCAAGGTTTTGTTGTTTGTTTTGCACATCACCTTAATAAATCTGCACTTGCATCTATTGCCTCTTCAGTTACATGAGAGTAGTCTTGACCTCTACCGGATCTCTGCACTGGCCACAAATCAATGCAGAATTAAGACACAAAACCAAATATTCACATGAAATCTGATGTCTGACTTATATAAACTTTATAAGTCAGGATTCAGGGTAATTACTACAGAGTATGCAAAGATTAAGTGCAATAATGAAATCTTACAGAACATTATTTAAAAGAAAAATATATGGAACTTCTTTTTTTCTACTATGGAACTTCTTTTCAGTTCTTAATAAAATAAGTAACAGCCTGTAAGAACATTTTTTATGAACTTTATAACTATAAAACTGAGGCCTGATGTGGAAAAACAACCTTTGCAAAACTCTCTTTTGAATATTGGCAGCATGATAGCAAATTGCACAGTGGTGCTTGAAAGTTTGTGAACCTTTTACATTTTTTTTTTAATATATCTGCTTAAATAAGACCATCAGATTGTCATACAAGTCCTAAAAGTAGATAAAGAGAATCCAATTCAAGTTCAAGTTCAAGTGGCTTTATTGTCATTTCAATCATATACAGCTGGTACAGTACACAGTGAAACGAAACAACGTTCCTCCAGGACCATGGTGCTACATAAAACAACACACTAATCCACATGAGACGACACAGAACTAAAGAGCTACACATTCTACATAAAGTGCATGTGCAAACAACACAAGACAGTACAGTAACTACTAAAACAGGACAATGGGAACAGTAAGTAACAGTGTTGCGCTGACCAGTACACAGTTCTAGTGTGAAAGTGTCAGATATAATAGGTAGTGCAAAAAGAGTGCAAAACAATAACAATATAATTAAAAAATGCTGTGAATCTAAACATAACATAGTATGACATCGTATTCAGCAGATTAGCTTATACCATATGTGGACATAGCAGTTATTGCAGTAGCAGCCAGGTAAAAGTGTATGATAGGGACAAGAAATGAAACATAATATTTTTATAAATTTCGCAGCAAAAGTACAGGTAGTTGTTACAAAATGTTCAAAAATTGCAAGGGGAGTGGGATGGTGTTCAATTCAGCATGAGTGTGTGTGTGTGTGTGTGTGTGCGTGTGTGTGTGGGTGTGTGTGTGTGTGTGTGTGTGCGTGTGTGTCAGTCCAGTCTCTGAGTATTGAGGAGTCTGATGGCTTGGGGGAAGAAGCTGTTACACAGTCTGGCCGTGAGGCCCCGAATGCTTCAGTACCTTTTTCCAGATGGCAGTAAGGTGAAGAGTGTGTGTGAGGGGTGTGGGATCATCCACAATGCTGGTGGCTTTGCGAATGCAGCGTGTGGTGTAAATGTCTATGATGGTGGGAAGAGAGACCCCGATGATCTTCTCAGCTGTCCTCACTACCCGCTGCAGGGTCTGGCGATCCAATACGGTGCAATTTCCGAACCAGGCAGTGATGCAACTGCTCAGGATGCTCTCAATAGTTCCTTTATAGAATGTGGTGAGGATGGGGGGTGGGAGATAGGCTTTTTTCAGCCTTCTCAGAAAGTATAGACACTGCTGGGCTTTCTTAGTGATGGAGCTGGTGTTGAGGGACCAGGTGAGGTTCTCCGGTTCTTACCAAGGAATTTGGTGCTCTTGATGATCTCCACGGAGGAGCCGTTGACGTTCAGCGGAGAGTGGTTGCTCTATGACCCCCAGTGCTCAGTGTGGTGGTGCAGGAGATGCTGTTCCCAATCCGGACTGACTGAAGTCTCCAGTCAGGAAGTCCAGAATCCAGTTGCAGAGGGAGGTGTTCAAGCCCAGCAGGTTCAGCTTTCCAATCAGGTGCTGAGGAATGATTGTGTTGAATGCTGAACTGAAGTCTATGAACAGCATTCGACGTAGGTGTCCTTTTTGTCCAGGTTGGTGAGGGCCAGATGTAGGGTGGTGGAGATGGCATCATCTGTTGAGCGATTGGGACGATATGCGAATTGCAGGGGATCCAGTGAGGGGGTCAGCAGGGTCTTGATGTGCCTCATGACGAGCCTCTCGAAGCACTTCATGATGATGGGTGTGAGTGCAACAGGACGGTAGTCGTTGAGGCAGGACACAAGACTTGTTCGGCACAGGGACAATGGTGGTGCCCTTGAAGCATGTTGGAACAATGGCACTGCTCAGGGAGATGTTGAAGATGTCAGTGAGAACATCTGCCAGCTGGTCTGCACATCCTCTGAGCACTCTTCCATGAATGTTGTCTGGTCCAGCAGCTTTCCGTGGGTTGACTCTGAGTAGAGTTTTCCTTACATCAGCCATGGTTAGACACAGCACCTGGTCATTAGGAGGAGGGGTGGTCTTCCTCGCCCGCCGTCACACCATTCCTCAAACCGAGCGTAGAAGTTGTTCAGCACATCTGGAAGGGAGGCATCACTGTCACAGGCGAGTGATGTTGTCCTGTAGTTGTTGATGGCCTGAATGCCCTGCCACATGCGCCGCGTATCGCCGCTATCCTTGAAGTGCCTGTGGATTTTCTGGGCGTGTGCACGCTTTGCCTCTCTGATGGCCCGGGAGAGTTTGGCTCTTGCTATTCTTGGGCCGCCTTGTCACCTGTCCTGAAGGCGGAGTCTCGGGTCCTCAGCAGTGCACGCACCTCCGCAGTCATCCACAGCTTCTGGTTGGAGCGTGTAGTGATTGTTTTGGTGACAGTGACATCATCAATGTACTTGCTGATGTAGCTGGTCATTGATGCCATGTAATCCTCCAAGTTGGTGGAGTCGCTGTTGGTTGCAGCCTCCCTGAACATGTGCCAGTCAGTGTGCTCAAAACAGTCCTGAAGAGTAGAGATGGCTCCTGCTGGCTATGTTTTCACCTGCTTCAGAACCGGTTTGTAGCATCTGACGAGCAGTCTGTATGCTGGGATTAGCATAACAGAGATGTGGTCTGAGTAGTTGAGGTGGGGGCGGGGCTGTTTGTGCCGGGGATGTTTGTGTAAACAAGATCCAGCGCGTTCGCCCCTCTCATTGCAAAGTTCACATGTTGGTGGAATTTAGGGAGCACTGATTTGAGATTCGCATGGTTGAACTCTCCGGTAATGATAAACAGTCCATCAGGGTGTGTGTTCTGCAGTTTGCTAATAGCCCTATACAGTTCACAGAGCACCTCCTTAGCATTAGCGCTGGGGGGAATGTATACTCCGATGATAAGTACAGTGGTGAATTCTCGTGGTAAATAAAAAGGTCTGCATCTAACAGTAACAAACTCCACCAGCGATGAGCAGTAACTGGAAATTAAACAAATGAGACAAAAATATTATACTTGGTTATTTATTTATTGAGGAAAATTATCCAATATTTCATATCTGTGACTGGCAAAAGTACGTGAACCTCTAGGATTAACAGTTAATTTTTTGAAGGTGAAATTAGAGTCAGGTGCTTTCAATCAATGGGATGACAATCAGGTGTGAGTGACCACCCTATTTTATTTAAAGAACAAGGATATATCAAAGTCTGATCTTCACATGTTTGTGGAAGTGTATAATGGCACGAACAAAGAAGATTTCTGAGGACCTCAGAAAAAGAGTTGCTGATGCTCATCAGGCTGGAAAAGGTTACAAAACCATCTCTAAAGAGTTTGGACTCCACCAATCCACAACCAGACAGATTGTGTACAAATGGAGGAAATTCAAGACCATTGTTACCCTCCCCAGGAGTGGAGACCACTCCAAGAGCAAGACATGTAATAGTCCACAAGGTCACAAAGGAACCCAGGGTAACTTCTGAGCAACTAAAGGCCTCTCTCATGTTGGCTAATGTTAATGTTCATGAGTCCACCATCAGGAGAACACTGGACAGGTTTGGGCCTGTTTTGCTGCATCTGGGCCAGGATGGCTTGCCATCATTCATGGAACAATTAATTCTGAACTATAGCAGTGAATTCTAAAGGAGAATGTCAGGACATCTGTCCGGTAACTGAATCTTAAGAGAAAGTGGGTTATGCAGCAAGACAACAACCCTAAGCACACAAGTCGTTCTACCAAAGAATATTTAAAGAAGAATAAAGTTAATGTTTTGGAATGGCCAAGTCAAAGTCCTGACCATAATCCAGTAGAAATGTTGTGGAAGGACCTGAAGCAAACAGTTCATGTGAGGAAACCCACCAACATCCGAGAGCTGAAGCTATTCTGTACTGAGGAATGGACTAAAATTCCTCCAAGCCGATGTGCAGGACTGACCAACAGTTACTATAAATGTTTAGTTGCAGTTATTGCTGCACAAGGGGGTCACACCAGATGCTGAAAGCAAAGGTTCACATACGGAATATTGGATCATTTTGCTCAATAAATAAATGACCAAGTATAATATTTTTGTCTCACTTGTTTAATTGGGTTCTCTTTATCTACTTTTAGGACTTCTGATGTTGTTTTAGGTCATATTTATACAGAAATGTAGAGAATTCTTAAGGGCTCACAAACTTTCAATCACCACTGTAAAATATGGCCGTGAAAGTCAGACTAAACTAAAATATGTGCTAAAATATGCACTAATCATTTGTAAATTGCTTTTTGAAATGCAACCAGGTATCACCTGGGAATCAGGTATACCCCCATCTACACCCTGCAAGTGAATGGTATAAATCATAAGACTAATATGATTCTTTAATTACCCCTTTCATTACATGAGGTCTTTTCTGATTTTATACTGGCATTCCTCTGAAACTGTTTCATTGGATACTGAATGTTCATGTGTTTATGATGCACTTTAATACATTTATTGAAGGTTTATTGCATGAATGGGTCGGTTGGGTCTGATGTTTATGAAGGGCTTGTTCAAACAAGATTTTCCAAAGAAACTGGAAAGAAAATTAAATTGAATTTGACCCACTACACCAAACTAGTCAGTGTGTAGGTAACAAAGCTGTTGATGGATGCAAGTGGCTATTACAAAGAGTCCTAATGGCTAAAGTTCAACTGTAATAAATGCAACAACACAAAAGCAACTGATTACATTATGGCAAAGTACTGAATAAAGGGTCTGAATACTTATCCAAATAAGAGATTTCAGTTTTTGATTTTTAATAAATTTGATGTCATTATTGTGTGGCAGACGGTTAAGAACAAAATTGACTATTAGGGTGGCTGTGGTTCAGGTGGTAGCGCAGATTGTCCACTAATCGTAGGGTTGTTGGTTCGATTCCTGGCCCACATGACTCCATGTGCCAAAGTGTCCTTGGCCAAGACACTGAACCCCAAGTTCATCCTGATGGCAGGCCTTGTAGCTCTGCTGCCATAAGTGTGTGCATGAATGAGACACAGTGTAACGTGCTTTGTGAACTGCAAAGGTTAAAAGGCACTATATAAGTGCAGACAATTTACTGTTCTTCCTAGTGTGAAAGTTGCAATCAAACACCTCAAAGAGAGAGTGAAGGTAAACAACAAAAGATGAAATGTTATGTGGATGCCCAATACTCTGCTAAAACACCTAGTTTCAAAAAAATCCCCCCCACCCAATAACAATGTGAAACCCTTGGTGAAATTCTGTCCTATCTTGATACTTCCTTACCTCAAATTGTTGTATACTGTCTCTTATTGTTTTTTCGCCTTGTTGTTGTGTACTGCTCTCTGGTTGATGTGTCTAATTCCTGTGTACATGTAACCCCTGCTCTGTTATATATTTATATTTTTAAATTATAATTTATATTTAAGAAGAAAAGTCAGATAATATAGTAGATGTCAAAGCACCTGCGCAAATCAGGTGCAAATTTCTGCAGTTGTGGTTTTGTTGTTAGACTCTTCCAAAGCATTGGTTTGTTGTTGAGCAAGTATGATACACAAGTGGGACCCACATTGGAGCTCTCCTTCACCTGCCGCTATCATCTATGAGTAGGCAATAGACGAATGCAGATAACAATCTGCCATGAGCCATGCCTCCTCCAGCTTTCTTGTAAATCATTACCTGAAACTGGAAAGTCAATTGGAAACTAACTCAAATATTGATGTTCCATGTTCTGAAAAATCATGTTATCCATAAGCATAAGTTTCATTTGGTAATCACTCCCATTTCTGATGTTTGGAATCTCAGGGTTAAACCCCAGCTCAGGATTGGTGGCCTCCTAGGCAAGATGTCTTTGTCTTTAGCAACAGATTTTGATCATAAAATCAAAAATGTAAATCACTGACCCCATGGTTGGCTTAGGGAACAGGCTTTGTTATTTTGAAACTAGACAAGCTGTGTTGTTGCTGTGTATAGATCCTGACTACCATAAAAATTACAGGCCAAGCAAAAGCACAGACATGCCCATATTGTGTAAGTGAGTGAGTCAGGACTTTAAACTGCTTCAAGGCTTTATGCCATTTCAGTTTCTTTGGAAAATCTTTTTTTTTTAACAGGCTTACCATCTGTGATATGATTCATACTTCAGCCAAACTTTTCATTATAGCCTGTATCTGCATTGTAAACACATAAATTAATCCAGTACTTAGAACAAATGGCCTGGGATTTGTTCTTTTTTAATTCAAGTTTCTGTTCTCATTGTTCTGAGCTAGTAATAAAGTGATACCTTATCATCAGATTTATCTTTTATGCCATTCACTTGAAGGTCATTTTATGAAGGCCTGGGGTTGTTCTTTTTAACTTTAGGTTAGTGCTGGGTGATTTTCCTGATTAAGTTGGTTAATTGGAATTAATATTTTAATGTGTAATATTAAATATAATGTGTATTGTTAATTAATATTTAAAATGTTCTAATCAAGATTGCTTTTTTTTTTTTAAACCAATACGAAGGAAAAATAAAATTTTCTTTACCTGCCAAAATAAACAGGCAGAACTTCGCCGAGGACTGAGCTCGTGGCAAAGAAAGGTTCAGTTCAAAAAAGGTTCACTGAAAAGTCTGATGAACAAGTTCATGTAAAATATACAACCCCTGAACCACCAGTCAGAATTGTGTCACTTTTGACCTCGGCAAGTTCAACAGACGAAGTGGGAAAATGGACGCCCCATGTTTGTATTTTGTTAGCAACAACAAGCTAGGCAGCTAACTCGGATGAGTAATATATGTTTTCTTTCTTAAACAGTAAACTGTATAGTCAGTGTCTTAAATTGAACCAATTAATACAGTGCTGTGAAAAAGTATTTACCCCATCCTGATTTCTTCTGTTTTTGTGTATATCTCATACTAAATTGTTTCAGAAATTAAAACACAATCTATGTTAGCTCTCCCACTCGCGGCTCCGCGACGGAGCAGCATATCTCACTACGCTGCTAAACAGAGCAGCGCCCTTCCGCATTCTACGGAGCACATTCCAGCGCCATTCATAAAGACTCACGTGTTGTTTACCTCTGCCATGTGCTTTTTTGTTTTCGTATTCACGTCATGTCTCCGCCTCCCGTGTTCTCCCATGTGCTTATGTTTTGGTCTGTGTCATGTCTCCGCCTCCGTAACTCTCATTGGTTCATGTTTATTGTGTAATTGATGAGTTTCAGCTGTTATTGATTTGGACGTGATCTCTTTGTGTTTAAATACGCCGCTCCGTTTCCGCTTCGGCGCGGAGTATTAGTATAGTCTAGTATATCATAGTTTAGCTGTAGATGTGTTTAACCATGCGATTTGTTCCCGTGATTTCCAGATCACCTTTCGAGCGTTGGTTTAATTTAGATGTGTTTAACCGTGCGCCTTTTTTCCTTAGCTCGTAATTCGTGGTTCCCAGACCACCGTCTAGCCTAGCGTGTGTTTGCTGTGTTTCTTATTTGTATTAGTTCTACCTTCTTTGGATAACGGTGACATCCCTGCTTATACATTTCTGTTTATTATTATTTTCAAATGTTCCTAATAAACTGAACACTTTCCCCTGCAAGTGCATCCTGCTTATCTCCTTCACCCTACGGGTCGTAACAGAATACTCCGCCAAAAATTGATGCAGCGGGGAAAGCGACGCCACGCCACGCCACGCCCTGCCACGCTACAATTGAAATGCCTGCTATTAAATGCCTGCTAGTTTTTTCCTCAGTGGACTTTCATCTATCCTCCTGATGAATATGATGGTTTTTCCACTTGGCCACAATGCTACATTTTGCAGGCACAACTTTATTTTTTGAGCTTGGAGGACCCCAAACCCGACGAAGAAGAGTGGTTGGGGTTCCTCCTCTCTTGTCTCTTCGGCTCCGCTCGCCAATGGGCGAAGCTTCACCTTACCAGTAGATCCCCGCAGCTCCAAACAGTTTTGGGCTTTGTGGATCTACTGGTCCAGGTGTTTGGAAGCCCAGACTTCCAACCCGACCTCAGGACATTTTTGGGGAAGGATCGTCTGGGCGACTGACCTAGTAAAACATTTCTGGAGTACTACGAGAGTAAACGGGCTAACGTGGTGGCCTATACCTCTCATCCCCAAACCCAGGAATGTGCCACCGAGGGATGCACCCGACCAGCCATCCTGCAGTGTCCCACCTGCAGGAACCAGGGAGTCAGGAGCAGCTACTTCTGCTCCCAAGGCTGCTTCAAGGGCAGCTGGTGGGTGCATAAGCGGCTCCACAGGAGGGCTCCCTCAGAGCTCCAGCCAGAGACCCAGCAGGAAGTCTCCTCCACGGAGCTACCACAGGAGGTTAATGTGGCGACCTCCAGCCCCAAGCTCCAGCAGGAGGCCCAGCAGGAGGTCCCCTCAAGGGAGCTGCTCCTGGAGGTTAACATGGTGATCTCCAGCCCTGAGCTCCAGCAGGAGGCCCAGCAGGAGGTCTTCAAAGCGGAGCTGCTCAAGGAGGTTCACGTGGTGACCTCCAGCCCCGAGCTCCAGCCTGAGGCCCAGCAGAAGGTCTCCAAAGCGGAGCTGCCTCTGGAGGTTAACAAGGTGACCTCCAGCCCCGAGCAGCAGCCAGAGATTCAAGAGGAAACCTCCTCTCCTGGCCTGCTTACACCAGAGGTCCACGAGGAGACCTCCGCCCAAGCAGTGTTCTCGTCAGAGGTTCAAGAAGAAACCTCCACTCCTGCCCTGTCCATGTCTGAGGTCCATGGGATGACCTCTTCTCAACCTAGTCCATGTCCAAGCCCATGTCCAGGTTCCTGCCCTAATCCTAGTCCATGTCCAAGACCATGTCCAGGTTCCTGCCCTAATCCTAGTCCATGTCCAAGACCATGTCCAGGTTCCTGCCCTAATCCTAGTCCATGTCCAAGTCCATGTCCATGTCCAGATTTTAGCCCTATTCCAAGGTCAATCTCTGAGCCAGTTCTCAGGCAGGTCCCCGTCAGGTTCCCAGTCCTGCTCCCAATCCTGTTCCCAGTCCTGCTCCCAATCCTGTTCTCAGTCCGGTTCCCAGTCCTGTTCCCAGTCCTGCTCCCGTTCCCAGTTCCATTCTAGTTCCTAGTCCAGTTCCTAGTCCAGTTCCAAGTCCAGTTCCAAGTCCAAGTCCCGGTTCCGACTCTATTCCTAGTCCAGTTCCTAGTTCAGTTCCAAATCCAGTTCCTGATTTCGTTGCTAGCTACATAGGTTTAATTTCTGGATGTGTGTTTGCTCTCCTTCTCAGTTCAGAGGCTGATTTGACTCAAAGCTCCGCTTCCAACCCAGCTCACTCCTCTGTCTCCTCCTCTGTCTTCTCCCCTGTCTTCTCCCCTGTCTCCTCCTCTGTCTCCAGCCCTCTCTCCAATTCAATTTCCGAGTCTTTCTCGAAGTCTGTTTCCGAGTCTTTCTCGAAGTCTGTTTCCGAGTCTTTCTCGAAGTCCGTTTCCGAGTCTGTTTCCAGGCCTTTCTCCGATCCTGTTTCCAGGCCTTTCTCCGATCCTGTTTCCAGGCCTTTCTCCGATCCTGTTTCCAGAGCCGACTCCGCTCCTGGTTCCAGAGCCGACTCCACTCCTGGTTCGAGGTCAAGCTCCAGGTCAAGCTCCAGGTCAAGCACCAGGTCACGCGCAGCCCTGAGATCCAGGCCCAGCACCAGGTCACGTGCAGCTCCGAAATCCAGACCAGGCATCCGTCCAAGTTCTCGTCCAAGTTCTCGTCCAAGTTCTCAAGGAAAACCCGACACGCTCTGCTCTGGTTACGGGACACTGGACATAACCAGCCTCAGGTCCTGGAGGGCAGAGGTCAGGATCCTGCCCAGGGGCCCAGGTCCACCAAAGTGGATGGAACTTTCAGCGCTTCGGGAGACGCGCCTTTGGGGGGGGGGCTCTGTTAGCTCTCCCACTCGTGGCGCCGTGACGGAGCAGCATATCTCGCTATGCTGCTAAACAGAGCAGCGCCCTTCCGCATTCTACGGAGCACATTCCAGCGCCATTCATAAAGACTCACGTGTTGTTTACCTCTGCCATGTGCTTTTTTGTTTTCGTATGCACGTCATGTCTCCGCCTCCCGTGTTCTCCCATGTGCTTATGTTTTGGTCTGTGTCATGTCTCCGCCTCCGTAACTCTCATTGGTTCATGTTTATTGTGTAATTGATGAGTTTCAGCTGTTATTGATTTGGACGTGATCTCTTTGTGTTTAAATACGCCGCTCCGTTTCCGCTTCGGCGCGGAGTATTAGTATAGTCTAGTATATCATAGTTTAGCTGTAGATGTGTTTAACCGTGCGATTTGTTCCCGTGATTTCCAGATCACCTTTCGAGCGTTGGTTTAATTTAGATGTGTTTAACCGTGCGATTTGTTCCCATGATTTCCAGATCACCTTTCGAGCATTAGTTCAATTTAGATGTGTTTAACCATGCGCCTTTTTTCCTTAGCTCGTAATTTGTGGTTTCCAGACCACCGTCTAGCCTAGCGTGTGTTTGCTGTGTTTCTTATTTGTATTAGTTCTACCTTCTTTGGATAACGGTGACATCCCTGCTTATACATTTCTGTTTATTATTTTCAAATGTTCCTAATAAACTGAACACTTTCCCCTGCAAGTGCATCCTGCTTATCTCCTTCACCCTACGGGTCGTAACATTCCAAGATAAAACAAAGGCTAACTAAGTAAACACAAAATACAATTTTTAAATGATAATGTTATTTATTAAAGCAAAAAAGTTATCTAATACCAACTGGGCCTGGGTGAAAATGTATTTGCCCCCATAGAACTTTTTCAACAGCATGAAATTGGTCTTATCCAGTAACACACTATGCCAAAGTTGAAAGAAATTCCAGAAATGATGAGGGAGAAGGGGATGGAAATACATCAGTCTGGGAAGGGTTACAAAGCTATTTCAAAGGCTCTGGGACTCCAAAGGACCAAAGTGAGAGCCATTATCTCCAAATGGAAAAACTCAGCACAGTAGTGAACCTTCCCAGAAGTGGCTGACCTTCAAAATTCCTCCAAGAGCACAGCAACTACTCATCCAGGAAATCACAAAAGAGGACAACATCAAAGGACCTACAGCCCTCTCTTGCATCAATAAAGGTCACTGTTCATGACTCCACTATCAGAAAGACACTGGGCTAAAATGGCATCCATGGAAGTGTGGTGAGGTGAAAACCACTGCTAACCCAGAAGAACATTAAGGCTTGCCTGAATTTTGCCAAAACACACCTTGATGATCCTCAAACCTTTTGGGAGAATATTCTGTGGATTGATGAGTCTGGAACTGTTTGGAAGTAGAACTGTTTGGAAGACAGGGGTCCCGTTACATCTGGTGTAAACCAAACACAGAATTCCACAAAAAGAACATGATACCTATGGTCAAGCATGGTGGTGGAGGTGTGATGGTGTGGGGATGCCTTGCTGCTTCAGGACCTGGGTGACTTGCAATAATTGAGGGAAGCATGAATTCTGCTCACAACCAGAAAATCTTAAAGGAGAATATCTGGTCTTCAGTCCGTAAGTTGAAACTCAAGCTCAACTGGGTTATGCAGCAAGACAATGATCCAAAGCATAGGAGTAATTCCACCTCTGAATGGCTCAAACAAAAGCAAAATTAAAGTTTTGCAGTTG
This sequence comes from Cranoglanis bouderius, assembly GCA_023630585.1. Classification (NCBI taxonomy): domain Eukaryota; kingdom Metazoa; phylum Chordata; class Actinopteri; order Siluriformes; family Cranoglanididae; genus Cranoglanis; species Cranoglanis bouderius. The sequence goes on from CM042539.1 coordinate 27,106,945, forward strand.
CCTAGTCAAAGTCCTGACTTGAACCAATTGAGATGCTGTGGGAAGACTTGAAACGGGCAGTTCATGCTTGAAAACCCTCCAGTGTGGCTGAACTAAAGCAGTTCTGTAAAGAAGAGTGGGCCAAAATTCTACCACAGTGCAGTGAAAGACTGATATCCAGTTATCGGAAATGTTTGGTTGCAGTTATTGCTGCTAAAGGTGGCACAACCAGGTTTTAAGTTTAAGGGGGCAGTTAGTTTTTCACATGGGTGATAGGTGTTGGATAATTTTTTTTTCCACTTCAATAAAAAAATGAATAAATAAAAACTGAATTTTGTGTTTACTCAAGTTGCCTTTGTTTTATGTTGTATTTCGTTTGAAGATCTAAAACTATTTAGTATGAGATATACACAAAAACAGAAGAAATCAGGACATACTTTTTCACAGCACTATTGCTGATTAATCTAAAGTTAATACTTGTAAGTAAGAAGTTTTACTTTGTTTATTTCTGATGCTCTGCACAACCATGCTGATTTGTTGTCGCTCCATAAACGGGGAGGAAGGAAATCGGATTTGAGAAGAATACCCCAAGTTGCTGTGGCATTTCATGTCACTAAAGACATGGTCCCTATTTACTCTGTCGAGAAAGAAGGGTTTACTATGTTGTGCAAAAATAGTAACATCTCAATCTATGGCAAATAGTGCAAACAATGTATTTTAATATCTTTTTTTATTATTATTTAAAATAACCATTTTTTGCACTATTTTCTATAGATGGTGCTGTTACTATTTTTGCACATCTACATTTTCCAAAGTCCATTCTAATATTTTTTGTTTTTTAAAAACTTTACACTTTACACAAAAATTACACAATTTATGTACAGTGGTTACAGTGGAAAAAGGATCATCCCCCTCCTAAAAATGACTTGTAAACTCAATAAGGTGTAGCTAATCACCTTCTCAATTGCACACAAAGCCATTTGACTTTCAGCTGTGGTCATTTTGATTAGCTCAGCATGAAAAGTGCTTTCCTGGAGCATTTTGTAGTGCAACTGAAGCAAACAATCGACTATGGGTAGCAAGGCACTGTCAAAAGATCTCCGGGATAAAGTTGTGGACAGGCACAAGTCAGGAGATGGATACAAATTTTTTTAAAGGCTTTATCAATGCCTAGAAGCACAGTGAAGTCTATTATTAAGAACTGGAAGGTACTTGGTACAACACAGACCCTCCCTGGATCAGGACGTCGCTCCAAACTGGATGAAAGAGCCAGGAGGAAACTGGTCAGAGAGGCTACCAAGAGGCCTACAGCAGCTCTGAAGCAGTTACAGGAATTTATGACAAAGAGTGGTCATTGTGTGCATGTGATAACAATATCACAAATTCTCCACAAATGTGGCTTGTATTGGAGGGTTGCAAGAAAAAAGTCACCCACGACTGAGCTTTGCCAAAACGCACCTTGAAGATTCTGAGGCCACATGGAAAAAGGTGTTATGGTCAGATGAGACTAAAATTGAATTATTTGGCCTCAACACCAAGCGATATGTCTGGCGGAAATCTAATACAGCTCACCATCCAAATAACACCATGCCTACAGTAAATCATGGAGGTGGTAATATCCTGTTATGGGGGTGTTTCTCTGCAGCAGGGACTGGAGCACTTGTCAGGATAGAAGAAAAATGGATGGGGCAAAATACCGTCAAATTCTTGAGGAAAATCTGCTGCCCTCTGCCAGAAAGTTGTCAATGGGAAGAAGGTTTACCTTCCAACATGACAATGACCCAAAGCACACAGCAAAACTGACCACGCAGTGGTTGAAGGAGAAAAAGGTGAATGTCCTTGCATGGCCTAGTCAGAGCCCAGACTTAAACCCCATTGAAAATCTGCGGAATGACCTAAAGACTGCAGTCCACAAACGGTCACCATCAAATTTAACTGAACTTGAGCAGTTCTGCAAAGAAGAGTGGGCAAATATTGCAAAGTCTAGATGTGCAAAGTCAGTAGAGACATATCCCATTTATTAAGCAAGGGGGTGATCCTTTTTCCAACTCAGTGATTCTGGTTTCTTTATTTTTATTTTTCTGACATGTTGGTGTTATATCTTTCACTTGGATGTTATAAGTTGCACTGAGTAAATACAGCTGAATAAAACAAAAACTGTGTCCATCTTCATTAAAGGCTGAAAAGCAACAAAATGTCTTAAGGGGGGGGGGGATTCTTTTCTATACCCACTGTATAATTGCATTATGTAAGAAAAAAATGTAATTGTAATTGAGAATCGTTCATAAAGTTTCTTTCAGGTTTCTGTTTTCACTGCTGTGAGCCAGTAATAACATGATACCTGGTTATATTTTATTGAGGAATATCCAACTGATCCTCGAATATATCCTGTCTGCAGAATTCACTGTCACTTTAGTGTTATATGTGAGATACTGTTTGTTATAATGCTTGTGTTATACCAGATGTGCACTTTGTATATCCTCTGTTTTACAAAAGCCAAAAACTGTTCAGATTGAATCTGACTGTCATTGACATATTTTGTATTTCATGAATGTAATTTCCTATCATGCTGTCAACATTCAAAAGCGAGATTTGCTGAAGTAATTTCCTGTTCATGTTTTTTTTTTTGTTTGTTTTGTTTTTTACAGTTTTAAAAAATGTTGGTGTATTATCTATTACAATAAGAGACTAAATCTGCTTTCCCTAGCAAACTTCACTGAAATTTAAGATTGATAATTTTTATAATGTTCTATAATTACATTATACTATGTAGAAATTATCCTGAATCCTGACATATAAAGTTTATCTAAGTTTAAGTTTATGTTCACCTCTTCCCTCTAGCCCAAATAAATAAATAAATAAATAAACACTGCTCAGATTATGTAAGTCACTCCCTCAGCTTACCAATATAAAGCACAGTGGCAGGGATGGTCTCTCCAGCCAGAATCTGAGTTAGTGGCTATACCTGCACGAAAAGCACAGCAGCACCATTAGGAAGAGAACAGGTATAAAGCAGGTGAGATACTAAGTTTGGGACCATTTTCTTTTTTTCTGTTCACTATTTTATTCAGTATGCCTCTTGTAAAACCATTTTGCTGTTTGATGGGGTTAAGAGGTTCGACTTTTTTTTTAAGCCAACCACTTTAGCCTGACAATGGGCAAAGCATCAGTGCTAGATGCAGTCTCTATATTGTGCAATGTTTCATCTGAGTATTGTCATAAATGATTTAAGAGGGGTTATTTTGGGTATAGATGTTCTTTTTTTTAAATGCATGACTCATAATAAAGCGGTGGGTTCAAGAAGCTAATTGGTTATGGTTTAACAGAGACAGAATTACTGCCTTTGATTTCCAGTACATGGAAATTGATTCTATGTGAATATGAAATTGAACTATGCTATGCTTTTTAAAACAAACAACTTGCCTCCAGTAGCCAGTATGCAATATGATGCATTATTTAAATCCAGCTATTTGAAGAAAGCTACCTATATTGGGTTCTCAGTTGAAAACCACAATATGTACTATCATTTTGGCCCCATTTTTTGGTTTTATTGAATATCCAATAAGGTAAAAAGGCAAAAGTAGTGGTTGTGCAGTTCTTGTTTGGTCCTTTGATACATTTTCCTGACTTTTTTCTTAGAACCACAGGTGACCAAAGGCTAGCTAGACAAAATAATTGAAGACCCCCCTGCATCCATGGCAGATAAAATGTCCTCCCTTGCCTCCATCAGTTCTCTTTCTGGCATAATCACTTCGCTGGTTGATGCAGTGAAGAAAGTCCTGGTGACAGACAAATCCGAAGAGCTGGTCAAAAGCTTGCAGCAGATCTCCGAAAAGATATACAGCATCTCTGAGACGACTAAACAGATGGTGTACCAGATCCACATTGATGAGATCAGTGCAAACTATCATGAGATGGAGCAGTACATTAAGTACCAGTACAAAGCCTACAACACCATTTTGGACCGAATCAAGAAGGACCCAGACAATGCTGAACAACACATGGAGGAGTTCAGGAAAATCTATATAAACCAACAGGGCAGCATGGGTTTGAAGGAGATCTATAAAGGCATCATGGGAGAGCAGGGTCTTTTTGGGAGGCCATTGCTGCATGATTATCTAAATCACTGCAATGGGAAGAGGGAGATTATGGAGGCTAGATGTAATTATCTGGCCAACCTTTTCCAAATCGGCCTCATAGCACTGCTGGGCTTCTATGTAGTCAATAAAGATAATGTGGATGAGTTCAAGGAAGACTGGGAACCCAACGTCATCGAAATCCAGACCAAGATGCAAGAATACCTGGATAAGTGTGACAAGTAGGAGTGATGCCAAATTCACTGAAAGTTTGTTAAACCACAACTGACTTAGTTTCTACTGATTTATAATGGAGACAATGATAAATATAATCAATGCTGTTATATAGTGGGCAATGATAACACTATTTCTTTTTCTTCCTGTATTGTTTCTTATTGTTATGCTTTTTTGTTGGATTAACATGACTTTTTAAAATTATATTTTTAAATGTTCTTTTATTGACAAATTATGCAACATCTTATATAACTTTGTGTTGCTGAATATATAGTAAAGCTGGATATTTTCCACCAACATGTTTGTGTATTTTATAATGAATGTTATTGATTCTGGCTGAAATTTGAACCACAGACTATACTGTTTCATTATTTTCACAAAAATAAAATTTTCTCTTTTCCACATAAAAATTCACAGTTTGATTTTATTTTTAATAACATTTAGCAGTCCCTGAAATATAAAAAAAAAAAAAAATTAAAAAAAAAAAAAAACCCATATCATTTCAGATTAAATCAATGATTGTATACGGTGCCTTTCATAAGTATTCACCCCCTAGATCTTTTAACATTTTGTAATGTTTCTACCTGGAACTGAAATGAACTTTACTGGGATTATATCAGGACACACACACACACACACACAGACACACACACAGACACACACACTCGGGTTTAACGATGTTCTGCAGAATGTTCCAATTTGGGATATTTTTGGGATATCTTCCCCTATACTGTTCTAGAACATTTTTGTTTTGTTAGCTCCTAATGCATTAGGTAAAGTTTGGACACCCCTGTAACACCGCGAGTCATCTGCACGAGTTTTTGGACTGGGTCCAGTACCGGTTGCTACGCAACGCCCTCGTGCAGGTAATCAGCCTAAACGCGCTGCACCTGACCACGCCTCTTTATAAGCTCTCTGAATGCCTCACTCTGTGTGTGGACAGCGATCTGTGTCACGCTACTCTGATTGGTGATTTAAAGGCCCTTAGCATTAGAGAGAAAATACTGAGGCTTAGAAAGAAAATGAGCTTGGGGGTAGAGTTAAAAAGAGAAAAAGAGAAAGTCTATTACGGAAAAAAAAAAACTCCGAGATAAATGTTTGGCTTTTTTAATTTAGGAAAGAATTGTTCCTTTATCATTTGGTCTTATCTTTTAGTTCGGCCAGGAGAAGGCCATTTCGAGTTCTTATTTTGTCATTCATACACACTGCCTTGCATAATCATTTACCATTTACCGACCTACCTATATAGTCTGCAAAATAATTTACAAAAAAAAAAAAAAACCTACAAGTTTCCACAGCGTACATTTTCATCACTGTTACTGTGAAACACCTAAATTACTTATTTTAGAAAGAGACAAAAAATTTTAACACTATCAGTGAAGTTTGTTGCTCTATTTTGCCCTCTAGTGGAATAACAGAGACTAGCCTTTTGTCCTTGAGTATTTAAATTCAATCACGGTCCCCAAGACTTATTTTAATTTAGAACATGCATTCTAAAATGTAAATGTAAAATAATTTGGCTGAATTAGATTATTATCGGGCCAGTTCCAGCCCTTGGGCTGTATGTTTGACACCCCTGATCTAGGCCTAAATGGACTCATTAGGAATCGTTAGGCAGGTCAAGATTTTTATCAGGAATAACAATTCCAGGGCATAATTAATTCTTTGGCTCTACAAACCTTGTGCTAGCACTTAACAACCATGAGCTGTTCTAAGTAGCTGACTGAAGATCTGAAAATGAAGCTAACTGATGCTTACAAACAGCAGAGGAGGGCTATTAAAAGGATATTAAAGAGCTTCCAGCTCACAATTTCCACTGTGCAAAATATCATTTAGAAAAGGTAGTTAAGGGGAACTGTAGAATAAGGGCTATGCCAATGACATGGACACCCAGCACCTGCACACATGTACATTTATATTCAAACATTCCGTTCAATTTAATTTTATTTATAAAGCGCTTTAAACAGTGGATATGTTTTTTTCATTATTCATGTATAATTGTTATTAAAATTATTATTATTTAAAAAAAAATAACGTTTTATAATAATTAATTAAAGATAGAAAGAAAAAGCACTGGATATAACAGAGTATCCACTAAGAGTGCTGGAGCTATAGGGAACCAACACACGTCTCAAAGGTGCAAGTGTGTATCCACAGACAAAGACCTACTAATTACTCAAAACAAGCACAGCACAGAGACATTATAAAAATGTTCAAATGTTTGAGAATGTTGTTCAAATTATAAAAAAAATATATATAGTATTCTCTTGCTTTATTTTCCAATAGCTTTATTGAAAACATTTAAAATACAATCATTGGATGTAGTCATCCACTCAGGAACTCATATTTTTCTATGAGTTCTGACTTTCCAAGTTGGGGCGTGTCAAAAACAAAAACTCATGGCCCTGAATATGGACGCCAACATTTGTGCACCAATATACAATTCTGTCCCTTTTATAAAGTATAGTGACAGTAAATGGTTTCAGTGGAACATAAATTTGTGTGAATCGGGGGAAGGAATCACTTGCACTTCCTGAGCACCTCCTGCATCCTCTCTTGCACGTTCTCCATCTTCTCGGTCCACTCCTCACTCAGGCCCTCCTCATCATCACCAATGATGGCAGCGTAACCCATCAGAGCGATGAGGCCGATGCAGAACAGGTAGGTGAGGCGTGTGCACAGGTTCTCCATCACCCTACGATCTCCTTGTGAGTGAGTCAGGTAGGATGGGCCAGCTGAAGAGCTTGGGCTTGCCAATCACACCATCGTAGAGTGTGTGCAGGTTCTGGTCGCCCATGTCGTTGGCATAGCTTTCCTCAAAATCATCGCGCTTACGCTCCTTTTGTTTCTACATTTTAAAAAAAATACTGTAAAGAGCAGTAAACAGTAGTAAATGAAACAAAGTCAAAGTTTGGTGTGACAAAAAAATTAAAATAAAAATTAAAATAGTACTCTCTGGTACAATGTGTGCAGTTTTAGAAGGAAATGAGCTGGTAAGTTTTATTGAGCATCTTGCAGAACCAGCCACAGTTCTTCTGGAGATTTTGACTTTCGCACTTGATTCTAATTTTTTGCAGCAAAGCCCAGCAGCCTTCATTGTGTTTTTTGTCTGAAAAGTGTCTCTTACGTAATATGCTGCTTTCTTTAATGACATACAAACATCTTTCTGTAACATTTAATTTTGTGCTGGAAAACTAAAATAAAAATCTATAACAAAGTTTGTACTAAAAAAAATTGTGCAACAATTATTGGAACTCTTTTAGTCAATACTTTGTGCTACCTCCTTTTGCCAGGATAACAGCTCTGAGTATTCTCCTATAATGCCTGATGAGGTTGGAGAATACATGGCAAGGGATCTGACCCCAAGACACAACTAACTTCTGCAATTCTACAGCTGTGATCCTTGGAGATTTTTTGGCCACTCAAACCATCCTCTTCACAGTGTGTTGAGACAATATAGACACACAGCCAATTCCAGGTTGATTCATAACATTTCCAGTTGACTGGAACTTCTTAATTATTGCCCTGATGGTGGAAATTGGCATTTTCAATGCTTGTACTATTTTCTTATAGCTACTTCCCATTTTATTGTTATGAATAAAAATATATCAATGGGAATATACTTCAAATATATTTTTCTCATATGGGGTGCCAGTAATTGTTGCACACCTATATTTAACAATAATATATTTTTTGGATAAACCTGTGTTTTGTTTTCAATTGTTTGATATCCATGAGAGCAGGGTATTTTTTGAACAAAAAATCAAAAGGTTAAACAATAAAGACAATTTTTCACAGCTTTCTTTGCTCATATTGTCCAAGGGTGCCAATATTAGTGGAGGGCACTGTATGTGACAACAAGAAAGAGCTGTCACTGGAAGATTATCAGTTCATGAAGGCTATGTCAGCTCATCTGTTTAATGATCATTAATGCACTAGAACACTTGGTGATGCCCAATAACCATCATGTAGTTGAACAGCATGCCTTTAACCTTGAAACAGTCCAGAGCTTTCATGATGAGTACAGGATTTCATGTATAGCATGACTGCAACTGAAAACTACCAGATGAGGAGCTTCATGCAGATGACCAAATAGTATGGTATCCATTACCACTTTTGATCACCATCAAAAATGGGTGGTTTAAATAGTTTTTTGTTTATACTGCAAGCTTCCAAAGCACATCACTGAATGTAAAACTTGTACAGGGGCCAACACACTTGTTGGAGTGTTGATAATTACCTAGCAGTTATTTATTTATTATTTATTTATTGATAAGATTTAGGCAGGAAAGAGTTACCATCATGGGTAATGTTGAGGCAATGTACCACCGGGTAATGGTGACTGATAAAGATGCAAACCTGTTGACATTCCTGGTGTGGCCAGAAGGAGATCTTAGGCAAAGGCTAGAAAGTACCAAATGGCATTATATCTTTGGCACTGAGCTATCCTGCCAGATGTGCACATTTTGCCCTGACAAACATAGCATAAGACAACAGAGACTCTTCAACATTTGAGACAATTGGAAGAATGTTGAGAAATTTCAATATGATTGACTGCTTAAAATTTGTGTCTTCAGCTTTTATGCTTAAAAGGTGGCTTCAGAATCACAAAATGGAAGAGCAACAGCAAAGCTGTCATCAGTTCCAGTGAAAGAGAGAGTCAAGGATCTGGACTTGTGGCATGACATTCTTCCTGTGGACAAGACTATAGGAATACAGTGGTGCTTGCTCTTTCATTCATTTTATTTAGGATATCTGCAAAGTAAAACATTCATTTGTCAACCATTGAACCATTATCCATCCTCAGTTCAATTTATGACCATCCTGTTTCCTTTCATCTTACCATCAGAGATGATTCTGCAGCAACTCTGTAAAGAAAAACTCCATTGGGATGAGACATTCCAGAAAAAGGATCTGATAGATTAAGTGAATGGCTTACTGATCTGAGTTGACTATAAACCTTTAGTATATGCCATTGTTTAAAACCTGAGGAATCTGGGTCTGTATCGTCAACCCAAAGGCAGCTTAATCACTACTCAGATGCTAGTGAGAGTGGGTAAGGAGTTGTTTCTCTACCTCAAATAATTCTTCCAAAGAAGCATTTTGCTACCTATAGTGCTGCCACACGTACAATAAATAATAAAAGTGTATATTGGTAGTGTTCATTGTACGTAGAGAGATCACAAGGCAAAGTAGCTGAACAAAAATGGCAGACCTACCAACCGATCACGTCCACCCTCCCTGGCTGGTGGCTGTCATATGACAGTGGAGAGCTGGCTAATAGGTGGGAATTGGCCAAGACCAAATTAGGGAGAAAATGGGGGCAAAATAAATGAAATTATAACCCGCCCTTAGCTGAATGATTATCTAGAGCACTGCGAAAGTAAGGGGAAGACAATGGGAGGTTAGATGCTCTCATCTGGCCTACCTCTTCCAAACTGGCTTCATAGCACTGATGGCCTACTACACAGTCACAGGATTATGAGGACAAGGTCAGGGGAAAAAATGGGGCCAAAGGGTTATCGAGATGCAAGAAGTCCTGGACTGGAGTGTAAAGAGTACAGTAGAAGTTATATAGAATGCACTGAAAGGTTGTTAAACCATAGCTGTCTTAGTTTCTTATGCTTTATAACGGAGACAATGAAAAACAGAATAGATGCTGTTTATATTATGGTTAATGAGAAAACAATTTTTTCTTCCTGTACTGTTTTTATGCCTTTTTGTTGGATGAGCGCTTAAAATTTCATTCTTTTTATTCATAGCAAACAGATTATGCAGATTATTGGACAACTGATCCAATATTGGGCTACTGATCAGAAGGTCGTGAGTTCAAATCCAAGCATTGCCAAGCTGCCACTGTGGGCCCTTGAGTAAGGCCCTTAACCCTCAACTGCTCAGATGTATAAATGACATAAATGTAAGTCGCTCTGGATAAGGGCGTCTGCCAAATGCCGGAAATGTAAATGTAATTATTAGTAAAACTGTATATTTTCACCAACATAATTGTGTATTTTATGATCAGTGATCCATGATTTCTGAACTGTTCAACATATAGATTCACGTGCTTACAACAGAGAATATGCAAATTTGACTGTTTTGAATCATTAGGTTCGTGACACCTGCAGGCTTTACAAATAATTACATTAGCATGTTAGCCTCAAAACACTTAACATTTCTATACAAACTACCCATATGGTATACCCAGGCTGTCAGCATATGAGACTCGAATACGGTGCCTTTCATAAGTATTCACCTCCTTGAGCTTTTCCGCATTCTGTAGTGTTACAACCCAGAACTGAAATGAACTTAATTGGGCTTATATTATATATCATGAACCTATACAAAATAGCCCATAATATTGAACCTCGTGAATCTTTGCTTCTCTCCTCTTTACCAAGTCATTGACTTTTGGTGCACTGCCTCCTCTAGGCAGAATGGAGGCTGTATCATATTCCTGTGCGCCTGTGCACATGCCTCTTCTGCATCGGCCTAATCCCTCTGAGAACTGTGATGGACTGAGAAGATAATGTGAAAGAGAGGATGTAGGGGGTGCAATAGATTCTCTTCCCTTGACACACACACGCACACACGCACACGCACACACACACACACACACACACACACACACACACACACACACACACACACACACACACACACAGAGGACTCTTTAAGTATTCCATATTCATATATAGTATATACTTCATTTTCAAAAATAACTGTATATGTGTAGGCTGGGCCTATCTGCCGATTTGGTGAATATCTATTAGGATGCAAATTTATTTAATGTTAGGAAACTCAGTTCTTTATATATGAGACCATAGGGACAAGTGACTTCTCACTTGTGAACATCCTGAAGTATTAATTGCTTTATCTTTCTCTACTGGTCCTGCCAATGCTTGTCTTCCCTACACCAGCAAAGCAGAGCATCAGCAAAGCAGGAAATTCATAATAGAAAAACAGCATAATGAAGTTCATAACAGCTAGCTTAGCCCACAAAAAAATGCACAAGAACATCAATACTTATCAAAAAAAGCTAGGTTTGTTTGATAATTAAGAAATGCTGTATCTGCACAATCATATAAAATGCTTTTCTAATGGTCATGTTTAACATATTTCACCTATTCCACATTTTTGACCAGGAGATGGCGAGCGAGTGTTTTCATTATTATTTACATTTTAGGAGCAGATCCCCTGTGATGTCAGCCTCCCTAAACAATTGGACTAAACAAATGAAATAAAACCACTAAGAGGCCCCTAATTCATTTGGTTGTTTGGAAGAAAGACATAATTGTCTTTTATTTTTACTGAGGTGCATGGCTGATGCCTTCATCTTCAGAAAAAGGGGTGAGAATACATTAGTACACTTGTAGGTTCATTATCATTCACGAACCCTAGCTTTGTTACAGTTAAGTAAGTAGCAGGCAGTGATCAGCACCAAACACATCCCTATAAGTAATATTTTTATACTAGCACATAATCACATTTTAAATTGTCATACTTTCTTGTACAGTCCAGTCTGCTAGCTAATTTAGCTAATTAACTCCCTCAAAATACCAAATATCACATCTTTTCTTAAATCAGTGTATTTGTTGTGATTGGGTCCCATGCAGCTTGATTGTGATCAGTTGGGTTGATGTTCAGTCAGTCTAAAATAAGCAACAGATATTCTTTTTCCTCTGAGTTTTGTGATAGTCAGATCATAGATCATAGGCCCAAATTAGAGCATATGCAATGTGTAAAAAGGCAAGGGCACAGACAAAAGTGCTTCCGTAGAACATTTGCTCTAATGGAATCTTGTGTATTGGGTGTCTTGAACACTAGCTAAAGTGCTGTAAGTTTCTTTTTATAATTGGAACAGTATTTGGATTTGAAACATTGATTTCAAATGTTGATTAACCACCCAAAACTAACAGCTTGATACATCATGCCTTTGCTCATGTTATCTTAACATGTAAAAACACTAAAAGTGAACATGGTTTGGTAATTTGGGACACCATGGTTCAGCTAAATTGAGACAATCTTAAAATACAAGTGGAGAGAAATAATATAATATAATCTTAAAATATAAGTGGAGAGAGGAAAGATGAACAGACAAATGCTTTAGAATGTGATAGAAGAAGAAATGGGCTTTCAGAGCAATGGACAAGGAGGACATGAGGTGGATACAGAGAGAACGGAAAGTAAATAGAGCAAGAACTCCTATAAAAAGAAGCTTCGGACCAAGCTGCAGCAGAATATGTAAGGAGTGTGTAGTGATGTGAATCTGACCGCTGGTATCAACAGCAGTGGCCAAGCTGAGGGAATATTGGTCTACTGAACTGAACCAGTTTTTCAATTAGTTTTACAGTGGTGCCGAAACCCAGGAGGAGGTACAAGACACAGCCTGCTTCCCTGCTCAGCGAGAAACTACATTCTCACCAGCCTCTACCACATACAACACCAAGCCTTTCTTGACCTGTGCCAGGAACAACAGTTGCACTTTGAAGACTTTGCTAAGTAGCATGACCGATGGGTCCAGATGCTACTGCAACCTGCACATAATGCTCAAAATGATGTCCTCCATTGATGAGAAAAATCTTTGCATGTCAGTAAAGAAAAAAACATTTTTAAAAAAGAATGCTGGCTGTCAGGTCTTACCAGGAAAAACAAAACAAAACAAAAAAAAGAAACAGATGCTTAGAAGAATTTTCCAGTCAATTACCCTATTGTCATGCAAACGTTTGTTTAGATCAGTGTTGTTAACTGCTTTTTATAGTACATTTTTAAAGTATTTTTAATTCACAAACTTAATCACTATTGGTTTTCTGTTATTTTTTCATGTTTTTGGTAATCCCTTTTTTGTAGATACCAGAACTAGAGACAGCTATCATAGATTTGTCTGCACCAAAGGCAAGAAATCTGAACAAATTTATTAGAAATCTGATGGTATTTAAATGTCTGAGGCAAAATGGTTTGTTGCCTTTGTTTTAAAGAAGAACATTTTTAAGTTATAAGAAAAGGTATGAATTTTAACTCTGTCATAACCCTATTCTTGATCTTTAGAAGTGTTTATTCTCGAGTCTTGCAAATTGTTGCAAATTTAAATTTACACCACCTGTATCTATATAATGCTCAAAATATCTGTATCTGTATTAAGATTTAAACCGGCAGTGAGCATGGCCTCTACTGCAAGGTTGATTTTTTTTTTTAATTCTATTGAAACCCTGAATACACTGGAAAACCCCTTACAGGTAGAAACAACAAACTGTCATAGTGTGTGAATTCCTTTCATTGCTCAAGGTTATAAATGGTTTCACTGAAAGAGGAACCGGTTTTTAATCCTGCTCACACAGCTATTATTTTTGTTTGTACCTGCCTGCAATATTTTCTAATGAATTCAGTTGGTTATGTATACACACCACTCAGCCATAACAGTAAAACCACCTGCATCATATTGTGTAGGTCCCCCTTGTGCCGCCAGAACAGCTCTGTCCGGTTGAGGCATGGACTCCACCAAGATGTTAGCAGCAGATCCTTTAAGTCCTGTAAGTTATGATGTGGGGCCTCCATGGATTGGACTTGTTTGAGATCTGGGGAATTTGGAGGCCAAGTCAACACCTTGACACTCTTTGTCATGTTCCTCAAACCATTCCTGAACATTTTTTGCAGTGTAGTAGGGCGCATTACCCTGCTGAAAGACACCACTGCCATTAGAGAATACCATTGCGATGAAAGGTATGCGATGCACTTGGTTTGCAATAATGTTTCAGTAGGTGGTATGTGTCAAAGTTACATCCACGTGAATGCCAGGAATGCTCAACTTTTTACAGCAGAACACTGCCCAGAGCATCACACTGCCTCTGCCAGCTTGCCTTCTTCTCATAGTGTATCCTGGTGCCATCTCTTCCCTAGGTATGTGATGCACATGCACCCGGCCGTCCACATGATGTAAAAGAAAACGTGATTAAACAGACCAGGCCATGTTCTTCCATTGCTCCATGGTCCAGTTCTGATGCTCACATACCCATTGTAGTCACTTTTGGCGGGGTACATGGGTCAGCAGGGGCACTCTGACCGGTCTGCAGCTACACAGCCCCACCTTTCTATCATAGCCAGCATTAACTTCAACAGCAATTTGTGTTACAGTAGCTCTTCTGTAAGATCGGACCAGACGGGCTAGCCTTCACTCCCCACATGCATCAATGAGCCTTGGGCACCCATGTCCCTGTCGCCGGTTCACCGGTTGTCCTTCCTTTGACCACTTTTGGTAGGTATTAACCACTGCATACTGGGAACACCCCATAAGACCTGCTGTTTTGGAGATGCTCTGACCCAGTCGTCTAGCCATCACAATTTGGCCCTCATCAAAATCACTCAGATCCTTATGCTTGGCAATTTTTCCTGCTTCCAACACATCAACTTCGAGAACTGACTGTTCACTTGCTGTCTAATATATCCCACCCCTTGGCAGGCGCCAATGTAACAAGATAATCAATATTATTCACTTCACCTCTCAGTGGTTGTAATGTTATGGCTGATTGGTGTGTATATACACACAGTCAGAGCAATTCACAAACAAGGAGTTACACAAACATGCACACCTCACACAGACCTTCTGCAGGTCAGTTATTCCGCTTGTAGAAGTCTAAGGGGATGCCTTAGAGTACCATCATTTTAAAACCCTGGTGGAGAGTACAGTACAATAAGAAACAAAAGACAAGGATTTTTTTTTATCAATGTGCTAATTTAAGTGCTTTGTGAAGAGATAGAGTTTTAGTCTTCAGTTGGTTGTCCATGGTTACCCCAGTGTTGTGCGCAGTGACAGATGGTGAGAGCTGAGAGTTTTCCAAGGAAATCACAAGAGCTTGACATGGGGATGAAAAAATGAATAATGCCTTCTTCATATGTATAGCTGTTTGTCTCTTTGTGATTGTGTGTGGGTGTGTGTGTGTGTGTGTGTGTGTTTGTGTGTGAGGGTGTGCGTGTGGGTGGGTTAAGGTGTGTCTAAAGTCACAGAGTTGGATTCTTAAGGATATTATCAGACCTTAAATTACTGCTGAACTCAGCAAAACCTGTACATGTAAGAACATGTTATGGAAGGAGGTTGTTTTCTTATGAACATTTTCCAGCCTGTTGGACTGCTTGTCTCAAGGTTTTGTCTCTACTTGCTATTGCATACTGATTAAAATATGGCTTCAGTTTTATTTAACTACAGTGGTGCTTGAAAGTTTGTGAACCCTTTAGAATTTTTTATATTTCTACATAAATATGATCATCAGATTTTCACACAAGTCCTAAAAGTAGATGAAGAGAACCCAGTTAAACAAATGAGACAAAAATATTATGCTTGGTAATTTATTTATTGAGGAAAATGATGCAATATTACATATCTGTGAGTGGCAAAATTATGTGAATTATTAGAGGTCATTAAATGGGATGACAATCAGGTGTGAATGAGCACCCTGTTTTATTTAAGAGTCTTATCCTCACAACACATATTTGTGGAAGTGTATCAAGGCACAAACAAAACAGATTTCTGTTGTTGATGCTCATCAGGTTGGAAAAGGTTACAAAACCATCTCTAAAAAGTTTTGGACTTCACCAATCCACAGTCAGACAGATTGTGTACAAATGGAGAAAATTCAAGACCACTGGAGCGGTTAACAAACGAAATTCACTCCAAGAGCAAGACGTGTAATAGTCACAAAGGAACCCAGGGTAACTTCTGAACAACTAAAGGCCTCTCTCACATTGGCTAATGTTAATGTTCATAGGTCCACCATCAGGAGAACACTGAACAACAATGGTGTGCATGACAGGGTTGCAAGGAGAAAGCCACTGCTCTCCAAAAAGAACATTGCTGCCCTTCTGCAGTTTGCCAACTATCATGTGGACAAGGTTATTGGAAAAATGTTTTGTGGACAGATGAAACCAAAATAGAATTTTTGGTTTAAATGAGAAGCTTTACGTTTGGAGAAAGGAAAACACTGCATTCCAGCATAAGAACTATATCCTATCTATGGAACATGGTGGTGGTAGCATCATGGTTTGGGCCTGTTTTGCTGCATCTGGGCCAGGAAGGCTTGCCATCACTGATGGAACAATGAACTCTGAATTATACCAGCAATTCTAAAGGAAAATATCAGGACATCTGTCCATGATCTGAAGCTCAAGAGAAAGTAAGTCATGCAGCAAGTCAGTGACCCTACACACACAAGTCGTTCTACCAAAGAATGCTTAAAGAAGAATAAAATTAATGTTTGGTAATGGTCAAGTCAAAGCCCTGACCTTAATCCAATAGAACATTTACAGCATTTGGCAGACTCCCTTATCCAGAGTGACTTACATTTATCTCATTTCTACATCTGAGCAGTTAAGGGCCTTGCTCAAGGGCCTAACAGTGGTAGGGCTTGAACTCATGACCTTCCAATCAGTAGCCCAACATCTTAACCACTGAGCTATCACTGCCAAGCTATTGACACTGCAATAGAAATGTTGTGGAAGGATCTGAAGCAAACAGTTCATGTGAGGAAACCCACCAACATCCCAGAGCTGAAGCTGTTCTGTACTGAGGAATGTTCTAAAACATGTGCATGTGCATGCGTATGCCTCCAAGCCAATGTGCATGACTGATCAACAGTTACCGGAAACATTTAGTTGCTTTCAGACTGCACAAGGGGGTCACACCAGATACTGAAAGGAAAGGTTCACATGCCACTCACAGACATGTAATATTGGGTCATTCTCCTCAATAAGTAAGTGACCAAGTATAATATACTTTTTGTCTCATTTGTTTAATTGGGTTCTCTTTATCTACTTTTAGGACTTGTGTGCAAATCTGATGTTTTAGGTCATATTTATGCAGAAATATAGAACATTCTAAAGGGTTCACAAACTTTTAAACACCACAGTAAACTAGCTGTCTTGATAACTAGCATCAGGGCCAATTCACCAGGTGACTGAGAATAAAGTAACATATCGTGGAGGCATGAGTTGGTTACATAAACCCCAGTGTAGCAAATCTGTTTTTTTTTTTTAGCTTAATTCATTATATTTTTTCTGTTTATAATTGAAAAAACATCTGATCACTGTCTAATTTGTCTAATTTTCACCCCTGAAATCTTCAGCTATGTTGTCTCCACCCCTCTGACCTCCTCGGGGTCAGAGAACAGCCTCTGCTCGTACTACTGGAATACAGCCTTCATTTTCTGAGCATTTCTCTCTCAAAATGGCTACTGCTGCGCTAGAAAGCCAGAGTTGCGAGATTAGTGGAGTTCTCCGAGCGCCATCTGGTGGTGAACGACTGTAAACACACACAGGTCTAGAAAGTTTTAAATAAGATGGAATTTAAGGGGTTACCATGCATCAAAAAAACAAAAAAAATTACCTTTCAGAATAACTTCAGAATTTCAGAATATGTCAAATTTATATATTATATATATTATGACATATTTCAGAATGTCATAATGTCAATATATTTCAGAATATATAGGTGAATTTTAAGCGATTTTGCAGTAATGTGCAGTAAGCAATTAAAAAAAAAAAAAAAAACAATTGCACATTTCCATATAATAAAATTGCAAAATGGGTCTTTACTCATGTGACACCTGCCCATGCTTGTCTGATGTCCAAATATATAGTGAAAGTGTATTAAAAACAGTATTACCTACTTTTACATTAGTGTGAATATATTTTCTTCATTGAAACTAAAAATTTATTAAAAATCAATGCCATAATGTGCCATAAAATGTTTTGCATTTTAATATATTATCATATTGCTTTTTATTTCTTACCTTCTGTGATGCAATACTTTGGTACAGTTGTATGAATTTTAATTTAATTACAGTATGTCACGAAATTAGTTAATTAACCTTTTAATAACATTGTTTACTCAACCCACAGAATACCAGTGAAAACTTGGCTCCAACACAAGCTCTTAACACACTCACTTGTCTGGCTCACCTTGCTGACAATTAGTAATTTGAAGTACTTTTAAGTCCTTAGGTTTTATTTTATTTTACTTTTATTATTATCTTTTTAACTATTTTACGATTACATTATCATTACTCTCACTGTTGGAACTTTTTTTTTGTGGGGGAAAAAACAACTCTCTGTTTTTCAGGACAAGAGCAGAGTAAAGCCATATAAAATTATGTTACAGGATGTTTTCTATCACTCTCAGAGTTCCTTGGAATACTCACAGGAGATGGAGTCCATCCAAAAGGGGTGTGCTGCGAAGGAGAGAGACTGTAAATACAGATCGAGCCACAGAGGCTGCAGCTCTTCAGCACAGCTGCGCTTCACTGGAACAGCACAGAGGGCACCTCTGCACATTTCACAGACTTACTGTAAGCCTTTTTCTCCTCTCAGGCTTTGTATAGCCTGCAGCACATTGCTGGGAAGTTTCTATTTAAGTGATGTTTAGATTTAACAGGGCTGGCAGTAATCAAGTCTGGTTGTGTCTAGTTTAACCAAACCCAGTTATTAAATTTGCTTAATTGGTTGATTGTGTAACTAAGGGGGCAATTACTTTTTCACACAGGGCTAGTTTGTTTTTGGATAACTTTTTTTTCCTTTAAGTAAAATGGTCATTTAAAAACTATATTTTGTGTTTACTCAGGATGTCTTCGTCTTACATTAAATTTTCCTTGAAGATTTGATACAATTAAGTTTCAAATATACTGAAACATATAAATACGACAAATATACAACAATAAAAGACATGATGAAGATGTCAAATACTTTTTCACAGCACTGTACAATAAGAAAAGGTTCTTTTGGGGCACTGAGAAATAGCCGGATCATGGGCTTAATACTTTGAGAAAAAAAAAGACCTTGCTTTACAAAAATGATCAAATGCAATTTTGCCATAATGATAATGATCTTGGTGCTGACAGTTAATTTTTGATTATGTAAAATGAATCATAACTCTTACAAATATAACATTTGTTTTTGACACTGGTTATTTAGTTTAGATATGGTTTGGAAATTTAATTAAAATATCTGGTCAAAGGGAAAATTATACACAACCAGAAACTCAATGTTGCCAACGTACATTTTGTTGTTTATGAGTGTGAGTTTATTCCATTAATTCTTGTAATGTGAAATATTATAGAGAAATGGTAAGTCCTTGGTTTTATGTACTAAGTGGGGTTGCATTTAATTTGCATTAACCAAAGATTACATTATGTCTTAATTCACATGTTCATGCTCATTTTATTTTTGGTGACAGTGGTTTTGTCGGTTGGTCAAAGCCCATGGTATGCTTGCCCAATATTGATTTTCCCCTGATCTCAATTTTCCCTTTTAAATTAAATTTAATAAAATTAAAATAAAGATTTATTCATCCAGAACTAATAGCCTAAAAAAGAATTTCCACCATTTCTGGTTTAGGGAGAATATTGGAGTGTATTGGAATATTGCAGAAATAATATTACCAACTGTGCATTCGTGAATTGTGGCAATTGTGAAAATCTTTAAATGATGTTTTCTAGTAATGCACAGTAAGCAGTTTAAAATAATTGCACGTTTCCATATAATACTTTTGCAAATTGGTTGTCTAATATTGACAAGAAGCTGTGGCTTCTTTGGGAATTATTTTCATTAACGGAGCAAAAATAAACAAAATAATTTGGCCATATAGTGTCTGAAATGTCAGTTACCCGATATTACCACCTATGATTCCCTGCCGCACTTGGCCTATGGCCGAATCACAGCCATGCTGGCATTCAGTATAACAGCACTCTTGCTTGAGTGATATTGCAGGTCGAGAGCATGTGCACAAATCATTCCACATTCACATGTCGATTGGCTTATCTGCCATTTTCTGGTGAGAAAAAGCTATTTTAGAGTATTTTTGACTGATAACTCGCACTTTTATACACTCACAGCCTCAACCACCACCTCAAACTATAACACCCATAATGCAGTGCACCTAAACATGAAGACTTTACTCTCTAATACTACTCTGATGTTTTTGCGGAGCTCCTATGTAAAATGCACATTGGTTGGCAGTTCTGGTAATATAATATAATTGGCTGGATAACTGGATATTGTGGAAAATGTAATATTGTGTAAGAATGCTAATATTGTTAAATCCTACAAGCATAGCTAATAGTGTACAATACTGGTGTACAATACTAAGCAATACTGCTGTAATATATGCAGGGTCTTGACATAAAGTGACATACAGTATGTGTGAGCTCATCTCCCCCAAATAATGAAATCTTTCCCAGCAAACCTATGTTGAAAACAGTTATTTCATACTTTCTAACAAGTACTGGAATTTTGTCTCAGATTACCTCAAAGAAATAATTTTGGGGAATAATATTGGGGAAATAAATAAATATAAATAAATACGTGAACTTTAGAGGTGGTTGCGTTGATACTGGCATTGATTTTGATATCACTTGGCTGAGAAAGGGTTTTTGATAAATGACTTATCTTGCTATGTTACAGAGAGAGCACTCGCCTCCCTTGAAGTGATAAAACAAGACCACTTTTCCTGCATCCAATATGATTTATGTGGAATAATTTATTCTGGAGAACAAGGAAAAGATTGAAATGGGAGTGAAGATCCTAGGCCAAAGCTGTGAGTTCATGGCAGCCACTGTAGGCCACCTCCATCCTGTGGTGAATTTTTTTTTTCTTGGCACAGCTAAGTTCCTTAAAAACCCAAACAGCAAAGAGGCTGTGTATTTTGCTAAGCAGGTTGAAATT
Source organism: Cranoglanis bouderius (assembly GCA_023630585.1). Taxonomy (NCBI): domain Eukaryota; kingdom Metazoa; phylum Chordata; class Actinopteri; order Siluriformes; family Cranoglanididae; genus Cranoglanis; species Cranoglanis bouderius. The sequence goes on from CM042539.1 coordinate 27,127,935, forward strand.
GTCAACCAGAAGTTGGAAGGGATCCAAGGTGAGATTCGAAACCTGGCGCTGGTGCTGCAGCAATCATCGTTGAACAACCAGAACTTTAAACCTGAGGCAAAGATAATGAACCAGTATGAATATTTTAAACAAATTTTTACAGCCACAGCCGACTTTCAGGATAGAAAGATAAAGACATTCCTTGAGAGTTTTGAGGCAAGTGAGAAAGACAAGAGCCTTGATTGGTTGTACGATGCCATCATTGGAAAGAACATCTCTGGAGATGCAATGCTGGACACAATACTGGTCACTGAGCAGTGGAACAAGAGGGCAGTGGAGAAATTCTGTGCTCGCCTGAAGGAGCTGTTCTTGGTTGGGTTCATAGCAATGATGGGCTACACTGCACTAAAGGAAGACACTTTTGGAGAGGATATGGTGAAGACATGGACCACTCGCTTGGAGGACGTGGAGAAGCGCATGAAGGCGGCAGTGGATGAATGTGTGAACAACTTTGCTGATCATGCCAAGGTTGACATAGATCAGATGCTCAAGAATAAGCAGAAAAGTGTCAACCGCGAATTTACTAAGTTCCTACTGGATGCCCTTGTCAAGAAGTATGACTGGGTGTCCTGGTCAGTTAGGGTGTTTAATCATGATGGAAGTAAATTCTGGAAGTGTCTGCTTGGAAAGCGATACCATGTAAGTGGTAAAGTTGACAATTATTTTGACATTTTGTGTGATGAAACAATAAGAATCGTGGTGTCTTTCGCTGCGAACCCTAAACCACTCAACATGAACCAGATAAAAGATCAACTAGAGAAAGAGAAGGGTGACGTGGAATCTGTGGCTGAGTCTCTGTACAAGAGTCTTCCCAACTGCCTTGTGCATGCTGTCCATCACTGTAAGAGAGTGGAGGAAGAAAACAATTTCATCCCTGGGCACTTTATTTATTGTAATTCTCACAAAATAGCACACATTTTTATCCACTCAGAATAATGGAATTTAGATCAAACTAAATATACTGATGGCAGTCAGTCATATATTTTCCGTCTCTATGTTCTCTGATCTGTTAGCTCTCGCCAATCGCTGCTCCGGGAAGGAGCAGCATATCTGCGCGCTTTCTAGCGCTATTAAAAAACTCTCCGCGGGACATTCCATTCACAAAGACTCTGGTTTTGTTTACATTGCCATGTGCTCCTTTGTTTTTTGTTTACGTTATGTCTCTTCCCCCGCTTCCTTATTGGTCCGTTGGGTTTATGTCACATTATGTTTCCTCCCATGTTTTGTCATTGGTTCAACTGTTATTGTCTGATTATTGTTTCCAGGTGTCGTGTGTTTCTTCTCGTTTGCGTTTGATTACCTTTGTTACTAAAAGCCCTATTTTTGTCCACTTCATTGCGGAGTATTGATTTAGAATAACTGAAAGTGACTCGTGATAGCTAAATGTAACTATATGTTCCTGATGATAATGATCGGTAGCGAGGAAGCTAAAGCTTCGTAGTTTTTTCCTAGGTTTTTGTTTACCCGGTGTTCCCGGGTTCCTGAATGTATGTCTCGCTACTTCCTGGATTCCTGTTTCATGATGTTCGGGATTTTTGCCCTGTAAGCCTTTGGATTCCTGTTTCATGATTTTCTGGAATTTTGCCCTGTAAGCCTTTGGATTCCTGTTTCATGATTTTCTGGAATTTTGCCCTGTAAGCCTTTGGATTCCTGTTTCATGATGTTCGGGATTTTTGCCCTGTAAGCCTTTGGATTAATGTTTCATGACTTTCTGGAATTTTGCCCTGTAAGCCTTTGGATTCCTGTTTCATGATGTTCGGGATTTTTGCCCTGTAAGTCTTTGGATTACTGTTTCATGATTTCCTGGAATTTTGCCCTGAAAGCCATTGGATTATTGTTTCATGATTTTCTGGGTTTTTGTCCTGTAAGTGTTTTCTTCTGTGGCTAACCCCTTTTTTGGAAAAGTGATGTGCTTTTCTCTGTATTTATTGTGTTGTTGTCCCATCACTTTTGAATGTGCCTTTCTGTTTGTACCTAATAAACTGACCACTTTCCCCTGCGAGTGCATCCTGTCTCCCTCTTAACCCCAGTGTCGTAACAGAATACTCCGCCAAAAAATGGATGTAGCGGGGAAAGTGAGGGCACGCCACGCCATGCCACATTTCAAATGCCTGCATACAATTCAATTTTTTTTTTCCCCAATGGACCTTTGTTTATCCCCCCGACGAGTATGATGGCTTTTCCACCTGGCCACAATGCTTCTGTTTGCAGGCACAAATCTATTTCCTGAGTTTGGAGGACCCCAAGCCCGACGAGGAACAGTGGGTGGGGTTCCTCCTCTCTCGTTTGGTCGGCTCTGCTCGCCAATGGGTGGAGCTTCACCTTGCCAGTGGATCCACGAAGTTCAAGACAGTTTCGGGCTTTGTGGATCTACTGGTCCAGGTGTTCGGAAGCCCAGACTTCCAACCCGACCTCAGGACCTTTTTGGGGAAGGACCGTCTGGGCGACCGACCTAGCCACTCTTTCCTGGAACATTATGGGAGTAAGCGGGCTAACGTGGCGGCCTGCACCTCTCATCCCCAAAACCAGGAGTGTTCCACCGAGGGATGCACCCGACCAGCCATCCTGCAGTGCCCCACCTGCAGGAACCAGGGAGTAAGGAGCAGCTACTTCTGCTCCCAAAACTGTTTCAAGGGCAGCTGGTGGGTGCATAAACGGCTCCACCGGCGGGCACCCTCAGAGCTCCAGCAGGAGACCCAGCAGGAGGTCTCCTCAGGGGAGCTACACCTGGAGGTTAACATGGTGACCTCCAGCCCCGAGCTCCAGCCGGAGACCCAGCAGGAGTTCTCCTCAAGGGAGCTACAACTGGAGGTTAACATGGTGACCTCCAGCCCCAAGCAGCAGCCAGAGAATCAAGAGGAAACCTCCTCTCCTGGCCTGCTCGTATCGGAGGTCCACGAGAAAACCTCCAGCCCCAAGCAGCAGCCAGAGGATCAAGAGGAAACCTCCTCTCCTGGCCTGCTCGTATTGGAGGTCCACGAGAAAACCTCGGTCTTGCCAGAGGTTCTAGAAGAAACCTCCACTCCTGTCCAATCCAAGTCAGAGGCCCACGGGATGGCCTCTCCTCAAACCCAGTCCCTATCTGAGGTCCACGGGATGACCTCCATTCCAAGTCCTAGCCTATGTTTTAAATCAAAATTGAGTCCATGTCCAGGTTCCTGCCCTAGTCCTAATCCTAGTCCATGTCCAGGTTCCTGCCCTAATCCTAGTTCATGTCCATGTCCAGATTCCTGCCCTATTCAAAGTCCAGCTCCCAATCCGGTTCCCAGTCCTGCTCCCAATCCGGTTCCCAGTCCTGCTCCCAATCTGGTTCCCAGTCCTGCTCCCAATCCAGTTCTCAGTCCTGTTCCCAGTCCTGCTCCCAGTCCCAGTCGAGTTCCTCGTTTAGTTCCTAGTCCAGTTGCAAGTCCAAGCCCAGGTTCCAATCATTTTCCAAGTTCAGTTCCTGATCTCTATGATGGCTACATGGGTTTGATTTCGGGATGGGTGTTAGCCCTCCTTCTCAGTTCAGAGGGTGATTTCACTCCCAGCTCCGCTTCTAACCCAGCTCACTCCACTGTCTCCTCCACTGTCTCCAACCACGTTTTTGAATTTGTTTATGGTTCTGGGTCTGATCTAAGTATCTTTCCAGTTCCATACCCAGTTCTCTGTCCCATCCTCTGTCCTATATTCTGTCCCATTCCCCAGTCTGTTTCCCAGTCTGTCTCTGTGCCTGTCCCTAATCCAGGAGCTGAATTGGAGTCCAGTCGGGGTTCCAGACAGAGCGCCAGGTCACGCGCAGCTCCGCGACCCAGGCCAAGCATCAGGTCACGCGCAGCTCCGCGACCCAGGCCAAGCATCAGGTCACGTGCAGCTCCGCGACCCAGGCCAAGCATCAGGTCACGCGCAGCTCCGCGACCCAGGCCAAGCATCAGGTCACGCGCAGCTCCGCGACCCAGGCCAAGCATCAGGTCACGCGCAGCTCGGAGATCCAGGCCAAGCATCAGGTCACGCGCAGCTCCGCGACCCAGGCCAAGCTCCAGGTCACGCGCAGCTCCGAGATCCAGGCCAAGCATCGGTTCAGGCACTCGTCCACGTTCTCGTCCACGTTCTCGTCCACGTTCTCGTCCACAACACGACACATTCGGCTCTGGCTGCGGGACATTGAATTGCACCAGCCTCGGGTCCAGGGGGGCAGATGTGCCAATCCTGCCCAAGGGCCCGGGTCTGCCAGAACAGACAAAACTTGCGGCGCAGCGCGTCGGGAGCCGCGTCTTGGGGGGGGGGGGCTCTGTTAGCTGTCGCCAATCGCTGCTCCGGGAAGGAGCAGCATAAATCGCTGCTCCGGGAAGGAGCAGCATATCTGCACGCTTTCTATCGCTATTAAAAAAACTCTCCGCGGGACATTCCATTCACAAAGACTCTGGTTTTGTTTACGTTGCCATGTGCTCCTTTGTTTTTTGTTTACGTCATGTATCTTCCCCCGCTTCCTTATTGGTCCGATGGGTTTATGTCACATTATGTTTCCTCCCATGTTTTGTCATTGGTTCAACCGTTATTGTCTGATTATTGTTTCCAGGTGTCGTGTGTTTCTTCTCATTTGCGTTTGATTACCTTTGTTACTAAAACCCCTATTTTTGTCCACTTCATTGCGGAGTATTGATTTAGAATAACTGAAAGTGACTCGTGATAGCTAAATGTAACTGTATGTTCCTGATAATAATGATCGGTAGTGAGGAAGCTAAAGCTTCGTAGTTTTTTCCTAGGTTTTTGTTTACCCGGCGTTCCCGGGTTCCTGAATGTATGTCTCGCTACTTCCTGGATTCCTGTTTCATGATGTTCGGGATTTTTGCCCTGTAAGTCTTTGGATTACTGTTTCATGATTTCCTGGGTTTTTGTCCTGTGAGTGTTTTCTTCTGTGGCTAACCCCTTTTTTGGAAAAGTGATGTGCTTTTCTCTGTATTTATTGTGTTGTTGTCCCATCACTTTTGAATGTGCCTTTCTGTTTGTACCTAATAAACTGACCACTTTCCCCTGCGAGTGCAGCCTGTCTCCCTCTTAACCCCAGTGTCGTAACATGATCTTAACAGTAAGTAATGCAATGATATAAAGTGTGCCAATGCATACAATTAATTTTTTTGCTTCTTATTCTCTGTAATCTGTAAAATTACATATGTGACTATCTTATAAGAAGATGTATGAATTTACTCTAAAACGTTTAATCAAGGAAATTATGCATACACTGTGTCTGAGCACTTTTGTATTCTTTCGATCACATTTAATTAAAATGGTAGTATGTTTTATAAATGTCATTTGTACCATGTGTTGCTGTAATGATTAACCTAACCATTTTACAGTAAACCAATTATATTAAAAAATATTCAAAACTTTGTCTACCTAACTGTTGTTTGCTAATCCATGCTGTCTCATTTACATGCTTTCATGTCATTCAGCCAAATTACTACTTTGCACATAAATTTTAAATAAAAAGAATCAACTTTAAATAAAAAGTTAACTTTAAATAAAACCGTCAACCTTAAAAATAAAGAAGTCAACTTTAAATAAAAAGAGTCCATTTTTAAAAATAAATAAATAAAGAAGTGTTGCGACCCAGTCTAGGATTAGGTTGCACAATGCAAGTAAAGGCAAGGAGTTATATCTAAAGTGGAGTGAAATGAGTATATGGTACCCTATGAGACACACACAGGAGTAAGCTCAATAGGTGATATATTACAGAATATATATGTATTAGTGAGATTCAGTACACATGCAGAAACCAAGGAAAACTTCAGATGATGTATTCCTGGGGTGGAAGCAGCAACACAAGGCTGATGTAGCAGCAGCTGAGGCCAAGAAGCAAAGCCTGGAGTTGGGAATGCACTATTCTTTCAGTTGCAAGATGTTTGAGGGTTTTATTGCATGTACTGTCTGTTTCAAATCCACCCACAACATTTCTATGTGATTCAAGTCCAGACTGTGACTAGGCCAGATCCTGTTGAAAGGTCCAGCTTTCGGTTCAGCTTCAAGTTTCGGACAAATGGCCTCACATTATCTTCAGGCACTCTTTGATATGATGCAGAATTCATATATTTGAATCAGTGAATGCAAGCTGGCCAGTCCCTGAAGCAGCGAAGCAACCCCAAACCATAACATTAACATTTATATGCTCATTGGCAAATTGTATTCTTGCAAAGGCTTTTTCCAGGCACGCCTCCCATGCAGGTCAAATTTGTGCAATCTCTTTCTGATTGTAGACGCATGCACTTAGAAGACTTCTTTTTAAATCAGACAGTCTGCTCTTGGGCTGAATTTGCTGGGACGGCCAGTCCTGGACAAATTGGCAGTCGTGAAATCTGCGCCATTTGTAGATTATTTTCCTTACAGTGGAATGATGTATTTCAAATAATCTTTTAAAATCCCTTGCCAGACTCATAGGCATCCACAACCTTTACCCTATACACTAGATATGAGAGGGGTATAAATAAGACAGGTTCCACCTGCACTCCCTAAGCAGGTTCTAATCACTAATCTTCAACACCTGATTCTAATTCTATGGATTTGAAGGTGTGCTAAATGTTGGGGTGTACTTACTTTTTCCATGTGACTGATCTGTTTTTAGGTTAATTTAAATTATGAAAATTACTGCAAAATGTCAACTGTTTGTGACAGAGTGTAGCACCTTTATTAACAGGTGCGGTTTCAAAGAGGATCAAATGTTTGCTTGTCCAAACATGTCAAAAAAAAGCCAAGAATTTCCCTGGGGTGTACTTATTTTTTCCACATGAATGTATTTTACAGTCCTCAATGCTAAGCTGCTTCATGTTGGGCAAAGGCTCAAAGAACTCAGAAAGAGATTGCTGACAAAAATTAGGGGAGTACAGACTATTATAAAACTCTTTTTTGTAGATTACTGCAAAAAACTGGCAATGATTCTGGGGTCCTCAACAATATCACCATTAATACACAGTTCAGGGCCGTGGGGGGCAGGTGCTCAAGCAGAAAAAGGGGCACCCTGCCCATAATTGTTTATAAAAAATAAAGTTACCTACTGTAAAACATCTTTTCATTACTTACATATTTATTTATTTATTTTTTAAACACATAACTCAGGGACAGCTACTTGGTGGCCAGGGATGTCACCGGCCCCAAATGGTCATGCACATAGGAAGGAGTGTGTAATTTCATCAAGTGGAAATTACGTTATCAAACTTGGAGAGACGCAAAAATAAAGTTTTTAGCCCTGAATAATTCTCCGCTTGGAGCGGTTTGTCACTGCGTAACTGAAAGTCAGTAAAAGAAGACGGCAGTGTTGTAATTTTGTATCTTCAGAGAACGGAGTGTTGTATTTTATCTTCTGTAATGCCTCAGCACAAGCAGCATAATATAATTCACACAATTATATCCAGAAGAAATAAAACAATGGGCCTTCTCAGCCAGAGAACCCACAAGAAACTCTGGACCAAAATGTCTCCACTCAGGGAGCCATAAAACAAGGAATCCACCCCAGACACCCAGGAGCCACTTAAATCCAGCATATGCATCTGCCTTATCTCAACCAACACGGCAAGCGTTAAAGGCCTCCTTGACCCAGGGCTGAACCCTCTCGACCACAGAAACTGCTCTCAAATGCAGTGATTTAGGCCTTTTTGGGGCCAGACCAGTAAGGCCAATAAATTGTGGAAGGAAGGAGAGACCTTTTCGCTCAGTCACAAAGATTACACATTCCACAATTCCACACAAGGACTCACACACTCCACAATCGGTGCCTACCAGGAGCAACGACTGTGGGAATTAATACATCTTTGAACAACTGCAATCACCTATGTCCTACCATGTGTTGTTCTATTTTCGTCATGTGTATCACCTTTAAGTTGCCACTAATTATTTCATTTAATCATGTATTAGTGTAGTAGCCCTAGGAGGATCATTATGTTTTAAATATTAGTAATGTACTTTAAGTATAGTCAAACATGTCTTGTTTGGTATGTATGTGTTCATTGAGTGATTTCCTAAATCATAAGCGTAAGGAAATTTGTGTAGATTGTTCTGATATGTACATGCAAGTTTCAGGACAAAGTTTAATAATCCACTCATCATTGAAGAGTGCGGAACCACTCATCCACATGGACAAGGGGCTGATTAGCATAATAGGTGGAGAATCTGGCTAACACCCCGCCCAAAGACAATATTGATTGGAGGAAGCACTCTGGGCTGGACTAGCCCAGGAAGTGTTAAAATCCTAAGAACACAAGTTTGAGGCGGTCACTTGCTTCGCTCTCTCGTGTCTCTTGCTTCTTGGCACGTTTCGAAGGACGGGGTCGGTGGAGGGTCTCCAGAGCCAATCAACGTCGGAGAGATCAGATCACGTTTACCTCGGCCTGGGGACCCAGCGAGAGCCGCCGCCTGCTTTTCAAACCTCCCGCCTTCATTCCACTCAGCATTCCGATTGGTCTTCCGAGACGCCTCTCACCGACCAGACCGCTGACGACACCACGACGTAACGAGGAAATCCCTTCAACACAGCTAAGGCAAGCGCAATACCCCAGAATCTAGCTAATCTGGTGTCTATAATAAGTTGAGCCCTTCTAAAGGAAGTGAAGATAAATTAATAAGTTGATGGTTCGTTCAGATCATGGTCTGTGAAATAGCATGCAACGCTAGAGACTCGGAACTTCATTCACCCTTCATCATCACCCGTTTATGTATGCGTGTGTGTGTGTGTGTGCGTGTGTTATATATATTAGATTAGTTTCTGTGTCATAGAATAGTTCAATAAAGTCTCGTCTGTCCTTAAATGCGTGTTCTTTTTGCTTACAAGTGTCTATTGCCTTGAATTGCGATTCTGCTACATGCTCTTAGAATAATGTGTCACTATGTTTAGGATATTATTGCCGGTGGCCACGGAGGTAATATCTAATGCATAATTGATGAATACACTAGTTTCAACTTATCGCTGGACGAATAGTTGATCAGTAATACTAAATTAGTCAAATTTCCCTTTACGAGCTGATCTGTTAATCTCTCTGACATCTTTGGAGGAGAATAAAGATAGCTCGATTTAACAACTAATTTTTACTTACGTAAAATGGTGGAGAATATATCAAATTAACCCAAACAGCTAATTTTCACTACATATTCTGTTAGATAAGGCGGGCACGCTTTAAAACTCTTGTCTCCTTTAAAACGGTGCTTTGAATCCAAGCGTGCGCTTTTCTATCATTTTTAAAGCTGATTCGCTACACTTCAGTGGACGGAGACGAGACCAATCAGACAGGGTTTACAGGAAAACGTGGAAATACTCGTGTCTTATTGGCTGACAGGTCTCAATTCTGTCAATTGCTAGTATAGAATATAACAACAAAGCATACTCTAAAAGCATAATCTAATAATCCATATGAGTTAAGAAGAATAATCAATATGTATAATCAATACTTAGAAGTATAAATATAACTGTGAAATACATTCTAATCAGACTATAGTCTAAATGTGTACTGAGTCAGACGAATCCTGTGTTTTACTGCACAGCAGGTGTTTTTCTGTATCATCCGGTATTTTCTCTGCATAGCTATATAACAGCACTTAGACATCTTGTTAGAAGAATCCTATGTTTCCCTGCACAACAGTTTCCTCCCATGGCAATAAATTAGCAATTAGACATTCACCAAAACTGTGTTTTCAATCAAGACCCCTTTGGGGCTTGCAGACCAGTGTTGAGCGGAAGATAATGCCTACAGGAAAAAGAGCATCGGGCTGGGACGAAAGCCAAAAAATCATTAAGGTAAAGGGGTGAATTTGGGGACAGAGTGAAAATCGTGTCCTGATAAAACCTTTTTAAAATAATCAAATGATTGCGCATGCGCCACAAATGTGACCTTGTCCTAAGAAAACCTTATAGAACATATCAGTTAACTACTCATGTGCCACAAATGTAAATATCATATAGACATGAATAATTAATTAAGTCGACGGAGATTGGTTTGTTTTTAGAAAGAAAAGGTTAATACCCTGCCTAGGGATAAGTTTACTGTTTCAGAAAAGTATATAAGGGCATGTATGTGTTTGCATAATTCAGACTTTCTGCAGACTGTCTCACTTTATTGTTGTTTCAATAAAGTTTGATTTCTTTTTGGCATCTACAAACCCTTTGTGTTAGCTCTCGCCACTCGCTGCCCTGCTACGGAGCAGCATATCTGCGCGCTTTCCAGCGCTATTAAAAAAAACTCTCCGATGGACATTCCATTCACAAAGACTCTGGTTTTGTTTATGTTGCCATGTGCTCCTCTGTTTTTGTTTACGTCATGTCTCTTCCCCTGCTTCCTTATTGGTCCGTTGGGTTTGTGTCACATTATGTTTCCTCCCATGTTCTGTCATTGGTGCTCCCGTTATTGTCTGATTATTGTTTCCAGGTGTCGTGCGTTTCTTCTTGTTTCCTTTTGATTACCTTTGTTACTAAAACCCCTATTTGTGTCCACTTCATCGTGGAGTATTGATGAAGAATAACTGAAAGTGACTCGTGATAGCTAAACGTAACTATATGTCCCTGATGATAATGATAGGTAGCGATGAAGCTAAAGAATCGTAGTTTTTCCTAGGTTTTTGTTTACCAGGTGTTTCCTGGTCCTTGCGCTTGTTCTTAATTTTTTGTTTACCCGGCGTTCCCGGGTTCTTGAATTCATGTCTCGTTACTTCCTGGATTTTTGCCCTGTAAGCCTTTGGATTACTGTTTCATGATTTCCTGGATTTTTGCCCTGTAAGCCTTTGGATTACTGTTTCATGATTTCCTGGATTTCTGCCCTGTAATTGTTCTCATCTGTGGCTAACCCTTTTTGGAAGATTGACGTGCTGTTTGTGTTTTTTGTATTGTTGTCCCATCACTTCTGAATGTGCCCTTTTGTTGTTCCTAGTAAACTGACCACTTTCCCCTGCGAGTGCATCCTGTTTCCCTTTTAACAGCGGTGTCGTAACACTTTGTCTCTGGAGTTTTTTAACTTAGGCTGGAGAGATTTTTTTTCCACAACACTAGCTCACACAGTAAGTTTTTACAGGTAAAATGGTTGAAACTGAAACGCTAACATCCTCTCATGCTGATCAGGAGTAGTGTGTAAGGTGTACAAGGTGTGTAACTGTCTTTATGAGTTTAAAGTTGCGTTAACATGATATGAGCAGAGCATAAGGACATTATTTGTAGAATAGCAATATATCTCTCTCAAGTGCTCTGGCTTATACGTGAGCTCTCAACCAATGATGCACTGGAGCTACGCAAGGACCGCCTCCCTCATTTCCATGTTACACAAGGAAAAGTATAAATAAATGAATGTAGAAATAAATAAATATGGAAATAAATACATGCAGGAATAAATAAATAAATACACAATTTTTTTTTTATTTCATATAAAAATAAATGGGAAAAATAAATAAAAGAATAAATAAATAAAAGTTAAAGAATAAAAATAAATGAAGGAAAAAGTAATACAAAAATAATTTAGGATTAAATTTAATTAAAAATGAATTATATTTGTTTTATCAGGTCATTTATTCCTTTAGTTATTTTCATATTATCTATATATTTATTTATCTATATATTTATTTATTTTTAATTTCTGCAGGTTTGGTTCTCCGTACACAGTAGGCAAAAAGAAGTACGCCAGAAGGGTACGCCAGAAGGGTATGCCCGAATTCTCAGTAGGCGAGAAATACCCGGATGGCGTACTGCTTCTGGAGAGATTTTGTAGTATGCAGCCGATGGACACAATGCGAGTCAAAAAAAATCCCATAATGCAACGGGACTGGTGCCCGTTGACGAGCTCAGGAAAAAAATCGCAGAAGACAGCGTATCGGATCTTTTTTTAAGTATTAAACCTTGCTTAAACAGGACTTGTTTCAAAATACCAGAATAAAATATTAACTTGTTGAAGGTTTAAACAAAAAAACAGTTGTCACAGCGTTTGGAACCTTTTTTTGTGATCTCCATCATGCTTTAGCCGGCCAAGCTAACGGCAACGAATTTACCTCAGCCTGTTAACCCCGCCCACATTAAACTGCTAATTCAGTTAACTTTCCTGATGTGCATTTTACCGTTAGTGCGGTTGCTTTAATCTGGTGGTCCCTTTAAGATTTTAGCGTTTATGATGACGTCGAATGTCACATGACAATGCCGACATGGCGGATGTAGTATGTCCGGGATTGTAGTTATACACATACTGATTAGTTCGTACTGTTTCAACGGCCGTGCAGTCACAGTACGCGATTTCGGACGCAGCCACTGTCTTATGCCGCAGTCACACTAGGCCTGAAGCATGCGTATTTTTGTCGGATGCCGTTGCGAATATGGGCGGGAACGGGATAAAAGCCTAGTGTGACCGCTGAATTAATAAGCGAGTCACTGAATCATTCATTCAACGGATTCGTTCAGAACGGCTGATTCGGTCATGAACGAATCAAGTGATTCTCTTTATGAATGGCTCACTGAATCACTCACTCGAGTCGTTCAAAAACGCCGAATCATTCAAGAACGAAATTTCACTCTGTGTTGCTGGGAGACCCAACTGTCCTTCTTTGTTTAGAACTATTTTATTTCGTTGGCGGAGCAAAAACAGTCAAAATTGACAATACTGTATTTAAAAATGGTCACTTAATATTAACTTATTGTTTATTGAACTGTTGTATGAAATTAATATTAAAAAAATAATATAAAAAACAAAAACTCATACAGAGGCAATTGATATCTTGAATTTTGGTGGCATTTTTACTAATTTTGGTGTAATTTCTGACCCTGCACAACCCTATTTTATGCCAACGCCAGACTAGTTAGCATGTTGTTAAGCTTAATGATGGTCTATTGCATAAGTTAGGCTGGCTGTATTGGGATGTTGTAATAGTGGTATAATTTCACAGATGCTTAGGGCAAATACTATGGTTACCTGGCTGTCACCAATGGAGGCAGGTCAGGGAGATGTGGATGCTGCTCTGTTTGAGTGCGTTAACTGTGGTGGCTGTGACGAGGGATGTCAAAGAGGGAGCGGCAGGGGTTCGTGTGGTCTCGCAGAATTAGAACTTAAATGCAGTTGTCTGGCACATGCTTAATTAAGAATTGATGCCATGGGCCAAATTTAAATAAAAACTAAAATATAAAATTAAAAAAAGGAAAAAAAATGTTGCAATAAGGGCACTTATCTAGTCAGAGGCCAAAAGGGCAGGTGCTTGAGCACCACCTGGGGCCTTATCTGTGCACGTGCCTGACACAGTCGTTCAATATGATTATTTTTGATTTGTTGACTTTAAAGTCTGAAAATGTAGACTGAGCTCTGTTCACCCTCTTCAAGCCATTGAAGTAGTTTTGGAGTAGAAGTTGCTCTTCTTTTTTTTTTTTTTAAGTAGACTTCTTTTATTTAAAGTAGACTTCTTTTATTTTAAGTTGACTTCTTTATTTTTAAAGTTGATTTTTTTTTTTTTTAATTGACTTCTTTTTTTTTGTTTTTTTTTTTTAAATCGGACTTTTTTTTTTTTTTTAGATGCCTTGACCTTCTTGGCCACCATAGCTTTGTAACCAATGGCTGGATATATGGGTGGACATCATAATGAGTGAAAAAGATGAAACCAAAAAGTCTATGTGGCCCTCTTGTGGCTGCCCACCCATTCCAATGTTAATGAATAAAAAATGAGCCTCCCTTACATTTTAAGCTATATCTCCACAAATTATTTTTTGGGAATAGTGGGGTTTTTTTTCTTTTTTTTTTTTTTTTTTTGGAAGCTTTTACAAGCTTGTTAAGGCCAGTTACTCCTTTTAAAAAATAAATAATCATGGAGAGCAACAATTTCTGCTGTGTAAATGTTGACTGATCTTCACCAGTAAATTTTCAGTTGGTACATTACATTAGTTACTTATACTTCATTCATTTTTAGCTCAGATAGCCATGACTCAACTCTCTAAAATAATTTCCTGACAGTGACAGCGATAAGTTATACACCTTCAATTTATCATTTTACATATTAATCAGTTAATAACACTGTAATTACTCTTGCTCCAATTATGATCTAGTGTGCAATCTCAGTCAAGATGGTGACTTAAATTTTTTTTAAGTTGTGGGGTGTGGGTACTCTTTTTCTTTCCCTATGGCTTCAGCAACCCCCGGCTACTGCAGTACCCCAGGTACTGTGCCTTGGTCAGCCTCAGGTGACATTTACATGGGTTGGCCGTTAGCCTGGCTTTCCGGAGCTTGCCCAGGACCTCCCTGAGGTGGTGCAGGTGATCTGACCAGGTGGTAGAATGGATTACGACATTATCCAGGTAGGACGCTGCGAACTGTATATATATAAAAGGGCGCATCCAGCAGACTGAGGTGAGCATGTCCTCTGTTACTCTCACAAGTAACACATGTCTCTCTCTCTCTCTCTCTCCTTCCCTCTCTCCCTCCATCCCTCCCGTAGACGACAACAACGCTCCCCTTCCTCCCTGTACTCCACTTCTGTTGCTCTGGGTGCCGCCTCAACGCTGCTGCTACCCGCACGCCACTCCCCATGCCAGGAAGGCCATGCTACCACCCTGTATTCTTCACTTTTGCACCTATCACCTCCACGCACTGAGTTTTATTCAAAATAAAAGAGCACTTTCCCCACGTCTGCCTCCTGTGTGTCTGAGTTCTGTCCTGCCTCAGCTCTGAGTAGCCCCAAGTGGAATCATGAAGACTTACAATTGACTTAGGTAGTTTCTGTAGAATTTTAGGCAGATGCTTTGAGGTTAACATGCTAATGTAATTCTTAGTAAAGCCTGCAGATGTCAGTAGCCTACTGATGCAAAACACACTAATTTGCATATTTCTCTGTTGTGAGTACCTGAACAGTCAGAGTGAGCTGCTAAATGTTATTAAACGATGCATCTTATTGAAAGCTGATAGTCTATACATCCCAACCTTGATTTTTTATTTAGAAAAGACAAATGTTTATTTTTGTGAAAACAGTGAATCTGTATGTTCCACAGTTCAAAATCAGCCAGAATCAATAGCATTGACCATAAAATACACAAATATGTTGACGTAAAATATCTAGCTTTACTATACATTCAAGCAACACTTTTAGATTATATTATATTTTGCATAATCTGTTTAAAGTGAATAAAAAGATTAAATTTGTCCAATAAAAAGTCACAGAAACAATACAGGAAGAGAAAACAATCATATTATATTATACAATTTCCTCATTAGTCATAATATAAAAGGCACTGATTTTATAATTGTCTCCATTACACAACGTAAGAAACTAAGACAGCTACCTTTCAGTGCATTTGGCGTCTCTCCTACTCGCTACACTCCAGTACTTCCTGAATCTTGGTCTGAATCTTGGTGATCCTTTGATCTCATGCAACTGTGAAGCACAGGGTGTAAAAAAGTCTCTGTTAATCCCAAACCATAACCATTAGCTGGAGTTCTTTCTGGACACTGCTTTATTGTGAATCAGACATTCAAAAAACAGACCCTCTCAATACATTTATGTAAATAAACCCTCTCAATTCATTTATGTAAATATTCAGATGATACACTATATGGCCAAACGTTTATGGCACTATCCGGTGTTACCCAGATGAGGATGGGTTCCCTTTTGAGTCTGGTTCCTCTCAAGGTTTCTTCCTTATCATCTCAGGGAGTTTTTCCTTGCCACCGTCGCCGCTGGCTTGCTCATTGGGGATAAATTCATAAATTTAAAATCTATGTCCTGAATTTATATACTTCTGTAAAGCTGCTTTGGGACAATGTCCATTGTTAAAAGCACTATACAAATAAACTGAACTTGAACTTGTTTATGGACACTTTACCATCACACTCATATGTGGTTCTTCCCCAAACTGTTACCACAAAGTTGGAAGCACACAATCATAGAACGACTTTGTATGCTGCATTACAATTTCCCTTCACTGGAATTAAGAGGCCCAAAGCTGTTCCAGCATGAAAATGCCCCTGTGCACAAAGCAAGCTCCGTGAAGGCATGGTTTGCCAAAGCTGAAGTGGAAGAACTCAACTGGCCTGCACAGAGCCCTGACCTAAACACCACTGAACACTTTTGGGATGAATTGGAACACTGACTGCACCCCAGGCCTCCTCGCCTGACATCAGTTACTGACCTCACTAATGCTCTTGTGGCTGAATCAGCAAATCCTTACAGCCACGCTCCAAAATCTAGTGGAAATCCTTCCCAGGAGAGTGGAGGTTATTACAACAATGAACGGGGGATTCAATCTGAATGTGATGTTTAAAAAGCACCTATGGGTGTGATGGGGGTCCACAAATGTGTCAGGGGTCCACAAATGTTACTTGTTTTTCAAGGTTTTGTTGTTTGTTTTGCACATCACCTTAATAAATCTGCACTTGCATCTATTGCCTCTTCAGTTACATGAGAGTAGTCTTGACCTCTACCGGATCTCTGCACTGGCCACAAATCAATGCAGAATTAAGACACAAAACCAAATATTCACATGAAATCTGATGTCTGACTTATATAAACTTTATAAGTCAGGATTCAGGGTAATTACTACAGAGTATGCAAAGATTAAGTGCAATAATGAAATCTTACAGAACACTATTTAAAAGAAAAATATATGGAACTTCTTTTTTTCTACTATGGAACTTCTTTTCAGTTCTTAATAAAATAAGTAACAGCCTGTAAGAACATTTTTTATGAACTTTATAACTATAAAACTGAGGCCTTTGCAAAACTCTCTTTTGAATATTGGCAGCATGATAGCAAATTGCACAGTGGTGCTTGAAAGTTTGTGAACCCTTTACATTTTTTTTTAATATATCTGCTTAAATAAGACCATCAGATTGTCATACAAGTCCTAAAAGTAGATAAAGAGAATCCAATTCAAGTTCAAGTTCAAGTGGCTTTATTGTCATTTCAATCATATACAGCTGGTACAGTACACAGTGAAACGAAACAACGTTCCTCCAGGACCATGGTGCTACATAAAACAACACACTAATCCACATGAGACGACACAGAACTAAAGAGCTACACATTCTACATAAAGTGCATGTGCAAACAACACAAGACAGTACAGTAACTACTAAAACAGGACAATGGGCACAGTAAGTAACAGTGTTGCGCTGACCAGTACACAGTTCTAGTGTGAAAGTGTCAGATATAATAGGTAGTGCAAAAAGAGTGCAAAACAATAACAATATAATTAAAAAATGCTGTGAATCTAAACATAACATAGTATGACATCGTATTCAGCAGATTAGCTTATACCATATGTGGACATAGCAGTTATTGCAGTAGCAGCCAGGTAAAAGTGTATGATAGGGACAAGAAATGAAACATAATATTTTTATAAATTTCGCAGCAAAAGTACAGGTAGTTGTTACAAAATGTTCAAAAATTGCAAGGGGAGTGGGATGGTGTTCAATTCAGCATGAGTGTGTGTGTGTGTGTGTGTGTGTGCGTGTGTGTGGGTGTGTGTGTGTGTGTGTGTGTGCGTGTGTGTCAGTCCAGTCTCTGAGTATTGAGGAGTCTGATGGCTTGGGGGAAGAAGCTGTTACACAGTCTGGCCGTGAGGCCCCGAATGCTTCAGTATCTTTTTCCAGATGGCAGTAAGGTGAAGAGTGTGTGTGAGGGGTGTGGGATCATCCACAATGCTGGTGGCTTTGCGAATGCAGCGTGTGGTGTAAATGTCTATGATGGTGGGAAGAGAGACCCCGATGATCTTCTCAGCTGTCCTCACTACCCGCTGCAGGGTCTGGCGATCCAATACAGTGCAATTTCCGAACCAGGCAGTGATGCAACTGCTCAGGGTGCTCTCAATAGTTCCTTTATAGAATGTGGTGAGGATGGGGGGTGGGAGATGGGCTTTTTTCAGCCTTCTCAGAAAGTATAGACACTGCTGGGCTTTCTTAGTGATGGAGCTGGTGTTGAGGGACCAGGTGAGGTTCTCCGGTTCTTACCAAGGAATTTGGTGCTCTTGATGATCTCCACGGAGGAGCCGTTGATGTTCAGCGGAGAGTGGTTGCTCTATGACCCCCAGTGCTCAGTGTGGTGGTGCTGGAGATGCTGTTCCCAATCCGGACTGACTGAAGTCTCCAGTCAGGAAGTCCAGGATCCAGTTGCAGAGGGAGGTGTTCAAGCCCAGCAGGTTCAGCTTTCCAATCAGGTGCTGAGGAATGATTGTGTTGAATGCTGAACTGAAGTCTATGAACAGCATTCGACGTAGGTATCCTTTTTGTCCAGGTTGGTGAGGGCCAGATGTAGGGTGGTGGAGATGGCATTTTGCTTTCATTTTGCTCAATAAATAAATGACCAAGTATAATATTTTTGTCTCACTTGTTTAATTGGGTTCTCTTTATCTACTTTTAGGACTTCTGATGTTGTTTTAGGTCATATTTATACAGAAATGTAGAGAATTCTTAAGGGCTCACAAACTTTCAATCACCACTGTAAAATATGGCCGTGAAAGTCAGACTAAACTAAAATATGTGCTAAAATATGCACTAATCATTTGTAAATTGCTTTTTGAAATGCAACCAGGTATCACCTGGGAATCAGGTATACCCCCATCTACACCCTGCAAGTGAATGGTATAAATCATAAGACTAATATGATTCTTTAATTACCCCTTTCATTACATGAGGTCTTTTCTGATTTTATACTGGCATTCCTCTGAAACTGTTTCATTGGATACTGAATGTTCATGTGTTTATGATGCACTTTAATACATTTATTGAAGGTTTATTGCATGAATGGGTCGGTTGGGTCTGATGTTTATGAAGGGCTTGTTCAAACAAGATTTTCCAAAGAAACTGGAAAGAAAATTAAATTGAATTTGACCCACTACACCAAACTAGTCAGTGTGTAGGTAACAAAGCTGTTGACGGATGCAAGTGGCTATTACAAAGAGTCCTAATGGCTAAAGTTCAACTGTAATAAATGCAACAACACAAAAGCAACTGATTACATTATGGCAAAGTACTGAATAAAGGGTCTGAATACTTATCCAAATAAGAGATTTCAGTTTTTGATTTTTAATAAATTTGATGTCATTATTGTGTGGCAGACGGTTAAGAACAAAATTGACTATTAGGGTGGCTGTGGTTCAGGTGGTAGCGCAGATTGTCCACTAATCGTAGGGTTGTTGGTTCGATTCCTGGCCCACATGACTCCATGTGCCAAAGTGTCCTTGGCCAAGACACTGAACCCCAAGTTGCTCCTGATGGCAGGCCTTGTAGCTCTGCTGCCATAAGTGTGTGCGTGAATGAGACACAGTGTAACGTGCTTTGTGAACTGCAAAGGTTAAAAGGCACTATATAAGTGCAGACAATTTACTGTTCTTCCTAGTGTGAAAGTTGCAATCAAACACCTCAAAGAGAGAGTGAAGGTAAACAACAAAAGATGAAATGTTATGTGGATGCCCAATACTCTGCTAAAACACCTAGTTTCAAAAAAATCGCCCCCACCAAATAACAATGTGAAACCCTTGGTGAAATTCTGTCCTATCTTGATACTTCCTTACCTCAAATTGTTGTATACTGTCTCTTATTGTTTTTTCGCCTTGTTGTTGTGTACTGCTCTCTGGTTGATGTGTCTAATTCCTGTGTACATGTAACCCCTGCTCTGTTATATATTTATATTTTTAAATTATAATTTATATTTAAGAAGAAAAGTCAGATAATATAGTAGATGTCAAAGCACCTGCGCAAATCAGGTGCAAATTTCTGCAGTTGTGGTTTTGTTGTTAGACTCTTCCAAAGCATTGGTTTGTTGTTGAGCAAGTATGATACACAAGTGGGACCCACATTGGAGCTCTCCTTCACCTGCCGCTATCATCTATGAGTAGGCAATAGACGAATGCAGATAACAATCTGCCATGAGCCATGCCTCCTCCAGCTTTCTTGTAAATCATTACCTGAAATTGGAAAGTCAATTGGAAACTGACTCAAATATTGATGTTTCATGTTCTGAAAAATCATGTTATCCATAAGCATAAGTTTCATTTGGTAATCACTCCCATTTCTGATGTTTGGAATCTCAGGGTTAAACCCCAGCTCAGGACTGGTGGCCTCCTAGGCAAGATGTCTTTGTCTTTAGCAACAGATTTTGATCATAAAATCAAAAATGTAAATCACTGACCCCATGGTTGGCTTAGGGAACAGGCTTTGTTATTTTGAAACTAGACAAGCTGTGTTGTTGCTGTGTATAGATCCTGCCTACCATAAAAATTACAGGCCAAGCAAAAGCACAGACATGCCCATATTGTGTAAGTGAGTGAGTCAGGACTTTAAACTGCTTCAAGGCTTTATGCCATTTCAGTTTCTTTGGAAAATCTTTTTTTTTTAACAGGCTTACCATCTGTGATATGATTCATACTTCAGCCAAACTTTTCATTATAGCCTGTATCTGCATTGTAAACACATAAATTAATCCAGTACTTAGAACAAATGGCCTGGGATTTGTTCTTTTTTAATTCAAGTTTCTGTTCTCATTGTTCTGAGCTAGTAATAAAGTGATACCTTATCATCAGATTTATCTTTTATGCCATTCACTTGAAGGTCATTTTATGAAGGCCTGGGGTTGTTCTTTTTAACTTTAGGTTAGTGCTGGGTGATTTTCCTGATTAAGTTGGTTAATTGGAATTAATATTTTAATGTGTAATATTAAATATAATGTGTATTGTTAATTAATATTTAAAATGTTCTAATCAAGATTGCTTTTTTTTTTTTAAACCAATACGAAGGAAAAATAAAATTTTCTTTACCTGCCAAAATAAACAGGCAGAACTTCGCCGAGGACTGAGCTCGTGGCAAAGAAAGGTTCAGTTCAAAAAAGGTTCACTGAAAAGTCTGATGAACAAGTTCATGTAAAATATACAACCCCTGAACCACCAGTCAGAATTGTGTCACTTTTGACCTCGGCAAGTTCAACAGACGAAGTGGGAAAATGGACGCCCCATGTTTGTATTTTGTTAGCAACAACAAGCTAGGCAGCTAACTCGGATGAGTGATATATGTTTTCTTTCTTAAACAGTAAACTGTATAGTCAGTGTCTTAAATTGAACCAATTAATACAGTGCTGTGAAAAAGTATTTACCCCATCCTGATTTCTTCTGTTTTTGTGTATATCTCATACTAAATTGTTTCAGAAATTAAAACACAATCTATGTTAGCTCTCCCACTCGCGGCTCCGCGACAGAGCAGCATATCTCACTACGCTGCTAAAGAGAGCAGCGCCCTTCTGCATTCTACGGAGCACATTCCAGCGCCATTCATAAAGACTCACGTGTTGTTTACCTCTGCCATGTGCTTTTTTGTTTTCGTATTCACGTCATGTCTCCGCCTCCCGTGTTCTCCCATGTGCTTATGTTTTGGTCTGTGTCATGTCTCCGCCTCCGTAACTCTCATTGGTTCATGTTTATTGTGTAATTGATGAGTTTCAGCTGTTATTGATTTGGACGTGATCTCTTTGTGTTTAAATACGCCGCTCCGTTTCCGCTTCGGCGCGGAGTATTAGTATAGTCTAGTATATCATAGTTTAGCTGTAGATGTGTTTAACCGTGCGATTTGTTCCCGTGATTTCCAGATCACCTTTCGAGCATTAGTTCAATTTAGATGTGTTTAACCGTGCGCCTTTTTTCCTTAGCTCGTAATTTGTGGTTTCCAGACCACCGTCTAGCCTAGCGTGTGTTTGCTGTGTTTCTTATTTGTATTAGTTCTACCTTCTTTGGATAACGGTGACATCCCTGCTTATACATTTCTGTTTATTATTTTCAAATGTTCCTAATAAACTGAACACTTTCCCCTGCAAGTGCATCCTGCTTATCTCCTTCACCCTACGGGTCGTAACATTCCAAGATAAAACAAAGGCTAACTAAGTAAACACAAAATACAATTTTTAAATGATAATGTTATTTATTAAAGCAAAAAAGTTATCTAATACCAACTGGGCCTGGGTGAAAATGTATTTGCCCCCATAGAACTTTTTCAACAGCATGAAATTGGTCTTATCCAGTAACACACTATGCCAAAGTTGAAACAAATTACAGAAATGATGAGGGAGAAGGGGATGGAAATACATCAGTCTGGGAAGGGTTACGAAGCTATTTCAAAGGCTCTGGGACTCCAAAGGACCAAAGTGAGAGCCATTATCTCCAAATGGAAAAACTCAGCACAGTAGTGAACCTTCCCAGAAGTGGCTGACCTTCAAAATTCCTCCAAGAGCACAGCAACTACTCATCCAGGAAATCACAAAAGAGGACAACATCAAAGGACCTACAGGCCTCTCTTGCATCAATAAAGGTCACTGTTCATGACTCCACTATCAGAAAGACACTGGGCAAAAATGGCATCCATGGAAGAGTGGTGAGGTGAAAACCACTGCTAACCCAGAAGAACATTAAGGCTTGTCTGAATTTTGCCAAAACACACCTTGATGATCCTCAAACCTTTTGGGAGAATATTCTGTGGATTGATGAGTCTGGAACTGTTTGAAAGTAGAACTGTTTGGAAGACAGGGGTCCCGTTACATCTGGTGTAAACCAAACACAGAATTCCACAAAAAGAACATGATACCTATGGTCAAGCATGGTGGTGGAGGTGTGATGGTGTGGGGATGCCTTGCTGCTTCAGGACCTGGGTGACTTGCAATAATTGAGGGAAGCATGAATTCTGCTCACAACCAGAAAATCCTAAAGGAGAATATCTGGTCTTCAGTCCGTAAGTTGAAACTCAAGCTCAACTGGGTTATGCAGCAAGACAATGATCCAAAGCATAGGAGTAATTCCACCTCTGAATGGCTCAAACAAAAGCAAAATTAAAGTTTTGCAGTGACCTAGTCAAAGTCCTGACTTGAACCAATTGAGATGCTGTGGGAAGATTTGAAACGGGCAGTTCATGCTTGAAAACCCTCCAGTGTGGCTGAACTAAAGCAGTTCTGTAAAGAAGAGTGGGCCAAAATTCCACCACAGTGCAGTGAAAGACTGATATCCAGTTATCGGAAATGTTTGGTTGCAATTATTGCTGCTAAAGGTGGCACAACCAGATTTTAAGTTTAAGGGGGCAATTAGTTTTTCACATGGGTGAAAGGTGTTGGATAACTTTTTTTTTCCACTTCAATAAAAAAATGAATAAATAAAAACTGCATTTTGTGTTTACTCAGGTTGCCTTTGTTTTATGTTGTATTTCGTTTGAAGATCTAAAACTATTTAGTATGAGATATACACAAAAACAGAAGAAATCAGGAAATACTTTTTCACAGCACTGTTGCTGATTAATCTAAAGTTAATACTTGTAAGTAAGAAGTTTTACTTTGTTTATTTCTGATGCTCTGCACAACCATGCTGATTTGTTGTCGCTCCATAAACGGGGAGGAAGGAAATCGGATTTGAGAAGAATACCCCAAGTTGCTGTGGCATTTCATGTCACTAAAGACATGACTCCCCAAGAAAGGCGACCTATCCAGCTGCAGCAATTGGAGAGGCATCATGCTCTTGTCTGACCCCAGCAAGATACTGACACGCATCATGTTGCACAGACTGAAAGAGGCGCTGAACAAAAGACTGAGAGACGAGCAGGCGGGCTTTAGGCAGGACAAGTCATGCACTGACCACATTGCCACTCTACGCATCATCATCGAGCAGTCCCTGGAATGGCAGTCTCCACTCTACGCAGTCTTTGTGGACTTCGAGAAGGCCTTGGACAGTGTGGACAGAGAGGTCGTCTGGAAGCTTATGACACACTACGGGATACCACCCAAATTCATCACTATCTTCCAACAACTATACAGCAACTCCTCATGCCAAGTGGTACATAAGGGAAAATTGACTGAGCCTTTTGAGGTACGCACCGGAGTGCGACAGGGCTGCATGTTGTCACCTACCATCTTCCTGTTGGTAGTGGACTGGATCATGAAGAAGTCTACAGAAAATGCCAACACAGGAATCCGCTGGACATTCATCAAACTGCTGGAAGACCTCGATTTTGCGGACGACATCAGCCTTCTGTCACACAGGCAGCAGGATGCACAGCAGAAACTCAACAAGCTCTCAGAGGAAGCAGCAAAAACGGGACTGAAAATAAATGTTAAGAAAACCGAATCCATGAGGATCAACAACAAGAAGGAAGACCCGATCCAACTACAAGGTGCCAACATCAACGACGTGGAAAAGTTTGTATACCTAGGAAGCGTCGTCAGCAAGGACGGGGGAGCGGACGAAGACATCAACAAAGCCAGGCACGCCTTTAACACCTTACGTCCTGTCTGGAGCTCTACAGCTTTTGCACAGCAGACCAAAGTCCGAATTTTTAACACCAACGTCAAAGCAGTCCTTCTGTATGGCTCGGAAACATGGAGACTTACCAAGACAGCAGTAAACAAGCTCCAGACCTTTGTCAACAGATGTCTCAGGAACATCTTACGCATCAGGTGGCCTGAAAAGATATCCAATGTCAGACTGTGGGAAAGAACAAAGCAGACCCCCATCGACCAAGAAATCGAAAAGGAAATGGGGTTGGATAGGCCACACCCTCCGGAAAGACCCAGAAAACATCACAAGACAAGCCTTGCAATGGAACCCGCAAGGCAAGAGGAGGGTTGGAAGACCAAAACAAACCTGGAGAAGATGCACAGAGGGGGAAATGAAGACAGCAGGGTGGACATGGGCTCAGCTGAAGAGAACCGCCCCCAATAGAGTCCGCTGGAGGAGTGTTGCTGAGGCCCTGTGCTCCCATGAGGAGAAAGAGGATTAAGACATAAGACAAAGACATGGTCCCTATTTACTCTGTCGAGAAAGAAGGGTTTACTAAGTTGTGCAAAAATAGTAACATCTCAATCTAAGGCAAATAGTGCAAACAATGTATTTTAATAGCTTTTTTTTTATTATTATTTAAAATAACCATTTTTTGCACTATTTTCTATAGATGGTGCTGTTACTATTTTTGTACATCTACATTTTGCAAAGTCCATTCTAATAATTTTTTTTTAAAAACTTTACACTTTACACAAAAATTACACAATTTATGTACAGTGGTTATGTAGAAGAATCACCCCCCTTTAAAATAATCACATTTTGTTGCTTTTCAGCCTAAAATGAAAACGGACACAGTTTTTGTTTTATCCAGCTGTATTTACTCAGTGCAACTTATAACATCCAAGTGAAAGATATGACACCAACATGTCAGAAATTTAAAAATAAATAAAAACAAAAAACAAAAAAACAGACTGACTGAGTTAGAAAAAGGATCATCCCCCTCCTAAAAATGACTTGTAAACTCAATAAGGTGTAGCTAATGACCTTCTCAATGGCACACAAAGCCATTTGACTTTCAGCTGTGGTCATTTTGATTAGCTCAGCATGAAAAGAGCTTTCCTGGAGCATTTTGTAGTGCAACTGAAGCAAACAATCGACTATGGGTGGCAAGGCACTGTCAAAAGATCTCCGGGATAAAGTTGTGGACAGGCACAAGTCAGGAGATGGATACAAATTTTTTTAAAGGCTTTATCAATGCCTAGAAGCACAGTGAAGTCTATTATTAAGAACTGGAAGGTACTTGGTACAACACAGACCCTCCCTGGATCAGCTCCAAACTGCGCTCCAAACTGGATGAAAGAGCCAGGAGGAAACTGGTCAGAGAGGCTACCAAGAGGCCTACAGCAGCTCTGAAGCAGTTACAGGAATTTATGACAAAGAGTGGTCATTGTGTGCATGTGATAACAATATCACAAATTCTCCACAAATGTGGCTTGTATTGGAGGGTTGCAAGAAAAAAGTCACCCACGACTGAGCTTTGCCAAAACGCACCTTGAAGATTCTGAGGCCACATGGAAAAAGGTGTTATGGTCAGATGAGACTAAAATTGAATTATTTGGCCTCAACACCAAGCGATATGTCTGGCGGAAATCTAATACAGCTCACCATCCAAATAACACCATGCCTACAGTAAATCATGGAGGTGGTAATATCCTGTTATGGGGGTGTTTCTCTGCAGCAGGGACTGGAGCACTTGTCAGGATAGAAGGAAAATGGATGGGGCAAAATACCGTCAAATTCTTGAGGAAAATCTGCTGCCCTCTGCCAGAAAGTTGTCAATGGGAAGAAGGTTTACCTTCCAACATGACAATGACCCAAAGCACACAGCAAAACTGACCACGCAGTGGTTGAAGGAGAAAAAGGTGAATGTCCTTGCATGGCCTAGTCAGAGCCCAGACTTAAACCCCATTGAAAATCTGTGGAATGACCTAAAGACTGCAGTCCACAAACGGTCACCATCAAATTTAACTGAACTTGAGCAGTTCTGCAAAGAAGAGTGGGCAAATATTGCAAAGTCTAGATGTGCAAAGTCAGTAGAGACATATCCCATTTATTAAGCAAGGGGGTGATCCTTTTTCCAACTCAGTGATTCTGGTTTCTTTATTTTTATTTTTCTGACATGTTGGTTTTGTATCTTTCACTTGGATGTTATAAGTTGCACTGAGTAAATACAGCTGAATAAAACAAAAACTGTGTCCATCTTCATTTCAGGCTGAAAAGCAACAAAATGTGATTATCTTAAAGGGGGGGGATTCTTTTCTATACCCACTGTATAATTGCATTATGTAAGAAAAAAAATGTAATTGTAATTGAGAATCGTTTATAAAGTTTCTTTCAGGTTTCTGTTTTCACTGCTGTGAGCCAGTAATAATGTGATACCTGGTTATATTTTATTGAGGAATATCCAACTGATCCTCGAATATATCCTGTCTGCAGAATTCACTGTAACTTTAGTGTTATGTGTGAGATACTGTTTGTTATAATGCTTGTGTTATACCAGATGTGCACTTTGTATATCCTCTGTTTTACAAAAGCCAAAAACTGTTCAGATTGAATCTGACTGTCATTGACATATTTTGTATTTCATGAATGTAATTTCCTATCATGCTGTCAACATTCAAAAGTGAGATTTGCAGAAGTAATTTCCTGTTTATGGTTTTTTTTTTTTTATTTTTTTTTTTTTATTTATTTATTTTTTTTACAGTTTTAAAAAATGTTGGTGTATTATCTATTACAATAAGAGACTAAATCTGCTTTCCCTAGCAAACTTCACTGAAATTTAAGATTGATAATTTTTATAGTGTTCTATAATTACATTATACTATGTAGAAATTATCCTGAATCCTGACATATAAAGTTTATCTAAGTTTAAGTTTATGTTCACCTCTTCCCTCTAGCCCAAATAAATAAATAAATAAATAAACACTGCTCAGATTATGTAAGTCACTCCCTCAGCTTACCAATATAAAGCACAGTGGCAGGGATGGTCTCTCCAGCCAGAATCTGAGTTAGTGGCTATACCTGCACGAAAAGCACAGCAGCACCATTAGGAAGAGAACAGGTATAAAGCAGGTGAGACACTAAGTTTGGGACCATTTTCTTTTTTTCTGTTCATTATTTTATTCAGTATGCCTCTTGTAAAACCATTTTGCTGTTTGATGGGGTTAAGAGGTT
Source organism: Cranoglanis bouderius (assembly GCA_023630585.1). NCBI lineage: Eukaryota > Metazoa > Chordata > Actinopteri > Siluriformes > Cranoglanididae > Cranoglanis > Cranoglanis bouderius. Next base: position 27,155,410 of record CM042539.1, read on the forward strand.
CGACTTTTTTTTTAAGCCAACCACTTTAGCCTGACAATGGGCAAAGCATCAGTGCTAGATGCAGTCTCTATATTGTGCAATGTTTCATCTGAGTATTGTCATAAATGATTTAATTAATGAGACAGAATTACTGCCTTTGATTTCCAGTACATGGAAATTGATTCTATGTGAATATGAAATTGAACTATGCTATGCTTTTTAAAACGAACAACTTGCCTCCAGTAGCCAGTATGCAATATGATGCATTATTTAAATCCAGCTATTTGAAGAAAGCTACCTATATTGGGTTCTCAGTTGAAAACCACAATATCTACTATCATTTTGGCCCCATTTTTGGTTTTACTGAATATCCAATAAGGTAAAAAGGCAAAGGTAGTGGTTGTGCAGTTCTTGTTTGGTCCTTTGATACATTTTCCTGACTTTTTTCTTAGAACCACAGGTGACCTAAGGCTAGCTAGACAAAATAACTGAAGACCCCCCTGCATGCATGGCAGATAAAATGTCCTCCCTTGCCTCCATCAGTTCTCTTTCTGGCATAATCACTTCGCTGGTTGATGCAGTGAAGAAAGTCCTGGTGACAGACAAATCCGAAGAGCTGGTCAAAAGCTTGCAGCAGATCTCCGAAAAGACATACAGCATCTCTGAGACGACTAAACAGATGGTGCACCAGATCCACATTGATGAGATCAATACAAACTATCTTGACATGGAGCAGTACATTAGGTACCAGTACAAAGCCTACAACACCATGTTGGACCGAATCAAGAAGGACCCAGACAATGCTGAACTACACATGGAGGAGTTCAGGAAAATCTATATAAACCAACAAGGCAGCATGGGTTTGAAGGAGATCTATAAAGGCATCATGGGAGAGCAGGGTCTTTTTGGGAGGCCATTGCTGCATGATTATCTAAAGCACTGCAATGGGAAGAGGGAGATTATGGAGGCTAGATGTAATTATCTGGCCAACCTTTTACAAATCGGCCTTATAGCACTTCTGGGCTTCTATGTAGTCAATAAAGATAATGTGGATGAGTTCAAGAAAGACTGGGAACCCAGCGTCATCGAAATCCAGACCCAGATGCAAGAATACCTGGATAAGTGTGACAAGTAGGAGTGATGCCAAATTCACTGAAAGTTTGTTAAACCACAACTGTCTTAGTTTCTACTGATTTATAATGGAGACAATGATAAATATAATCAATGCTGTTATATAGTGGGCAATGATAACACTATTTCTTTTTCTTCCTGTATTGTTTCTTATTGTTATGCTTTTTTGTTGGATTAACATGACTTTTTAAAATTATATTTTTAAATGTTCTTTTATTGACAAATTATTCAACATCTTATATAACTTTGTGTTGCTGAATATATAGTAAAGCTGGATATTTTCCACCAACATGTTTGTGTATTTTATAATGAATGTTATTGATTCTGGCTGAAATTTGAACCACAGACTATACTGTTTCATTATTTTCACAAAAATAAAATTTTCTCTTTTCCACATAAAAATTCACAGTTTGATTTTATTTTTAATAACATTTAGCAGTCCCTGAAATAAAAAAATAAACAAATAAATAAATAAACGTATCATTTCAGATTAAATCAATGATTGTATACGGTGCCTTTCATAAGTATTCACCCCCTAGATCTTTTAACATTTTGTAATGTTTCTACCTGGAACTGAAATGAACTTTACTGGGATTATATCAGGACACACACACACACACACACACACACACACACACACACACACACACACACTCGGGTTTAATGATGTTCTGAAGAATGTTCCAATTTGGGATATTTTTGGGATATCTTCACCTATACTGTTCTAGAACATTTTTGTTTTGTTAGCTCCTAATGCATTAGGTAAAGTTTGGACACCCCTGTAACACCACGAGTCACCTGCACGAGTTTAGTCTAGAGTTTTCTAGACTGGGTCCAGTACCGGTTGCTACGCAACGCCCTCATGCAGGTAATCAGCCTAAACGCGCTGCACCTGGCCACGCCTCTTTATAAGCTCTCTGAATGCCTCACTCTGTGTGTGGACAGCGATCTGTGTCACGCTACTCTGATTGGTGATTTAAAGGTCCTTAGCATTAGAGAGAAAATACTGAGGCTTAGAAAGAAAATGAGCTTGGGGGTAGAGTGAAAAAAGAACAGGAGAAAAAGAGAAAGTCTATTACGGAAAAAAGAAAGAAAAAAAACTCCGAGATAAATATTTGGCTTTTTTAATTTAGGAAAGAACTGTTCCTTTATCATTTGGTCTTATATTTTAGTTCGGCCAGGAGAAGGCCATTTCGAGTTCTTATTTTGTCATTCATACACACTGCCTTGCATAATCATTTACCATTTACCGACCTACCTATATAGTCTGCAAAATAATTTACAAAAAAAAAAAAAACAAACCAAAAAATATACAAGTTTCCACAGCGTACATTTTCATCACTGTTACTGTGAAACACCTAAATTACTTATTTTAGAAAGAGACAAAAAATTTTAACACTCAGTGAAGTTTGTTGCTCTATTTTGCCCTCTAGTGGAATAACAGAGACTAGCCTTTTGTCCTTGAGTATTTAAATTCAATCACGGTACCCAAGACTTATTTTAATTTAGAACATGCATTATAAAATGTAAATGTAAAATAATTTGGCTGAATTAGATTATTATCAGGCCAGTTCCAGCCCTTGGGCTGTATGTTTGACACCCCTGATCTAGGCCTAAATGGACTCATTAGGAATCGTTAGGCAGGTCAAGATTTTTATCAGGAATAACAATTCCAGGGCATAATTAATTCTTTGGCTCTACAAACCTTGTGCTAGCACTTAACAACCATGAGCTGTTCTAAGTAGCTGACTGAAGATCTGAAAATGAAGCTAACTGATGCTTACAAACAGCAGAGGAGGGCTATTAAAAGGATATTAAAGAGCTTCCAGCTCACAATTTCCACTGTGCAAAATATCATTTAGAAAAGGTAGTTAAGGGGAACTGTAGAATAAGGGCTATGCCAATGACATGGACACCCAGCACCTGCACACATGTACATTTATATTCAAACATTCCGTTCAATTTAATTTTATTTATAAAGCGCTTTAAACAGTGGATATGTTTTTTTCATTATTAATGTATAATTGTTATTAAAATTATTATTATTTAAAAAAAATAACGTTTTATAATAATTAATTAAAGATAGAAAGAAAAAGCACTGGATATAACAGAGTATCCACTAAGAGTGCTGGAGCTATAGGGAACCAACACACGTCTCAAAGGTGCAAGTGTGTATCCACAGACAAAGACCTACTAATTACTCAAAACAAGCACAGCACAGAGACTTATTTGCATTATAAAAATGTTCAAATGTTTGAGAATGTTGTTCAAATTATAAAAAAAAAATATATAGTATTCTCTTGCTTTATTTTCCAATAACTTTATTGAAAACATTTAAAATACAATCATTGGATGTAGTCATCCACTCAGGAACTCATATTTTTCTATGAGTTCTGACTTTCCAAGTTGGGGCGTGTCAAAAACAAAAACTCATGGCCCTGAATATGGACGCCAACATTTGTGCACCAATATACAATTCTGTCCCTTTTATAAAGTATAGTGACAGTAAATGGTTTCAGTGGAACATAAATTTGTGTGAATCGGGGGAAGGAATCACTTGCACTTCCTGAGCACCTCCTGCATCCTCTCTTGCACGTTCTCCATCTTCTCGGTCCACTCCTCACTCAGGCCCACCTCATCATCACCAATGATGGCAGCGTAACCCATCAGAGCGATGAGGCCGATGCAGAACAGGTAGGTGAGGCGTGTGCACAGGTTCTCCATCACCCTACGATCTCCTTGTGAGTGAGTCAGGTAGACCTCGAGGATGGGTCGGCTGAAGAGCTTGGGCTTGCCCATTACACCGTCGTAGAGTGTGTGCAGGTTCTGGTCGCCCATGTCGTTGGCATAGCTTTCCTCGAAATCATCGCGCTTACGCTCCTTTTGCCCGGGCCGAGCCTCCACCACCTCCATGAACTTACGGAACTGGTTGCGTAGGTTCTGCTCTATGCTGTTGTACTGCCCATCCAATGTCTCCTTCTTGATCTGGAGCAACGTACCACAGTTCTGCTCTGAAAGCTTATCCAAGGCTCGGTTCACGCTGCCAAACTCACGTCGAAGAGTTTGAATCGCCTCATCATCCACGTGGTGGAGGACGACACGGATGAGTGAGCCCGCCACACCGAAGATGGGGTTCACCACAGCAGCTGCTGATGAGATCATGGCTACGCACTCCAACACCTTCACCAGGCCTCGCTTCAGCTTGTCTCGGTCCTCTAAGATCTCGATGTCAGCCATGGCCTAAAACAGAAATGTTGGCCTGATGGGGAGAAGAAGAGATACTTTAACCATATTATAAAGACAACTACATTTATTCAGAGCACTTTGATTCTAATCATTAGATACTGGATTAGACCCTGATCATAGTATTTATTGAGGTTGGCCATTGACTTGCATAACTTTATTTACAAAGTTTAATTTAAATAATGCATTATATAGTGATATGGCACCTTGTTTCTCAAGTTCTTTTTCCAGGAGACTAATTGGAGGAATTCAGACTCAAACTGAAGTACAACAAACGCAGCTGTAGCGCAAGAAGTGATGCAAAAGTTGTTGGTTCTTCAACGGCTGAAACGGAAAAAGGCTCTCAGTGCATGTGTGGAGGAAGTAAAACCACAAGATGGTTTTTGAGCAGCTGAGTGAAAAGTTAACTACCCGTGTCTAAGTGACTGACACTTCACAACAGTGCAGACAGATCTAAGGTAGACCTAAGGTATAGAAGTATAATAATGAGCTTAAAAATAAATTAACATCGGCAGCTGCATTAGGTTTAAAGGTCATGGTTTGGAATCATTAGTTTTTTGGCTTCTGCCTCATTTCCTGTTACTACACTACTTTGTGATACTTTGGAAATTCTAACCTTGGAGTGATTTTGGACATAATATTGATTTTATTTTGATTGATTGATTTGATTGTTCTTTGATTTGCCTCTGTCTATTTTTTGCATTAAAGTTAGGATTACTTTTTGGATTATTTGCTATTAAATTTACTTTTTTATCTCAACCTTTTTGACTGGGACTCTTCTGGTAAGGCTATTTATTTTTGACTCCTTAGTGAATGCACACATTTCAGTTTAGGAAATGTTAGTACTTATTATGAGCTAATGAGGTAAATAATAAGCAACTGATTATTAAACAGTAAACTAAGGTGTCTTTGGTCATTCAAACTCTACCTTGAATCTCTGTTTGATAGGTATAGTACATTCAAGCCTGTGGAAATCGTGGATAGAGGGCTGGGGATTCATACTCTAGTGTGTGGGACAAGATTTTACTTTAGACTAGATTAGCTGCAACAGGTGGTTTTGATTTTTAGAATTAAAAAACAATAGGTTCCTGGAAGTAAGTTGTAACTGTTTCCCGAAGTATAAACAAAGAGGTTAATTTCATATTAACATATGATCAAGTTTTCATCCAACAGTGAATCACAGGCTGTAAACCTTTGTCTATTAATCCTAAACTGCAACCAATTAACAATTAGATGGCCTTTTAGTACACACTGCTTTATCATGAGCCAGACATTTAAAAAAAAAAAAAAGGTTTATTTATACATATTCTTGCGGTTGCATAATATAGAGACTGCGTCTAGCAATGAAACACTACGTGTTGTCAGGCTAAACTGGTTAAGTTAAAAGGAAAACAACCCAAATGGCGACGCAACTCTATCAAACAACATGATCAGTACAAAATTTCTTTACACGAGGCATACTGACTACAATAGTGAACAAAAAAGAAGAAAAAGAAAATGGGTCCAAGGGCCTAAGGATCTTACCTGCTTTAATGTTTGTTGGTTTTCTCTTGCTATGGCCAGGGTGAGGGTGGGACTCGTATCAGAGCAGTGCTCATTGGGTTAGGGAGGAACATAGGGGAAGAAAAGTATCGGTATGAGGGCTGATACTGGCACATATTATGCTATGAAAATGTAATTTTTGACTAACATAATGCAGATCTTGCAGAAGAAACACAACTTGGCAACAAAAGGCCTTCCTATGTCCCTGGATAAGACTGATAATAAGATTTATTAATTAGCCCTTTAATTACATCCAAGGTCATTTTTGACATTATTTTTGCATTCATTAACTGAAATGGTTTAATTCTTGAGTTCTGGATTAGTTTGTGTGTTTACGATGCAGTTCCAGGCCTTCATGCAGGGTTTCTCTGCGGTATTAATGATATGACAGATCAGAGTCATCAGCCTCTTTTAAAAAGAAAAAGAGGAACAGGAAAGAAACAGGAAAGACACTGAAATAACATTTCTAAATTGCTACTTTTTTAGATTTGGGCATAATGATAAAGCCTGTCCCCTCCCCTCTGCTTAGTCCAATCTGACTGTACTTTATAGTCTAGAATTAATCGTGTGGAATTAAGGCACTTTTTAAGGTTCTAATGCTAGAATTAATTAAATGCACAATTAAAATGACTCTAGTGGCTCTGTGTGCTAACAGTACAGTGGTTTTGTTTTGAAGATTATAAGGCTTTAAATTTCATGTTTAATTTTTTTTTATTATTATTCACTTACAACTTAACTGCTTAGAACTTAACATTTGCAAAGAGGATTATATTAAAATGACATTAAAATTAAATACAAATATTATTTGATTTGAAAAAAGAGAGAGCTTTACCATTTAAAATGTCTAATTAAAATTTAAATTTGCAATTAAATTAAACTATTATTAGATTTGAAAATGATAACAACTGACTTGTTGAGGATTGCCTCAACAATTTGTTTCAAAGGTTTTAGCAAAATAATTCAGTGTCCCCCTAATGGATTCCTCAGTTATCCCTCTGTGGGACACCCAAAGGGTACAGAAAGGATAGGGTTGCATGCAGAAACCTTTTTTGGGCCCTAAGTTATCCAAAGAACACTTGAACACCCCTTTAAATAAGAGATTTTCCAAAAGTGTACTGTAATTTAACACAACAGTCTCTGATCTCTTACATTTGCATCTTTTGCCTGGGGTCTTGGGCTACAGGCCGGGATTAGCCCATGCATTCTGTAAGTCCTGTTATGCCTAATACTGTGATGTAAAACAGCAAACAAAAAAGTAGGCTAGCTTTAACACATATTTTTATAATCCTCATTACGTATACAATTGATAAAATTGAAAAAACAAGATTAAAGTTTCTGTATGTATTTTTATTATCTTTTTTATTAAATGTGACTAAGTTAATCTGATCTTGCCAAGCTTCATTGCTTCACTAAACTCACAATTGTAAATGGTTAATAATCCACTTGCCACTGTGTGTCACTTCAATTGTTTTTTATTAAAGCAGACATGTGATATGCATGCTGCTTTGGCATGTTGCAGTGCCATGTTGTGCTGATCGGTGTAGCTTCTAAAACTAACAGGAAGGCGGAAATAGCAATGCAGCGCACACAAACCACAATCTTATTTTGCTACTACCACGAGTCACTACTACATGCCACTATAAATATGTACAAAATACACCACACACCATGAATGGTGTATAAGAAAAAAAGTGCTTTGGAATTTTCTTTTTGAAAAACTCTTTGTTTGAACAGACCAATCATTAACATTAAACCATCATCAGTCTTATCTTTCATATCATTCGCATGAAGTGTGTTAATACAGTACATGTGCTTCCTACTTTCATTAAAATCTTTTTTTTTTATTCAGCTTCCTGTTTCACTGCTGTGAGCCAGTAATAATGTGATACCTGTTAACATATTAATGAAAAATGTATAAATGATTAGTGCATCCTTTTAGCAGAGTTCAATGTTGAGTAACCTCCATTTTAAAAAGGCCACATAACCTTTCACACTAAATCTACTGTTATTCTTAATTGGCCTTTTTGATATTTCATGAATGCACTTTCCTATTATACTGGATATAAATAAAAGATGAAGATGAAGATGTTTGAATATAGCGAATAATTGAGTCTCTTTATTCCCCCCAAAAAAGCAGTCCAAATATATTGTCATTATAGCTTTTATAAGGGTTAATGTCAAAATACCACTAAGCAGCATGGAGCATAGATTTGTGTTCATTCAATTAATTTGGAAAATAAAATGAAATTTACACAATTTTTACTACTATCCTCAAATGTATTAGTCGATCAGCTAAAATTCTGCCTCTTTAGTTTTGTACTGGAGCTCTGAGGCAAGTAAGGGAGGTTATTATTATTATTATTATTATTATTATTATTATTATTATTATTATTATTATTCATAATAATAATAATATGATGATGATGATCATTTGGCACTCCATTTAACTGTGATTATAATTGTGATTGTATTGCATTTCGAAGGTAATATCAGTAAAATGACTCTTTCTGTTGCTTTGTTGTTGTGTAGTTGAACTATTAATCTCATCTAAGTAGCCAACAAACTGTAAAGTGTTTTCCCAGAGAAATTAGTGATAAATCTTGGATTTATGGCAGAACGCATTAGAGAACTCAAGGTTAAAAATCTGAAATATAGAATATACTCAATTATGATTTTATATTGGGCAGTGTACTCATGCATAATTGGTTCTCTTAAAACATAGTTTAAAATGAAATAATCAGTTTTACTTGTTACTTGTAATTATACTAACAATCATATTGCAATTAATGTAATTAATAATGTACTCTTTTAAGAATTGCATTTTAAATTATAAAATTAACAAAACTACTGCTTATCATCATCATCATCATCATCATCATCAAGTGGTGATGTGCTGTATGGAGTTATAATGAAGTAGGAGAAGCAGAGCGCCCTCTGGTGGTTATTAGTAAACTTCACGCCTCTTCTCTAAACCCTGAGCAGCACTGCAGTGAAACACAGCATTTGTTAGTCGACTGAAAAAGGGTGAGTTAAGGATCTAAACAGCTTTTATTTATTTAGAAACAGGAGTGTGATGGGAAAAGGGGGTCGTTTGGAAACGGAGACTCGCGATATTTTCCTGGAAATAACGCGATGTTGCTTCCACGTCATTGTAAACATCAGCACAAGCAGTTTTCTGTAAAATGGAGTATTTTAAACTAAGATAAAACGTTATTTAGTACATTTACAGCCACATATTGCTGGATGTTCCTAAACTACTTAGATCATGTATTTTGCTTAAGGGAAGGTCCGTTTTTCACGTGTTTTATTTCCAGGCCCAGGGAAAGTTTACATAATGTGTGTGTGGGGTTGTTGTTTTTTTTTTTTTTTTTTGCTTTTTTTTTTTTGCTTGTTTGTTTTTTAATTGAGCTTGTTGGAAATAGGTTTACAATGTTAAAACAACTGAATGGAAGCAATATTGCGTAAATTATAGTTAAAAACGGCCTACTTAGGGGTAAGAAAATGCAGCAGAGCTGTAGCCTAGCACCGCCTGTTTATAAACTAAATAACTTCCTTTTGCTGCGCTGCTAAAACCTGCAGGAAGATTATTTATTTATATTATTATTATTATTATTATTTTTAATCTAACCTGAATACATTTTACTCATGAAATTATGTAATTTCGTTAATTTAAAACATCAAGAACGAAACCGAAACTGGACGCGAGTTCCGGGAACTGATGTCCATACAGACGCCACCTAGTGGATATGTAAGATATTAGCGCTATAATAGTTCGTTACTACAATCGCCACCTAGTGACCACTTACGGTAATAATCCATATTTTTTTCTCAATTACTCCTAGTGGCCACATGTGGTATCACATCAATAATCACAAGTTATTGAAGGTGTTGAACAGGATTTGTGGAGGGGGAAAACATAATATGATTATTAAAATATTTGTATATATATAACGATTTATATTTAAGCTAGTAAAATAATAATAGATACATAATATCTATTAATAAAATAAATAACAGGGTGTCCCAAAAGTCTCCGTATGTAGGGGACTATGTATGGCAGCAAAACGTCAGTTGTGCCTTCGTCAGTGCAGTGTTTGTGGATATCCACTTCTCGGTTGGTCTGACAACACGTCCGGTCTTTTTGAATTTGTTAAGTTTGGCAAAAGTGTTTTGGGGGTGTGTGTGTGTGTGTGTGTGTGTGTGTGTGTGATGTGCTTGCCATGTTTCCTGTTAAAGTCCATCGCAAACTTGTGACAGCTTCCTGATCCAGCCATGAGAATGATTTCAATGCCTTCTTTTGTCAAAGGCACTCTTAAAGGCTATCTGAAAAAAAAAGTTATAATATAAACTAAGTATGAAAAAGTTTGGAAGACATTTTGTGTTATGTTTTGTAATCAAGTGTTAATTTCCTGTATGTATGGAGACTTTTGGGACACCCTGTAATATCACCTGTCTGTTTTGTAGAGCTTCAGTATGTCGCTGATGATTAGCAAGGCCGAGGGGGTGACGGTGTACACTGTACACTCCAACCACAAAAGTAAATGGCCGCTCTTCTGCCAGATCCTGGGCACCATGTGCTACAGCCCCGTGTGCTCTGTGTCTCTGAGACTGAAGCAGCAGTTTGGTTGCGCTCTCACAGCACTGGCGGTTTGTTACACACTCAAACTCTACACACATGAAATGCTGCATTGTTTTCTTGCTTGAGAAATCGTTTGATAAATCAGAAGCTAACGTGGCGTGATAAACGAACATCACTGAGTTTATTACAAAGTACAATATGACCACATAATGATACTTTCATGCATTTTGTTCATGTTCTCATATAAGGAAATAGCCCCCTGTCTGATATTGTCTGATATTTTAGGACTAGAATTAAGATGATGTCACACACTGTGATTATAATAAATAGTCTGGGCCTATGCAATGACCACCTTCTCTCTTCCCACAGACTATACAGATCATGGTTGGAATAATGAATCTGGGCTTCGGGACTTTGATTACAGCCATTTACAGTATCAGTGATCTTGGTCCTGTTCCCTTTTGGCTAGGAGGCATGGTAAGAAGAATATTTCATGAAAATGTCATTGTTTTATTCAGATTAATGTGACCATCTTATTTCACATAAGATGCAATATTGTGGTGCGATAAATGACCTTTTTATTTCAGTTTATTGCAGTTGGAATTATGTGTATCCTAGCTGAAAAGTTTCCAAGCCCATGTCTGGTGAGTTTCCTCTTTTCTTCTGAAGCATGCTGTTACTGTATACTAGCTCAGTGAGTCAGATCATTTGACTCACCAATACAAGTCGACTCTCAAACGGCTCATTGCCGTTTATCTTAAAACTGGTTTAATTGAATTTACTCCATACATACGAAATTGACTCCATACATCACCATTTAGGATACAAATGTGCACACTGTTCATAAAGAGTACAATCTGAGAAATATCAAACCTAAAATGTCACAGTGAAGCTGAACGAGTGCAACACAACAGCAAGTGATAAATAGAAGGGAATTTTCCCGTTTCACACTGTACATCACGTAAGCTTACACCACAGTGCTGTTGACTTCCCAATTCTAAAAGGGTCAGAAGGGGTTGATTAATTTTCTATAACAGCTGCTCAAATAACTATGACAGCAGTTTCAAATTATAGATTTATATTAATGAGCTCATTCTAATGTTATTGTTGTTTCCATAGTAACAACGCAATGACTTAATCAAAGGCTTTTAATAAATGGATGAAATGCGTGCTGTTATGTAACAAAGAAAAATGTGTAACTGTTGTTTTCTCAGTGGAGAATCAACATCGTTGATTATTTTACTATAACACCATAACACACAGTCTTTTATTCCTCACATAAATATCAAGTCCAGTATCAATCAGTATCGGACTATTGGATAATCCACCATGTAATGAAATCATGTCCTTACACAGATGCGTCTTCTCATTTTGTGTATACAGGTTGTCCTGACTGTGGTGATGAATATAGTGAGCGGTGCATTAGCTATAGCTGCCATCGTGCTTTATTCAGTGGATCTGGCACAAAGACATTACTGGTACAGGTGTGAACTTCCTGAACGTCAGCAGGAAGAACGCTATTCCTGGACAACTGCATCTCCCTCGAAAAGAGCTAAGTGGGATGAAATCTATGAGATAAAACTAAAGAACTACAGAAGTTGTCAGCAAAACAGGCTCGCTATGAAGGTAATCACTTTTGCTAATTTCAGGGAAAAAAATAGTTTTTGATTTATAAAGTACAATTTCTGAAACAATGATGTATTTATATGATGTGATTAATTAGTCTGATTAAGTTTGGGGGGAAAAGGCTACAAAGGAAACCCACTTTTAGACCACAGTGACCTTTATAAGTATTCACCACCTTGGACTTTTTCACATTTTGTAATGTTATGGCATGAAAAATTCTCTTTAAGTGTAAGCAATATGAGCCTCACTAAGCTGAAATGAAAGCTTACTGTTGAATCTCTTTGTGTAATTTACATGTCAAGGTTGTTTGTATGCTAGCGATCAACATACATTAATCTTGCACAATTTAATTGCCAAGACAGCTGGGATAAATTCCCACCAGTGCAAAATTCTGATGAAAGTTGGATTGACATAAAAGTTATGTGAATTCTGATCTGGCTATTATGTCAGATTTGTATTAGATTCCAGTACTAAATATACAACTTGCCTAAATTGGAATGAATACTATGATCTAGTCATCTGCATAACCTACATTTATACGAATTGATTTCTACACCTAGACCATCTACGGAGGCCTGGACATCATGATGATTGTGTTCGCTGTTCTTCAGCTCTGTGTCGCCATCAGCTGGTGTGTCCTGAACATAAAAGCGCTGTGCAAGAAGAAAGCAGATGGACAGGTATAACAGTCTTTAAAGAAGTACAATAAATTAGCTGACATAAGGAGTTTAAAGCTGATCTGTGTTCAAATTTTTCAGGACGTGGAGGATCCAGAACTTCGCAAACCCCTCATGGAGCAAGAAACTCCCAATCCTGTGTGTTAGAAACACTAAAGGCACCACAGTTAGACTAGTTACTCTCCAGCACTTTCCTCTCTCAGAATCTGTGTTAATTTGCATGACATTTGCTTCCTAAAGTTAAACTACAGATTTGTTTTTGTAAGCACAATTTCAGATTTGAATCATTATTAAAGCATGTTCACCTATTATATCAACCACCATCGTGCATATGTTTGGTAAAATATAAACAAATGTAAAGAAGTAAATAAAAATGGGCATTTTGTTCATAAAAATGGGAATCTGGTTCAATGACACTAACAAAGTTTCATAAGCGCTAATGATTGATAATTGATTAATTTCTAATGAGCATTTTGGGTAATAATGGCACATATACTTGTACGGCTATAATATCAAAAGAGATTATCATTTCTAACAAGTAACTGGAACATATTAATTATCATTATTATAAAGAGGTAACAAAAAGTGTAAACCAAACCTAAGCAAACCTAAGGATTATTAAAGGCCTTAAAATCCAGTCTTTAACAAGTATACTATCTTTGTTAATTGTATTTGAGAAGCCAAAGCAGAAGATTGGTTCCTGGGATTTAGCTATTAATCCTTATGTACAGCTGATAGTCTGTTTCAGTTAGACTGGATAATAAAACTCTTTCTGAACAGCTAAGCATGTCATTGTTTTTTTCTGTTGACTTTATGCCACTTTAATAAAAATAAGGACAACAGCGGTGTAATAATGCGCACAAACACTGAACATGAGTATATTACATATTTTTTAAAAGACATATTAATGATTAACCAGCATAAATTATGAATTACTGAAATAAACAATAATCCACAGTAACTTTATATAATAAATAACATTTTGTATTAATTTACTAAATCTACAGTACATCTACATTGTTTTAACAAGAGTGTAACATGTAATGTTTTTTCTTGACCTTCAGTTACATGATCTTCAAGTTTAGCTAAGTCTGTTCCAGCATCAGAGTAGCATCAGAGTCCTGTTCTTGGCTGGAGTGGAACCTGATGTTGTCTTTTGCTTTTATACCCTGTCCGCCTCAAGGTTTGGTGTGCGTTTGGAGATGCTGTCCTGTTCACCACAGTTGTAAAGAGTGGATATCTGAGTTACAGTAGCCTTCCTGACATCTCCAATCAGTCTGGTCATTCACCTCTGTTGAACTGCTGCTCACTGGATGTTTTTGTTTTTCACAGAGAATCTTGTGTGCGTGTGTGTGTGTGTGTGTGTGTGTGTGTGTGTGTGTGTGTGTGTGTGTGTGTGTGTGTGTGTGAAAATCCTATTACATCAGCAATTTCTGAAATATGCAAACCAGCTACGGCACCTACAACCATGCCACGGTCAAAGTCCTGATTCATTTGACTAAAGAATATTTCTGCAAAATATTTCATGAATTTTCTCCAGATCAACTGTTCACTGTTCTTGGTGCTATTTTTTTTTTTTTTAATCAACTGTAACGTGCATCAGGGAGACTGTTTTTCTCTAGAGAATCTTTTTAGTCTAAAGATGATGAATTTACACTGCACGTGCTTTTGAGTCTATGTTAATTTAACAACAGAAAATCTAGATCTGTTTCAAAAGGTGTTCTGAATTCCCAGATTTCCCCAGGTTTTTACTGTGTTTTTACAGACGTCCACCACCAGAGGGCGCTCAGAGAACTCCACTAATCTCACAACTCTGCATTTCTAGAACAGCAGTAGCCATTTTGAGAGAGAAATGCTCAGAAAATGAAGGCTGTATTCCAGTAGTGCACTCCAGCAGAGGCTATTCCCTGCACACTTCAGGGGCGGAAATTAGACAGAAGACGTTCAAGCACATGTAATTTATATTTCAAAACAGAAAATAATGAATGAAACTGTAAGCACAAGGAATAAAATTCCTAATATTTTGTATATATATATATATATTTTTAATAGTTTTATGAAGCGTTTATGTTGTGTTCCATCCATCCTTGATATTTCACGTCTGATTGGCCCTCAAGCTAGTTGGCACACTAGATATTTAGCTAGCTTATTAGAAAGTGACCAAAGTAAATAGCCAAATAAAGAGAGAAATGGCCATAATTTGCGTAACTTGTCTGAAATATTCATGCCCCCCATCCCCCGCCCCCCTTCAAATTATACGTGTTCAGATCACCAGATTTTTCTTGAAAAGTGTCCAAGATGGGGTTTTTCGGGTGTGTCTAGCCCATGCCCTTTAAACACAAGAAATTGTCTTTAAACCTGGAAAAAAAATAATAAAAAATCATGATCGAAAATGTGGACTGAAGAATAAAATGTCTTTTTTTTCTTTGCTGTTAGAAGTAATATGATATTACATAAAATAAAAGGACAATTTAAAAATGAAAAAGACTAACATGATTGACTTGGAGTCTGTTATATTGCAGATACAGTATATTGCTGCACAAATAGTCCTAATAGTATTTAGAGACAAAGGCAGGTAAGAGAATTTTCTCTTAATACCATAGGCATGTCTGTATTTTTTGTGCCATTGTTCATGTTGGGTTTGCTCTTTCTCTCTACTTTAGTGGGATTACTTTCTGAGTGAATCACTGGGTCTCTTAAAAACCCAACTCACATTCAGGGCGTGGCAATATACCGGTCTGACCCGATATGAAAACCTGAAATCTGTTTGATTGTTTACATTAAAGTTTACTGATATAGATGATGTCATCACATTTTGAGCTGTAGTGCTCCACCCCCTTCATGTACAAGTTTTTAAAATAGGGTCAACTATTTTTAATATATATTTAATAAATATTTAATATTTTTAATTTGTATAAATTATTTATATACAGAATTTATTTTTGATAATCCATTGAGAGATCCTCTTAAGTTTGTTTTCTAGCAGTTTCCATAAGCAGGTAATGTAATACTTGAAGTGTGTAGGGTTATACATCATTAACATGAACATGTACCGAGACAGCTATGATCTTGGCTTAGGTTTACATCATTTTTGTAAATTGATTGCTTAATTTTATGCTATATGCTTATTATTCTATAGTTTCCTTGTAAAAATGACCTTGGGGTGCTATATAAACAGATTTCCTCTTTTCTCCGTCCACATCAGGTCCTTGTTTAAAGACCTGGTGGCCCTGCTCATGCTCCACTGGAGCCAGTCGTCCGATAAGAACCAACCTTTTTTTTGGACACTAAAATGAAATTATTTCCAAAGAGACTGAATTAAGCAGTAGACAGGGTAACATTTCGGGGATAAATGGCAGCACAATGTATTCCTGAATCCCGAACGAAAATGTTTCCACGCCACGTGATGTTTTTCTGCGTTCCTGAGATCACCTGATGGGGCCGGACTCAATGCAGGGCTGTCTGACCAAATCGTATTTCTGGAAGAGTAATTCTGGTCTGGTTTTTAAAAAATCTTGAGCTATTCATCTGGGTAACATTTTCAGGCCAGAGTTACACACAGATGTCTCTCCAGTGCTCCTGTGCTCTTTGTGTAATAGGTCAAGTTCAAGTTAAGTGTGCAACAAAAATACCATAAAAGTCACCGGAGCAGGAATCAAAATCTCTGAAGCTCCCATTTTTCTGAGTTTGAGACTGGAAAATCTCCCAAATCTGATCTCTCTAAACTGTCATTTTCTGATTTCTTGGGCTTTACAGACTTTATTTATTAGCCATATGGTCACATACACTGGCTCTATGAGCTAAATAAAAGTAATGCAACTAAATCTTGACAAATTTTGTCAAGCTTCCTTAAATCCTACTTCAACTGTCATATATTGGTAGTTGAGAAGAGTTAATGAAATGCATAAACTATAAAGCTTGGTTCTGGTGTGAAATTGCCCAAGATTGAGATCTGCCCAGTTTGAGACATATATTTTTTGAAATATTAAGTATTTTGTTGCTCTTGTTACTCTATAATGGAATGCCTCATCCATCATTATTTTGATTCCTCCAAGAGTTCTGCATTCGTGAAGATTTAATCTCTTTGGCCTCCAAGAGAGATCCTCTTAAGTACAAGAGGAAATGGTTAGAGAAACTCAAGAGGGCATGTTAGAAAATAATACTGGATGGTGGAATATGCAGAATTTAAAATAATTTACTAAAAAAAAAACTTGGAAAGATTCATAAAATAGTTCTAGATTTGTCTATTTCCATAGTAGTTCATTTCAAGATGATGTTCCCCAGGTCCTGAACTCTGCACGCTTCAGTTAAAATTGCACTTGGGAGTAACTGCCTTCTTAAGAAGAGGAAATAGAAATAGAGCATCAGCAATTTTAGTGGTTAGATGGGACTTTTTTAAGGAAGGACAGAAAACTCACCATAAGTGTATTCCCTTTTTTCAGTGGTCAGTATAAATGAATCAGATGCGGTTAACCAACAACTGTATGCCTGGCTGGTGTTTAGAATAGATTCATCATCACCACATGCAGTCACGGCTTCAGAAAATTATTTCATTGGTCGTCTGGTGGGACAGAGTGCCATGTCTTTTATAGTACCAATACTCTTGAAATGCTCAAAATAATTTAATAACCTCAGTGGTCAGACCACATGACTTCTTTTATCTACTTGGATGTGGATAACACACAATCTTAATTCCGTTTTACTCCATCCACCTCCTAAGTGTCACAAGATATTGGACTGCTTTTCTCTCATCTCCTTTCCAATCATCTGAAAGTCAATCATGGTGAAACTGAATTTACCTTCTGATTAAGAACTAGCCCAAGTTCTTAATCACCAAAATAACCCAATGTCACCTCAGTAGAACTCATATAAAATACTAAGATTTCCGCTTGCACACTACTGTGTCTGAAGTATGGAGCACTATGTAGTACTGTATCGACACCAAATGCTGAATATTTAATACTTTTGCTTAATACATGCTTTTTGTTAACCTGTTATACAATTGTGCAATTGTTCAAAGTTAATCTGATCACAGAACATGAATAATATTTGAGCTTCAGACAACACAGATTTACTGAAACCTTTTACTCTTTCAAGATTAGATAAATAATTTAGAAACTATGCCCATAGCAATATACAGGTGCATCTCAATAAATTAGAATGTCGTGGAAAAGTTCATTTATTTCAGTAATTCAACTCAAATTGTGAAACTTGTGTATTAAATAAATTCAATGCACACAGACTGAAGTAGTTTAAGTCTTTGGTTCTTTTAATTGTGATGATTTTGGCTCACATTTAACAAAAACCCACCAATTCACTATCTCAACAAATTAGAATATTTCATAAGACCAATACAAAAAACATTTTTAGTGAATTGTTGGCCTTCTGGAAAGTATGTTCATTTACTGTACATGTACTCAATACTTGGTAGGGGCTCCTTTTGCTTTAATTACTGCCTCAATTCAGCGCGGCATGGAGGTGATCAGTTTGTGGCACGGTGGTATGGAAGCCCAGGTTTCTTTGACAGTGGCCTTCAGCTCATCTGCATTTTTTGGTCTCCTGTTTCTCATTTTCTTCTTGACAATAGAATCTATGGGGTTCAGGTGTGGTGAGTTTGCTGGCCAGTCAAGCACACCAACACCATGGTCATTTAACCAACTTTTGGTGCTTTTGGCAGTGTGGGCAGGTGCCAAATCCTGCTGGAAAATGAAATCAGTATCTTCAAAAAGCTGGTCAGCAGAAGGAAGCATGAAGTACTCCAAAATTTCTTGGTAAACGGGTGCAGTGACTTTGGTTTTCAAAAAACACAATGGACCAACACCAGTAGATGACATTGCACCCCAAATCATCACAGACTGTGGAAACTTAACACTGGACTTCAAGCAACTTGGGCTATGAGCTTCTCCACCCTTCCTCCAGACTCTAGGACCTTGGTTTCCAAATGAAATACAAAACTTGCTCTCATCTGAAAAGAGGACTTTGGACCACTGGGCAACAGTCCAGTTCTTCTTCTCCTTAGCCCAGGTAAGACTCCTCTGACGTTATCTGTGGTTCAGGAGTGGCTTAACAAGAGGAATACGACAACTGTAACCAAATTCCCTTTCACGTGTGTGTGTGGTGGCTCTTGATGCCTTGACCCCAGCCTCAGTCCATTCCTTGTGAAGTTCACTCAAATTCTTGAATCGATTTTGCTTGACAATCCTCATAAAGCTGCGGTTCTCTCGGTTGGTTGTGCATCTTTTTCTTCCACACTTTTTCCTTCCACTCAACTTTCTGTTAACATGCTTGGATACAGCACTCTGTGAACAGCCAGCTTCTTTGGCAATGAATGTTTGTGGCTTACCTAGTGAACCAAACTGAGAGACCATTTTGAAGGCTCAGGAAACCTTTGCAGGTGTTTTGAGTTGATTAGCTGATTGGCATGTCACCATATTCTAATTTGTTGAGATAGTGAATTGGTGGGTTTTTGTTAAATGTAAACCAAAATCATCACAATTAAAAGAACCAAAGACTTAAACTACTTCAGTCTGTGGCATTGAATTTATTTAATACACGAGTTTCACAATTTGAGTTGAATTACTGAAATAAATGAACTTTTCCACGACATTCTAATTTATTGAGATGCACCTGTATATATATATATATATATATATATATATATATATATATATATATATATATATATATATATATATATATATATATATATATATATATATATATATATACAGTACATAAAAAGAATATACTTTCCAACAGCCATGACCTTTTCTATAGTTAGTAAGTTGTTTGAAGACAGCTAATGCATGATGGATGGCCCCACATAGACAGCCTAAAGACCATTGAGATTACTGAGGATGGTACCACTTAAAAATCATAAGATGGCTTTGGACCTCAATTCATATGAACAGTTACGCTATGATGGCTTAGGACTACAATTGCTATTATAGCTTTAGGACTGCAATTGCCACAAACAGTTTTGCACTCAAGTCTCCATCAGTAAACAGTGGATAAGTTCAACAAAACAGACATCATGTAAAAACTGTAACGAATTTTCCTGGTTACACAACTGCACTATTTGACCATGTAGTGCACAGTTACAGAAGGGTAGTATTTAAAATTGCACTATCTAGTGTCCCCCAGATAAGGATTGTTTCCCTTTTGAGCCTGGTTCCTCTCAAGGTTTCTTCCTCATATCGTCTCAGGGAGTTTTACATTAGAGATAAATTCATACATTTAAAATCTATATCCTGAATTAATATATTTCTTTAAAGTTGTCCATTGATGTCCATTGTTGAAAGGGCTATACAAATACAACTGAATTGAATTGAATATTATTTTATAAGGAATAAAAGATTAATAATATAGAATAGAATAAAACATTTTGGAGTACGCTGTTATAGCAAAATAATCAACAACTAGGGGATGTGATGTGGCTTAATGTGAAGCAGAGTTACTGTTACCACCTGAAGTGTTTTGTTCCTTTTATACTACAGCAAATCGCCAAAAATTGCGATTTTTATTTTATCAATATATTATTACATTTAAAGTTGTGGAATGTCCATGAAACAAGTTATTTTATGTTATCATTTTATCGCACGTTATAGCAGCTATAAACAGTTTCTCATTTTACCAATAAAAAACAAAGAGTAAATTCCTCTTTCCTGAAGATGTCGGAAAAATTCAAGTTGCAGCTTTAGCGCTGACTGTTACACTGGAGATTTAATTAATAAATAAATAAACATTTCCTTACATAAAAACTTAGCAACAGTTACACTTTTTTAATCCGTTTATGTAGAGCATCCACCAAGTCCTTGTGTAAGTATACTGGAAATATTTATAAAGGACCATCTGTTAAAACAGTAATTTCTTTATCATTCTCCTCTTATCCAATGGAGACACAAGATTTCACATGCCCAGTCTACACAAAACCTGTACACTCATTGTTTCAGCAACATAGTTTAAATTTCAGAAACTCAAAATGGACCAAAAGATAAAACATTTGCTTTTTGGATTGCTTTGTTCTAATCCTTACCAGTGTCTAGCCTTGTTTTTAGTCATGACGTTTAACATTTATTTCTGTGGTAATGTATTTATAAACATGTTTTTTTGCATGTATGGTGCAGTGGAATGGTGCCTTATATAGAAACCCAACAGTCCGCTGTTCCTGTGCATAATTACAGAGTAAGAAGGGTGTTTCACCCAGTACACAACCACATCTATTTCTCCACTGAAGTGTGTCTTTAACTCTTCTACTGCTTTTACACTGAACGGTCCATGTTCTGCCTGGCGGGGGGGGGGGGGGGGGGGGGGGGGGGGAATATCCTTATCTGTAACCGAGATTGTTCAACGTGACACCCACTATGTAATATTCTGATGATTTATATGTTTGAAATTTGAAATTGAAAGTGATTAAATAAGGACAACCAAACTCAGTTATTTATATTGTACTGTGTATATTTTTCTGCATTTACAATATGAAGTTTATATCATGAAAAGGTATAACAGGTTTGAAAATGCCAAACCTAATAAAGTGATACTGTGAGCTAAAAGCAGGTATGGCTGTAAGCAAAGAAGTTGTTGGACAGTTGGAAAAAAAACAAAAAAAACAAAACTTCAATGCAAGGTAATATGAAACTTTTTAAAAGAAAGGGGGAAAAAATGTAAGAGAACCAGTTTGAAAGGTTTATAAAGCATAGATGTTTTGGCATTTAATCAAAAGGTGCATTTCAGGTGTACAACCTGCTCAACTAGCTCAGATTACTTGCTAACGTTTGCTGAATCTGACTTGTATAACAAACTGACCCAGAATCAGTCTCAAACGAAATTCCAATTCTCTTTGACATAAACGCTGTTTACTGTCTCCTTTAATACAAAAAAATATATATATTGGCCACTTTAGGTGGCAAAAATTACAATGCATGCTTATTGCTATAGTGTTATTATTAATTTAATTTATAACCGAAAACATAGTATGTGTAGTTTTGTAGTGAAGTGGAAAGAAATTTTTTTCCTAAGCTGCTTGGTAAGAATAAAAAGTCAGCAGAGTGTTGAACCAAAAATCACATGACCACCATTTATCAGTGTTAAAAGTCTGAATAGCAACCGAATGGTTGTTTTGGATAAGAACACAGATAAGAATGGTGTACTCCTTTCTGTGATGTTTTAAAACCATGTCCTGCCAAAATGTAGCATCTTATTCATATATCTCAATTCAGGATGAACTATATTGATAAATAATATAGTGTACAAATATAGTGTAAGTAAAATTGGAAGCATATTTTAATCAGTATGCAATGGGAAAAAAAAACCTGTGACAATCCAACAGTTAGGAAAGGGTTCATAAGGAAACAACTTCTTTTGCCTTCATGACATGTCCTTACATGTCCAGGTTTTGGTGAAACCCAGTAATTCAAGGTCTGATAGTGTCCTTAAGAACCCAACTCTGTGAGGGTAAACACACCATAACATAGGCTCAGTCTTTGTGAAATTTTAAAATACAATGAAAATAAAAATAAGGCTGTAAAAACAAAAAAAAAATTCAGCATTGTCACATGCAGGGGAATTTGTTAAATTTCATTAGATCCTGATACTGATTTATTTCAGGATGGACTAATAGCATTCATGAAGCTGAATAGTCATTTCCCCCACAAGACATTCAAAATTACCCAAAGATACAACTGAGACATGTCATAATGCACTTTTTAAAACTGCAAATGCAGTGTTTATAATTGACAAAGATTGATATTCAAATAATCTAAGTGTTCGATCACACAGCATTCAAAAATCTTCAGCATTAAAATATAACGTGATTAGTGGCTTAAGAAAATAGTCAGTATTCTTTTAAAGGTAAATAAAGATGTTTTGACTCTACTACAAATCTGTCCTATGTTTGCTATCCTTAACTGTGGTCTGTGGCTTAAGAAGAATGAACAAACAAGTAAACGTTCTTGAACTCCTCAAAGAAGTGAAGCTCATCCTGAAAGCTCCATGAGTAAGCCATTCCTTTGCATGACGTCTTGACAGCATGGACCACACTCTTAGGGGTCTTCTCAAAGATAAGCTCTGCAATCCCTGGAACTGTGACTTTCTTTTGGTCCTGGACCAACTGCTGTATCTGAGCTTTGTCTAGAGGTTCAGGAGAGGCACTGTAAGATAGCACAACATTCAAATTCTCATCTGGTGAAGGTACCTGAAACCTGCTCTTGCCTGTGGCACACTGGAAGTCCTTCTTGCTGGTGAACAAGCCCTTGGGCGAGTTAAAGACACGGACTGACCAGCTTACCCAGTCGTACTTCCCTTTCAGGTTCTCGATGATCATGTCGGCCAGTTGCTGGTTACTTTTGTCATTGTGGTTCCTCACCAGGCGCTTAATATCGATCTCAGCCTGACTTGGGAAGCTATTGATGCAGTCTTCGATGACCACATTCATTTTTGATTGGACAACCTTCATCTTCTCGGCCCAGTTTCGGAGCAGCTCCTCTTCATCATCGCCGCCTTTCAGAGCTGTGTGTCCCATCAAAGCGATGAGACCTATGCAGAACAACTGCTTCAGTCTGGCGCAGAAGTCCTCCACCGCCCGCCGGCTCTTTTGTTCATAGTTGAGAGTGATCTCCAGCACAGACTCTCCCGAGAAGCTATCTCCTGTCACAGCACCGTAAAGTGTGTATAAGTTTTTGTCTCCGCCAGACTTGCTAAAGTGCTCCAGAAATTGTTTCTTCTTGGCCTCTCGAAATTTTGGCTTGGCACTGAGGATGTCCATGTACTTGCGAAACTGGTTGGTTATATTCTCCTCCACAGAGAAGTAAGCTGCGTCCATACCGCTCTTCCTCACCTCGTCATTTATGCGCTGGATCTCCTCTGATATAACCTCCAGACGCTCACGGACCTTCTGAAACTGTTCCTTCATGTATTCAGCTTCTTTGCTCTCCACGTTATCTAGTGCCAGCTTCACAATGGGAGCAGCGATGGAGAAAACGGGGAACAGATCTCCAGCAATGCTGGCCAACATCTCTGCTCCCTGCTCAAATACCTCCATCACATTCTCCACCACATCCTTCTTGGATGCAATAAGTTTCTGCAGGTTTTCTGCCATTTAAAAAAAAAAAAATCTCTTTGAAAATCAATCTGTGGGCAAAAAGAAAGCACAAAGGTCAAGTTACAAATTATCACACTGCCAATACACTAAATGATTAACCAGGTGGCAAAGATCCAAAACATGAAATATTCATATAAGATATAGCACTGTAATCGTCTAGCTAAGCATCATTTTACAAGCCAGAAGGTAGTAAATAGAGAACTTACACAGACAGTCCTTGGTTGTGGTATGTTTTTCAGCCTTTTTGCTGTGCCTGAGTGGAAAATGGTTAGATCACTGTGCGAGAGAAAGAAAGAAAAGCGAGTCAGCTCAGCTATCAGTGCAAGAACCACTTAGTAATGTCCCACCCCATGAGCTAATGAGCCAACAATGTGCCAGGAATTCACACTGAGGGAGAAAGGACTCTCCACAGGCCACATAACAAGGACAAATTAACATTTAACATTGTTGCCTTCATCATTCACCATAAACATCCTTAAAAAAAAAATCTATAACCACTGGCCTGTATAACTGGGCAGCTTTATAGTGGAGGAATACATGAATATTAACTCAGGACTTCCGACATACAAAACACTGCAGCTTAAAACATGGATTAACCTCATAATATTTAAAAAGCACATAAGAAAAGCAATGTCAGCAATCTTTGTGGACTTTGTGCATAGATGTTTTTACACAGACTAGCATTCGAAAGATCAATTGCTGATCTTACAAACACAGGCTAAGTAATGACAGTGTAATTAAATTCAAAATGTACAAATGAGATGTGGTTAAAAAGAAATGGGAACATGATATCTTCATAATATGTATAAACCAGTTAGAATTTTGGACATTTTCCGTTTTCAGTTTGTGCAAGTGCCATCGTAGGCGGACAAACGGTTAATAAGGTAGTTCAACTCGCTGGGCAGGAGCACATTTTCCAAAGCAACCCTGACAGTTTCTATGGAAACCAGACAAAAGAAAAACGAGGCTGTCAGTTACACTTTGATGAAACTCCTTGCGGGTTTACTTGGTGTTTACTTTTTTTCAACAGCTTTCTCAACATCCACATGCACACTGAATTACACTCTGAATAGAATTTCAATGATTTCCATATCCATTTTCTTCTGTGAATGCATGAACTAGCAAAAATGTATTTAATGTGTTTGATCCAAATTATACCACAGTGCTGATTAATTCTGATTCTGGTCAGGTGGTAGTGATTAATTTTCTATAAGAACAGCTCTGATGGTTGCACTGTTTATATTAATGCGCTTGCTCTAATATGTTATTTCTACACTAACGGCTAATTCACAAGGATTTGTATGGCAGACGCTTCACATAATCAAAGGCTAATAATAAAAAACACATCTTTTAAAATGTGTTGTTATTTCACAAAAGAAAGCATATAATCATTGATATGGTAAAGCTTTCTTTAAGGAGACATTTATTCACCATAATTAATAAAATAACTGGAATCGTTGGCAAATTGCTGTGGTATAAGAGAAGTAAAACACTTTGGGACATGCTGTTATAGGAAAATAATAAACTTTGGGTTGTTAACAAGAACTCTGCCTCATCTCACCACCCTGTCGTTGATTATATTCCTACAGTAGCATGCCCCTCCATGTTTTATTCCTTACTTAATATATTAATGTGTTTTATAAGTAGATTGAGCTTCTTTTTAAGATTGTATCGACATTAAAGTATGTAGAACTTTCTGATGTTGAAAATTAATATAATGTAATTATATTTTTACATATTGCAGTTTTTTATGTGAGCTTACTTGCTGTATAGCAAACACATTGATAAACAGTTTACATCTCAGTGTAACATTGTTAAAGGCAAGTGTATATACATTTGAATTTGATGTGATTAGTCTAAAACCTCACTAAACCTTTACAAACAGAAAATCTGTTTGATTAATGAGCTCGCAAAGAATATCCCACTGATTTTTTTTAATTAACTAATAATATATTGTGCACTGTCATCATAGTTTTTTTCTGCACCACAAAGCACTAGAACAGATTAGACATAACATTACAGACTGCCTCATCCCACTCCCTCCCTTGGGTTACTGCAGCACTTGAGAGAATCAGGAATTGCACTAAAACACACCACTAATGCAGTGTTAACATATCGGATAGTGGCTGAGGTTTTAGACTTCTTAAATCCGAGGTCTAAAATCATTATTTTGCAGTATAGGGACTCCTGTGGATGTTCAAGCCACCTGGATCTAGGAATTCCCAGAACAAAAAAACCAAAAAGAGGAGATGATGAACAACTGACAGCTAAATGTTCTGAGAAGGTGACACAAACATTTTCATAGCAATAGCTGTAGTAGCTTTCCAGTAGATTTCCTTTGTACAGAATTACCACAGGAAACAAATATATTTGGAAAAGGTTACATCTTTTACTACTGATGTATTTAAATTACATTATCCATCTATGCCAAAGATTTTCAGACTTTAGGAGTGACGAGCAGCAAGGAGTGACAGGGATGGATACAACTTAAAGTATTATCTATTCAGCTATAATGCATAAAGCTGAGTTAGGTAATACATACACCTATAATACATTCATATTGAATAAAACAGAATTCATACATCTCAACTAAATATAATGTGTATAGCTCAGTATAGTGCATGCTGAGACATTGGAACACTTCTGTAATTTTAAGATATTGAGCCACGAAGTAATGCATATACCTATATAGCATAAAATTCATTAAAGTATGATGCATAAAACTATAAGGTCTTTTTATTTGTTTGTTTGTTTTTGCTGAGTAATGTAAATCCATTAAGCTAAGTAAAATATACAGCTTATTAAAGTATAGCATATATAGCTATAATGCACATATCCCAGTATGTATCAGGCACAGCCATGGTATGTTTAGCAATAATGTATATAGCTGAGTATAATTAATTGAGCTCAGTACAATATAACTTTATTTAGTGTGTATTTTAATAAGACAGTGCACGTAGATAAGTAATGAGCATAGCTATAATGCATAAAGCTCAGTAAAGCATAACGCAGAGAACCATAAGGTCAGTAAAGTATAATGCATATAGCTAAGTATAGTGCATATATTTCAGTAAGGAACAGCCAAAGTTGAACACGTGTAGTTCAGTAATGTATAATGTACACAGTTATAATGCAAGGTATGTATGTGCGATTGCCATAAGGCACAAAAGTCAGTAAACATAACGCATACAATTGTTAAACGAGTAAGGTATACAGCACATAGCTCAATGAAATATTGGATAAAGAATATAAATAGAAAGTATAAAGGCTCGCGCTCAAGCTCATAAAGTATGAAGGCGCGCGCTGAGGTACAGTAAGTTGCCTGACACGAACTAACTTCCTGGTTGGCTGAAGACCAAACAAAGTTGTTTTCAAGGACTCCCTTTGAGATATCAGCACGCTTTTAGCTAATTGTATGATCGAGTAAAGTTTTGGTAAATCGTCAAATACATCATAAAGTTGAAAGAAGGCTTAATTTATGTTAAAATAATAATAATAATAATCATAAATAAAAATCGGGAATAACTTCCGGTCGTTTCGTTGAAGACACAGCAACGCCCTGAGGGTCGCTAAACTTCTGTCCTACAACAAACTCTTTTAAGTTACTCAAGCTATTTACTTTATGTTCTTTGCTGTAGTGTAATAGATGACTGACGTTTATTATTTGTTGTATGACCAAAAACTCACCTTAAAATCGCGGGAGAATAAAAGAGAGACAGCTCTCCGCTAAAACCCGACTTCATGTAGGTTCCCTTTTTTACAGCTGAATGTGAGGCACACCCATGCTCAGAAGAAACTAGGTTTAAATCCTCGGAATTTTAACCCTTTCTGAGGTTGACACTGTGTGGAATTTATTTCCAGGGACACAGTTTCAAGATTTTGAGGATTAAAAATACTTTTATAATTTGAATGACCTTATTTATGTTTGTTTGCTTGTTTGTTTGTTTTTGTGTTGTTGTTGTTTTTTTCGATGTAGTTTTTGGCTGAAAAATATGAATCTATATGAAAGACACAGCATGGGTTAATAAATCAACAGCTAGCTCGACATTAGTTTTAATATGTTTTAATGTAATTGATAGGTTAATCAAATGAGTCTACCAGCATATTCAACAGCATAAACAAACTAACATTTTGTCTTAAATGTGATCAACAGAATACAAAAGTGCTCAGACACATAGTATATGCATAATTCTTTTGATTAAACATGTTTGACTAAATTCATACATCTTTTTATAAGGTATGTACATATGCACTTTTACAGTTTACAGAGAAGAAGAAGCCAAAAAGAAAAAGAAACTGGACGTCCTGGCACACTGGCCATCATATCATTGCATTGTGTAGTGTTAAGACCACAGAAACTGAAAGAAAAATAAGAAGAAGAAGACTGATTGCCATTGATATATTTAGTTTGACCAAAATTTCACTATTCTGAGTGGATACAAATGTGTGCCCTTTTGTGAACCGCATAATAATAGCACTCAGGGTCAAAATTGTTGACTTCCTCCACTCTCTTATAGCGACTGACAGCATGCACAAGGCAGTTAGGAAGACTCTTGCACAGAGACTCAGCCACAGATATCATGTCACCTTTCAGCGTCTCGTTCTCTATTTGATCCTTTATCTGGACCTTGTTGAGTGGTTTAGGGTCCGCAGTGAAAGACACCACAATCCTTACTTTGTTTTTGGTCAAAAGGTCGAAATAATTGATACCTCCTCCACTTCCATGGTACCGCTTGCCAGCCAGCCAATTCCAGAAAAAAATGCCACCATGATTAAAGACCCTAACTGACCAGGAGACCCAGTCATACTTCTTGACAAGGGCATCCAGTAGGAATTTAGCAAACTCAGGATCGACATGGCTCTGCCTTTCCGTGATATTGTGTTCTACATCCATCTTGGCTTGTGCAGGAAAGTTGTTCACACATTCATCCACTGCCGCCTTCATGCGCTTCTCCACGTCCTCCATGCGGTCTTGCCATTTCTTCACCATATCCTCTCCAACAGTGCCTTCCTTTAGTGCAGTGTAGCCCATCACTGCTATGATCCCAACCACGAACAGCTTCTTCAGGCGAGCACAGAATTCCTCCACTGCCCTCCTGCTCCGCTGCTCGGTGACCAATATCGTGTCCAGTATTGCGTCTCCAGAGGTGTTCTCTCCAGTGATGGCGTTGTACAAGCCGTCAAGGTTCACGTCACGGTCAGTGTTCTCAAAGTGGCTCAGAAACTTCTCCTTCTTCTTCTCCTTGAACTTGGGTTTGGCTATGACAAAGTCTTGAAACTTTTCATACTGACTGATCATCTGTGCCTCGCGGTCAAAGTTTTGCTTGTTCAATGACGTTCTCTGCAGTTCCAGAGCTATTTTTTCAATCTCATCCTGGATCCCTTCCAACTTCTGGTTGACCCGTTCAAATTGCTCAGCAAGATACTTCGCCTCTTTGCCCTCTGGGTTGCTAAGGAGCTCAGCTGAGGCCACAAAAACTGCCTCCAGGATGGGATGGAACTGGCCTACAGTGGCTGCCAGGATCTCACAGCCTTGGCTCATGATCTCCACTCCCTTTTCAATCTTGTCCTTGTTCTCCAGAACCCATTCTTCCACACGACTCATATTGGATGCCGGGAAAGAGGTCCTGTCTTAATCCTTTAAGGGAGGCAAGTGCTCTCTGTAACATAGCAAGATAAGTCATTTAAAAACCCTCTCTTAGCCAAGTGATATCAAAATCAATGCCGTAATCAATGCAGCCACCTCTAAAGGTCACATTTATTTCCCCAACATGAGTTCTTTGAAGTAACCTGAGACAAAATCAGACATTTTGATCACAGGGATCAAACAAGTGTGGGTGTATTACTGTACAGTCTGTTTTGGAGTCCGTTTTTCAGTTTCCTCACAAGCCAAAGCCAGCAATATGTGGGAAAGTTAAATTCTGGACATGTACAGACATGCCCAGAGTCATAATATGCCACACCTTCTGATTGCGAGGCTTGAGAAAGATCAGGTGTCTTGTCTCCCAGGATTGAATGAGAACAAACATACTGAAAGTTTACAACTGTTCAGAATAAACATCGGAATGTAAATCGTGAGTGTGTTTCAGAATGACGAGAAGAGTTGTGAAATGATGCCAGACAATAATGGGGTAATTCCAGCACTAGTGGAAAAGTAGAAAACATCTGTTTTCAACATGAATTTGCAGGGAAAGATGTTTAAATGGCCGAGCTGTTGAACATTTCAGGGTATTTCTGGGCAGTTTCATTACACGGGGGAGATGAGCTCACACATATATCTCATTTCCCAAGACCCTGCGTATACTACGGCAAAAAAAGGCACACCCAGATCTGAGAAAATGTGTAACCATTCCACTTGTTCAGCAATGTATAACACAGGAAAGCCACTGTAACCAAAAATAAAATGATGCAACATGCAATTTAAGACAAAATCTAATCTTTGGTTAATGCAAATAAAATGCAACCACCCCACTTGGTATATACGACCAAGAACAATTTCTCTGTAATATTTCAAATTAAGGCTTAGTAGAGTTAAATTATACTCATGACTATGATATCTAACAAACAATAATAATTTTGTTCCATTTAGAAGAATCCATTTGTGACTCAACACTCATGACTCAATTTGCCTCATCAAAGCAGTTATTTAAAATGCATTTGAAATCAGACTCTGATTGTTTTTCATTTTTCCCTTTGAACAATATGTATGAAAACAGTATGTTTTTCTAATTATAGTTTGAATCCATGTCTAAATTAGACAAAAAAAAACAAGTGGTAAAATCTATCATTTCTATTTTAATAGTTATGATCCATTTAAGAGCATCAAAAGTAAATTGTCAGCACAAAGACCATTATTAATTATTATGGCAAAATTGCCTTTGATCATTTCTGTAACTCAAAAGTCTTTTTTTTTTTTCTCTCTCTCTCACAACCACATCCTTGGTTACTAATCCTGCTACACTGACATTGCAGACAAAGTATTATTCAGGTCAATATTTACTTAAGCAAAAGATCCGGCCATCTTACATTACCTCAAAATAACCTTTTCTTATTGTATCTATTATAAGTTAGGAATTAGCAAATACAATACAGGTACAAAGATCATTTTGGTTTTCATATCTCTTTTTTATGCCAGTGTTCACTGAACTTTCTTTTGTGTGTTAAAAATAGCTGAGCAAATAAAAGCACAAAAGAAGAAGCAAAACAAAGAAGCATTAAAAAAAAGAAAGAAAGAAATCAACAAAGGCTGAGAGAAGAAAAAGGCTTACAGTTAGTCGGTGAAATGTGCAGAGGTGCCCTCTGTGGTGTTCCAGTGAAGCCCAGCTGTGCTGAAGAGCTGCAGCCTCCGTGGCTTGACGTGTATTTATAGCCTCATTTCTTTGTGACACTCCCCCTTTGGATGGACTCCATCTCCTGCGAGCATTCCTGGGAGCCCACTCTGAGAGGGATGGGTAACATCCTGTAAACATTGCCCCTTTTATCCATTAGGGTTCTAGGGTCTTCATTATGCTCTGTGAAATGGTTTGGGATAGCACCAGCTAAAAAAAAACACCAAAAAAGTCTCTATGAGAACAGGCATGCTAATTTAAGCAATACAAACTACTTAGGAAAAACTAAAATTCATAGTACTTCAAAATAGTACTGTCTTGTCGTAATATAAGCTTCTATGCATCAGAAGACAAAACAATGTGGCATGAACGCTGTCTATCCTTGAACTTTTACACATTTTGAGTCAGACTGCTCGACAATACGGTGAAAGGCTCCTCTGTTTTCTCAAGCGGCCTGTGTCAGGGAGGCTGACCGGGAGCCTTTGTGCTCTTCTTGTGACCCACTTTGCTAGAGGCGCTACTGAATTAAAATGAAAACAGAAAAAAAGACTTTGGACTATGGAAATCCAAACCTTATAGCAGTAGCCAGCTTAGTGTTTTGCTTCGTCGTGTCACCGCGAGATCTCACACCATGCTAACTTAATAGAGGCTGAAGCACAAGAACGCTCTCACAGTACCAAAATGGTGTGTGGTGTGATGGGTGGAGAGAGAATATCGGGGTGTCTGGCTATGGATGGAAAACCTGACTGGTTGTGTTTGGCTCCTTACTGCATCCTTAAACCAGATTCTTCAGCAAAGACTTTATCTTCCTTATTAAAAATCACCATTACATACCATAAAAGTCAAAAATTATTCAGACAGTGCATGCCAAGCAGCCACAGTATACAGTATTATGCAAGCACAATGGGTTTTTTCAATTAAAAAAAAAAAAAAAAAAAACCTTACTATTTTACTAGATAATAATGTATGTAAACTGCAGGGGGAAAAAAGCTTTGATCTTAGAGCATGTTTTATAGAACAGCTTCATCAGCAGCATTCATCTTTATTAAATCCATACAATGGAAAAGCCGTTACTCTAATTGCTACCAGATTAGCAAGGTGAGCCAGACAAGCGAGTGTGTTGTGTCTGTGTTGGAGCCCAGTTTTCTTTGTTATTCTGTGGGTTGTGTATAACAACACCATTAAAAACCAATTTAGCTAATTTCTGCATGAGATCTAACAGGCAAAATATTTCCTGAAGTACTATAATTAAGAAAAATCTACACCACTGGACCATAGCATTGCAGCACTGACTGTAAAAAGGTAGCAGAATTACGATAATAAGTAAGAATGCAAAAAATGTACCTGGTATTTTAACAAAGTTTCAGTGAAGGGGACATATCAGTACTAATGTAAACGCCGCTGATGCTACATCTATTGACCACAAACAGCATCCAGCACTTGACTTCGGGCTCTCTTTCACTTAAGTACATTATCAATTACTACTTCAAATGACATTTTAATTTCTGTTGAGGTTTCAGACAAAATATAGTATATTAAGTGCAATTTTTGGCTACAGATGAACACGTAGTGACTGTGCACTTGGTGTTGTTTTGTTTTTTTTTGCTTATGTGGAACAAGTCATACTGTATTTATATATCAATCAGACAAGTTTGACTTGTCTGGGAGATAATTAGTCATATCAGGGGAACTGAGGTGTTTTTCTTTTTAAATAGCTATCTTCCAGAGATATCTTCTTGTGTATAATTCTGGAATATCTTTTCTTTCATTTTCATGTGTTAGATAAAACATTTTGAGGAACCACACCTTATCCAGATGAGCTGCTATCTAGAAGTCTATTCATTATTGTTTTTTCATAGCATCAGTTAAAAAAAAAGTTTGCAGTAGAAGAGTTGAAGGGTAAAATATTGGGATTTATACCACAGCGCTGTTGAATTTTCGATTCTGATTGGTCAGAAGGTGTTAGTTAATTTTCTATAACAGCAGCTCTGACAGTACTGTAGATGCAAAACACAGGATTATATGCTTTTTCTAATATGTTAGGGACTTGTACGACTGACGCTCCCCAAAAAATCTATTTAAAAATGTGTGTAATAGTTGATATAGTGACGTTTTCTGTTTTATTTAACATTTATGAATGTTAGTACCCTATAACAGTCAGGTTTCTCACTATGGAAAGTCTACAGGATGAAAGGTTTTTCACTTTTGTTACTTTGCAAGCCGCATTTTTGTCTTAACTTAATAAACTTGAATAGAGAGAAAAAAGAGAGGCTGGTGAGGGAACGACTGTTTGTAGCTGCTATAAGGAAAACTGATGACAGAAACTAATTTGTTTCCTGGATGTTCCATGACATTAACTATAAATGTATGATGTGTTATTGTCTAGTAAATAAAAATGTTAAATATGGCAAATTGCTGTGGTATAACGGGAATAAACTCACTTCAGGAGATGCTGTTATAGGAAAAGAATCAACTTTATGGTGGTAAAAGTAAGTCCACTTCATCACACCACTCTGTTATGTCATGATAATTTTACTAATCAAACTGATGATTATATTGCAAATTGCATTTTAGTTTTAATCAACATATTCCCAGACTGGATGCTGGCTACTCTTAACACAGGACCAACACAAAATATGAAAAAGGACGACATGTGGCTCTGGGATAACAGCTTAGTCTTGACAATGTGATTCTTGTGATTCCTATGCCAGGCTGTATGGTACACCAGTACCAAATTATACTGAACAATAAAAAGTCTTCTAAAGCAAACTATGTTCATGTACTTTAGCTGAAACTGAGCTTACATCCTGGAAACTTGTTAATTTATAAACAGACACTGTGACATACAGCTATTTCCGGCACACTGAATCAGAAGATGGCTCATGGCAAATCAGGGGAAGGGAGGTCAAACACCACACACCCCAGAGAAATACTGATTTAATGACAGATGTGAATTTTACAGCTTCCTCTGGTGCAGATGCATGCCAAAGAGGAACAAGTTACTAAAGTCAGCTTCACCTATTACATGGTTGTGTGCTTTTTCTAAGACTTTCACATCCATGTTTACCAGATTGTACAAACCTTCACTGTTTATGATTATGCAAAATCAGTGAAAGCCCTGGAAAATCTCATCATCAAAAAAAGACAATTTCACTTTCAATTTGGTTTTTCTAAAGACTGGAGATGTTAGGGTTTCCCCCTCCGTGCTGCTCGCTGAGGCTAGCGAGTGGCGCACTTCCGCTTTCATAGACTCTTGTTCTGTTTACGTTGCCATGTGTTTCTTTGTTTTGGTTCATGTCTTGTCTCCGCCCCTGTTTGCTCATTGGTTCTTTGTTTTGGTTCATGTCATGTCTCCGCCCCGTGTGCTCATTGGTTCTGTGATCATGTTTCATTATGAGTTTCACATGTTTTACGTTTAGCCTTGTTTCGTTGAATTTGCTTTCACATAACGTTTTTCCCTGTTCCATTATTTTTTACCTATACCTAATAAAGTGACTTTTTCCCCTGTGCATGCATCCAGCCCCCATTTCTGCCTTCTAACAGAATACTTCGCCAAACATGGATGCAGCAGGGAAATTGAGGGCATGTCGCGCCGAATTTTTTGATCCCCCGTTAGATTTTATTGCATTTCCCCAGTGGACCTTTATTTATCCCCCTTCCGCCTTCGATGGATTTTCCGTTTACCCACATTGTTTTCTCCTACAGGCACAGATTTATTTTCTCAGTTTGGAGGACCCCAAGCCCGACGAGAAACAGTGGTTGGGGTTCCTCCTCTCCCGTTTAGTCGCCTCAGCTCGCCAGTGGGCAAAGCTTCACCTCGCCCGGGGATCCAAGAAACTAAATACCGTCTCTGGCTTTGTGGAATTATTAATTCAGGTGTTCGGGAGTCCTGAATTTGTGCCCAACCTCAATGTTTTCTTGGGCAGGGACTGCCTGTCTGATCGGCCCAGCCGGCCGTTCATCGCGCACTATGGGGGGTAGTGGGCCGACGTGGCGGCCTGCTCCTCTCAGCCCCTGACCCAGGAGTGCACGACCGAGGGCTGCATCCGACAGGCCAAACTACGATGCCCCACCTGTATAAAACAAGGGAGAGAGAACTCCTACTTTTGCTCGCAGGAGTGTTTTAAGGGCAGCTGGCGTGTCCACAAACGGCTCCACAAGCGAGCACCCCCAGAGCTCCAGCCGGAGATCCAGCCAACGGTTTCCTTAGCCGAGCTCCCCCTGGAGGTTAACCTGGCGACCTCCAGCCCAGAGCTCCAGCCAGAGACCCAGCAGCAGGTCTACTCAGTGGCGCCCCGACCGGGGGTCAATGTGGCGACTGCCGCTTCAGCCCTGTTCCTCCTGGAGGTCCATGAGGAGACCTCCGCTCAAGCCACGTTCCTGCCGGAGGTCCAAGAGGAGACCTCCGCTCAAGCCACGTTCCTGCCAGAGGTCCACGAGGAGACCACCGCTCAAGCCACGTTCCTGCCGGAGGTCCATGGGATGACCTCCGCTCAAGCCAAGTTTATGCCTGAGGTCCAAGGGATGACCTCCTCCCCAGCCAAGCTCATGCTGGAGGTCCACGGGATGACCTCCTCCCAAGCCAAGTTCATGTCAGAGGTCCATGGGATGACCTCCTCCCAAGCCAAGTTCATGCCGGAGGTCCACGGGATAACCTCCTCTCCATCTCCATGTCCATGTCCATGTCCAGGTTCCTGTCCTAGCCCCTGTCCAAGTCCATGCCCAAGTCCATGCCCGGGGCCGATCAGGCGGCCCCCAAGTCCAAGTTCCTGTCCAAGTCCCTGTTCAGGTTCCAGTTCAGAGTCCAGTCCCAGTTCAGGTCCCAGTCCAAGTTCAAGTTCATGCCCAGATTCATGCCCCAGTCCATGTCCAGATTCATGCCCAGATTCAGGTCCCAGTCCATGTCCCAGTCCATGTCCAGATTCACATCCAGAGTCATGCCCAGAGTCATGCCCAGAGTCATGCCCAGAGTCAAGCTCCATTCCAAGTTCCATTCCAAGTTCTATTCCAAGTTCCAAGCCAAGTTCCAAGCCAAGTTCCAAGCCAAGTTCCATTCCAGGTTCCAAGTCAAGTTCCAAGTCAAGCTCCATTCCAAGTTCCATTCCAAGTTCCATTCCAAGTTCCAGTCCAAGTTCCAAGCCAAGCTGCATTCCAAGCTCCACTCCAAGTTCCAAGCCAAGTTCCAAGCCAAGTTCCATTCCAAGTTCCATCCCAAGCTACATTCCAAGCTCCAAGCTAAGTTCCAAGCTAAGTTCCAAGCTAAATCCAAGTCCAAGTTCCAGTCCAAGTTCCAGTCCAAGTTCCAAGTCAAGCTCCATTCCAAGTTCCATTCCAGGTACCAAGCCAAGTTCCAAGCCAAGTTCCAGTCAAAGTTCCAAGTCAAGCTCCATTCCAGGTTCCATTCCAGATTCCATTCCAGGTTCCATTCCAGGTTCCAAGCCAAGTTCCAAGCCAAGTTCCAAGCCAAGTTCCAAGCCCCATTCACGCCTGAGGCCGACGGGACGGCCCGCCACACTCTGCTCATGCCCGTGGCTGACAGGACAGCCAGCCACGGTCCGTTCACGCCCGAGGCCGAAGGGACAGCCCCCCATCCTCTGCTCATGCCCGTTGCCGACGGGACGGCCAGCCACGCTCCGCTCACGCCTGTGGCCAATGGGATGGCCAGCCATGCTCCGCTCATGCCTGTGGCCGACGGGATGGCCAGCCATGCTCCATTCATACCTGTGGCTGACGGGACAGCCAACCACCCTCTGCTCATGTCAGGGAACTATGGACCATGCCTGCCTCGGGACCTGGGGGGCAGAGATTATTATCCTGCCCAGGGGCCCAGGTCCGCCAGAGGGGTCAGGACTTCAGGAGAAGCGCCTTTGGGGGGGGGGGGGGTCTCTGTTAGGGTTTCCCCCACTTCCGCTTTCATAGACTCTTGTTCTGTTTACGTTGCCATGTGTTTCTTTGTTTTGGTTCATGTCTTGTCTCCGCCCCTGTTTGCTCATTGGTTCTTTGTTTTGGTTCATGTCATGTCTCCGCCCCTGTGTGCTCATTGGTTCTGTGATCATGTTTCATTATGAGTTCCACGTGTTTTACATTTAGCCTTGTTTCGTTCATGTTATTTAAGCTCTTTTGTTTCTTCGCGTCAGTGCGAAGTATTAGCTCTGTAACCTTGTTTCCTTGTCTACTACTAACAATAACTACTACTAAGCGTATTATCATGGACTGGATTACTGGATTTTGGATATTTGCTATGCCCCTCGGATTTCGGATTACTGCCTTGCCTTTGTCTGGATATTGTTTGCCTGGTTTTCGAATTTGCTTTCACGTAACGTTTTTCCCTGTTCCGTTATTTTTGACCTATACCTAATAAAGTGACTTTTTCCCCTGCACATGCATCCAGCCCCCGTTTCTGCCTTCTAACAGGAGATTTGTGAAATCATAAATTAGTGGCTGAAGATCAGGGTACTTGTCAGGCAGCAGAGATGGCTGCAGTTGCAGGTAAATGCTTTATTCAAAATGACAGGCAAACAGATCCAAAATGATAAACACAAGAGCCTGGTCAGAAAAAGGCAACGGTCAGGCAATGAACAATCAGACTTGGTAGACAAAACCAGATTCCAAAGTAGCAGAAAACAGATTTAAAAGATTTTAAAAGATTTTAAGAGATTTTTTTTAAAGCAGATTTTTAAAAAATGAATAAAAAAATAAAAAAAGAATGTCATTCACAAAAATAACAAGGTTTGGTATATCAGCAGTGAAACACATCACAATACTTGAGGCTGTTTGTAAGTGGTTTATATATATATATATATATATATATATATATATATATATATATATATATATATATATATATATATATATATATAGAGAGAGAGAGAGAGAGAGAGAGAGAGAGAGAGAGAGAGAGAGTTGGATTGAATCCCAGTGCAAACAGTCAATAATCAGGTGAGGTGGAGCATGACATGGAGCATTATTGTTGGGAGATGTAGTCTGTGGTGGCCATGTTTGTAGGCTACAATTCATACTGTGAACTGGAGTTCAATGCCAATTCTGGCCTTGACATGACATATATAATATCACAATAATAAACATTGTGATAATATTCACATATTATATGAAACACTGAATTATTGTCATTTCCAAAGCAGAAACAATGGAAAGATTTTTCCAGTTGTGTTCAAGGTTGAATTTGGCTAATTTGGTATTTTCCTCTATCTTAACTTTGCTCATCTGACTGGCATAAAACTTAATGTCTTTGTCCAGATTATGTGACTGAACACATAGAATTAATGATAATTGGTTTCATAGACCTTTCATGAGCTTGTATAAATCTCAAGAGCCATAGGAAATGATTAGGCCAGACTTTAAGAAGATGCAGAATAAAAATTCTCTCTCTTATACTCACTCCGCCCCACCCAACCCCACCCACCACACCACACACACAACCACATGAAGTTATAATCTAGGTTACAAGGGTCATGGTTTTTACGGTAAACTGGACTAGTTTTGGAACAAGGATGCGGGAGCAGTTTTCTGAGCTAGTTTAAAACTAGACCATTGCTGCCATGATCCAGTTTTAAAGCAAATAATCTATGGCAAGCAAAGGGAATGTGTAAGTGTAGACAGTATAACTATGATGTACAGAACCATTTCTGTTGTAAGTTATATTGTAAAGAAGAAAGAGGGATCATGGGGTGGATAATCTCTGTACTGGGCAAAGATATTGCAGATATTACAAATGAAAAAATTGTGTGAAACGCAGTGAACTTGTTTCTCATGCAAGGACTGAGAAAAGGCTAGTTTCAGGTCTTTTTGTGCACATTCTGAGTTGTATTAATGCCGGAAATTCTCAAACATAGTTATAATTAGCTGTTAAAAAAAAAAAAAAAAAAAAAAAAGAAAAAAATTTAAATCATCACGTGCAAGAAATGCACTAAAGTACATTTGCAAGGCACATGCCTTTGAGACTACACAGTGCTATGAACACACACATGCACGCAAATGGGACTGAACTAATTTGTTATGTTTGGAAATAAAATGTTGATTTTATTTATTTATTTATTTATTTATTTATTTATTTATTTATTTATTAATCTGTGGCATAGTTCACATTGCCTTATAATGTGACTGAGTTCGTGCAGTTTGCAAAGCAAGTAAAGTTTTATTAGATCACTGACACTTTTCTTTTTAGATAGCTTTTAACCTGATTAAATTTGTAATGCTTAAAAAAGCAAGTATCCTGGCTACAATTTGACCTAACAGTGTAGCCTATCAGTCTTTGATAACCACTGAACAAGGTTTTATCTAGTCTCTGGACTACAGTACCCCTAATAAAGCATAACTTGTTCCTAAATTGACTCACAAATGAATTGTATAATTTCATTTAGATGAGTTTTTTTCACCATAAATTCCAAAACTGAGTGTAAATCTTGTGATTATGAATAGGAATGGGCTTGCTTATAAGTTTAATGCAAGAATATTTTATGATAAACGTTTTAAGAAAGCTTTATAAACAGTTCTATAGGGCTTGAGAAAACACCAAAGAAGGAAGAATGACTTGAACAGAACACACAAATTTAAATGGCATGATATTACATGCTATTATTGCTGTGTGTGTGTGTGTGTGTGTGTGTGTGTGTGTGTGTGTGTGTGTGTGTGTGTGTGTGTGTGTGTGTGTGTGTGTGTGCATGTGTAAATGTGGTTGTGAGCCAAAAACCCATGACTCGACACGTTCGAGTGCACTCAACAGAGAAATAATGATTGATGACAGATGTGATTTTCCTGATTCCTCTGGTTTAAAGCGGAACCAGAAAAGTTACTTACTGTGCTGTGGGAAACTCTGATTTTAGCTATTTAAATATACTCCACTACAAATGATTATGCAAAATTAGTGAAAACCCTAGGACACCAGAAGTTGAACATCTAGGCTTAAAATTTCACTTTTACTGTAATGTGCTGCTTGAATTCCCAAATCTTACTGTGACTTCCAACTTTTAAACAAATCCACCTGCCATGTGTTAAGACAGTACTTTTAAATAATGTGAAATTAATGCTTTTAACTAAAAGAGCAAAATTCCTAAGTGTGTAGAAATCTCCTGAATATTATCCCCATGTTAGACTTTAATGACAGAGATGCCACCATTGGCAACAAGAAAGG
This sequence comes from Cranoglanis bouderius, assembly GCA_023630585.1. NCBI lineage: Eukaryota > Metazoa > Chordata > Actinopteri > Siluriformes > Cranoglanididae > Cranoglanis > Cranoglanis bouderius. The sequence continues at coordinate 27,195,764 of CM042539.1, forward strand.
CTTTAAGGCCTAAGGGCTTAAAGAATGGGCAGTTTTTCATAAGTATTTCTTTTTTTCCCTAACCTACTAGTTTAAATGTTATCTTTTTATTGTGGCAAGTGTATACAGTGTTTTACTATCAAAAAAGCTTTAGTTGTGCTGTCTGTTTTATCTCTGTACCAGTGTGGAGAGGTGTGAATTGTTTGCCCAGTAGGGAGTTCACACCCCTCCCCTTTTCCATCACCCTGCTCACCAGCAGCTAAACACGGGGTCACGATACTCTACACACATAAACCCAACAGTGTCCTGACTGGTCTTATAACAGACTTATTATTCATTTGTTCATACTGATTGAAAATGTTCGATTTTCATTCCGCTGGCCGAATGAAATTCCTGTGTACTGCTAGAAAGGGTTTTAATTCCACTGAATTGTAATAGTAGACCCTCATGATACCATAGGAAATTAGTTCATGTTTTCAAGGACGATGCTTGTTGGAAAAGTGGGTCCTGATCAGTATGGTCTTCGTCTCTGTGCTGGAACAAAACAGACATACCAGCCCTCCACCAGTGATATCGGTGCATGTGCTGGGAAAAAAACAAACAAACAAACAACAACAAACAACAACAACAAAAATGCCCAGAGGTATGATCTGGACTGTGTACTGATTTCACTCAGGTTCTATCTGAGCACATGTTTCACTTGTAAAAGGACCATTTTTAGTCACAGATCTCAGGCAAACAGCAAACTCAATTACAATGCTGACATTGATTCAAAGTGAAGGCCATTGCTTTTTGGTTCATAATTAAATGCTACCTTTCTCTGAGCAGTGTAGGTCATTGTGATTTATGATTGTCTGTCATTGAAGCCTAGCTTGTTGCTATTCAATGTTCTCCTCTACAGTGACTCTAAGAATAATAAATGCAGTTTATGAAAACAAAAACAAGGCCTGTGTTATGGCTGTAAGTTTCTCTATGAAGGGCGTTTCTTGTGTTTAGTGGTAGGCCAAGGTCATGAGTGACTACTTCTGGATGTAAGAGAATAAATATGAGAAATTGGTAAGCACCAGGTGACTTATTTACCACTCGTGGTGGGAAATTTCTCAGATTAATTTGCCAGGTGTTAAGAGTTCCATATAATGTATTAGACACTTCAATAAAAGAAGTATGGAATAAAGTAACAGCAGAACCCAAAGTGTTTGATTCCTTTTATACCATAGTCATTTTTATTTTACCCATACTAACAATTTTTCTTTCATTTATTTAAGAACTACATGTGGATTTTATCCATTTATAGTTATGTTTAATGTTGTGGAACATTAGCAAAACAAGCTAGTTCCTGTTATCACTTATGTTACAGCAGCTATAAACAGTCGGTCCCTCACCAGTCTCTCATTTTTTTCTCTCTCTCTTGAAGTTAGGAAGACGAAAACCACGGCTTGTCATGTCAATCGTACATTCCTCTGTCCTGCAGGCTTTCCAATGGTTGAAAACTTAAAGTTAGAGCTTTACGTCTTAGTGTTACAAAGCTCTGACACTGGAGACTCCTTCCATTAACTTTAAATAAAAGTCTACTCACAGAAAACGTTGCCATATTAACAGTGACACACGTTTTTAAACTGGAGAGTCTGTCATACAAGGCTCTGTGTACGTTGTTACTATAGAAACGATAATGTATTCGAACAAGCGCATAAATATAAGTAAAGTTATTTGCAGCTGCACTACTGTCAGAGCTGCTGCTACAGAAAATAAATCAACACCTTCTGACCAATCAGATTAGACAATTCAATAGTGCTTTGGTATAAATGTGCAGTAAAACATTTTAGGTGATAAATAAGAACAACTTTAAAGTGTTTCTTTGTCTCTGTTAGTAACATTATTAATTCATTCCAATCTTTTTTAGCCAAGTTTTTTCATCTTTGGTTTGGTCAAGTTGAACACATTCTCTCTCTCTCTCTCTCTCTCTCTCTCTCTCTCACACACACACACACACACACACACATCTATTCATATAGAAATAAGTCACAGGTAAAAAGTTAATACTCATGGGGCGAAGATGGCTCCCAGTTTGGCACAGAATGCACTACTTAGCGTGTAAAAGCCATTAGTTCATGCCCTGTGCACTTCACTGCACTTTATAGTGAGACATGAAATTAATCAATTTAAAAATTAATCTGTATAGCTGTCAGCCATGGCTCCACCATCTGCACTATGTTTATTTCTGGTGCATAACTTGCTAGTAGCTTTGTTACTGTAAGTCCACCAATTAAAATCTTAGAAACCTTTTTTAGCTTTATCACATTTAGCTCCTAAACTCTGGAATAGCCTTCCTGATAATGTTCGGGGTTCAGACACACTCTCTCAGTTTAAATCCAGATTAAAGACACATTTCTTTGACCTAGCATTCACCTAACTGCATCTCATGACCTTGTACTTCTTTGTAAAATGATAACAAATGCACATGGTCATTTTGCCTGACATACAATGAACAGTAGCCACGCTAATCCTTTTCCATCTGTTTCCTATTCCTAATCAGTGAACGTGCCAGCTCCAGTTCAGAACCAGCCTCCAAGAAGATTCCAGATGACGACAACCCCTGCGAATATTTTGGACGATACCAACATCAAATCGTCACATCACAAGTTCTATGCGTGTTGCTCCAGGGGTGGCAATGGGCCTGACCTGTTCTTCTCTCTGAAACGACCTGGCCCATCCTGGTGCCCTGCTTCTGGAGGTCGCTCGCTGTTGCTGAAGATGGGCCCTTATGGACAGCCTCCACAAACAATTCACAAACAGACTTTGCGCTCGGGTCTCCATCGGTGGACAGTTCATGATTTCAGCAAAATAGACTTCATGTTGAGACTGTGTCGAATCTTCTGACTACACAGTTGCACTTTATATCATGTATCATACAGTTATAGAAGAGATTTATTTCTACTTACACTATCCAGTGTCACCCAGATGAGGATGGGTTACCTTTTGAGTATTGTTCCTCTGAAGGTTTCTTCCTCATGTCGTCTCAGGGAGTTTTTCCTTGCCACCGTCACCACTGGCTTGCTCATTGGGAATAAATTTATCGATTTAAAATTTAGATCCAAAAATTATGTATCTCTGTAAAGCTGCTTTGTAACAATGTCTATTGTTAAAAGCGCTATACAAATAAAATTGAATTGAATTGAATTTAGACTCAACCAAAATGCTTTCTGGGATGCTTCCTGACTTTCATTTACTTCCTTTCTCTCTCTCTCTCTCTCTTTCTCTCTCTCTCTCTCTCTCTCTCTCTCTCACTTTCAGACGTTATGAGTGAGTTATGAATGAAATCCCAGCCAGTCCCATGCACTTTCACCACACAGTGCCTCTGGGGGCTCAGAGAGCAGATCTCTCTTAATTAAATGTTCTTGCAACAGGATCCCTAATTTGCTGCCTCATTTGGCTACAGATCACCTTCAGGGTTAACTGCGGCTCTGCTGAACAGAAATCATCTTCATTTCCATGATAACCCTTAAGTGGAGCCTTTTCTGATTGTAGAACGTGTCCCGGTTTGTCAAAATCTCTGCTTCAAGGGGTTTGTTGTATAATTATTATTAGCTTCCATTTGAAACTCTTTCTGATCGGGAAACCAAAAAAACCCTTAAGGATGTTAGATATGGCCTTGTTTTCTAAAATTCTTTGTCTACATGAATTATCTAACATCACCAAAATCAATGAATATGATACACTGGATATATGACTTTAAATAAAATAAAGGCAGAGCTATAAGGCAAGCAAACCACTCAAGTGGAGGGTGTATTAGCATGGGGGTTGGTGGGGGGTTGATGTTGTTTAAAGTTCCTACATTTCAGGAGGTCCACTTTTTGCATTGATGGATTGAATGAGATTGTGGTATGTGAGATTGTGGTGTGTGGGATTAGCGAAGAGATATATGGGAGGCTGATATATTGCAACACTGAGAAGACTCTCACTGTGTTTGGCGTCAACACAAGGGAAGGGGGGGGGCTTATCTCATCGTGAGAATGTGTGGGTGTGAGAGGCAGAGAGAGAGAGAGAGACAGAGAGATTCCTTGGTGCTGACGTGGTCGTAGGAGACAGACAGTGAATGATAATGAGACTGTTGTGAGAGAAGACTGCAAGCGTATGCACACAGCTTCAGTGTATATCACCATTCTGTGGACTGCTAATCTGCATGGTTTAACATTTTTCCAGTTCTTGCAATAGATACTAGCAATGCAGGTGCATCTCAATAAATTAGAATGTCGTGGAAAAGTTTATTTATTTCAGTAATTCAACTCAAATTGTGAAACTCGCGTATTAAATAAATTCAATGCACACAGACTGAAGTAGTTTAAGTCTTTGGTTCTTTTAATTGTGATGATTTTGGCTCACATTTAACAAAAACCCACCAATTCACTATCTCAACAAATTAGAATACTTCATTAGACCAATAAAAAAAACATTTTTAGTGAATTGTTGGCCTTCTGGAAAGTATGTTCATTTACTGTACATGTACTCAATACTTGGTAGGGGCTCGTTTTGCTTTAATTACTGCCTCAATTCGGCGTGGCATGGAGGTGATCAGTTTGTGGCACTGCTGAGGTGGTATGGAAGCCCAGGTTTCTTTGACAGTGGCCTTCAGCTCATCTGCATTTTTTGGTCTCTTGTTTCTCATTTTCCTCTTGACAATACCCCATAGATTCTCTATGGGGTTCAGGTCTGGTGAGTTTGCTGGCCAGTCAAGCACACCAACACCATGGTCATTTAACCAACTTTTGGTGCTTTTGGCAGTGTGGGCAGGTGCCAAATCCTGCTGGAAAATGAAATCAGCATCTTCAAAAAGCTGGTCAGCAGAAGGAAGCATGAAGTGCCCCAAAATTTCTTGGTAAACGGGTGCAGTGACTTTGGTTTTCAAAAAACACAATGGACCAACACCAGCAGATGACATTGCACCCCAAATCATTGCAGACTGTGGAAACTTAACACTGGACTTTAAGCAACTTGGGCTATGAGCTTCTCCACCCTTCCTCCAGACTCTAGGACCTTGGTTTCCAAATGAAATACAAAACTTGCTCTCATCTGAAAAGAGGACTTTGGACCACTGGGCAACAGTCCAGTTCTTCTTCTCCTTAGCCCAGGTAAGACGCCTCTGACATTGTCTGTGGTTCAGGAGTGGCTTAACAAGAGGAATACGACAACTGTAGCCAAATTCCTTGACACATCTGTGTGTGGTGGCTCTTGATGCCTTGACCTCAGCCTCAGTCCATTCCTTGTGAAGTTCACTCAAATTCTTGAATCGATTTTGCTTGACAATCCTCATAAGGCTGCGGTTCTCTCGGTTGGTTGTGCATCTTTTTCTTCCACACTTTATCCTTCCACTCAACTTTCTGTTAACATGCTTGGATACAGCACTCTGTGAACAGCCAGCTTCTTTGGCAGTGAATGTTTGTGTCTTACCTAGTGAACCAAACTGAGAGACCATTTTGAAGGCTCAGGAAACCTTTGCAGGTGTTTTGAGTTGATTAGCTGATTGGCATTTCACCATATTCTAATTTGTTGAGATAGTGAATTGGTGGGTTTTTGTTAAATGTGAGCCAAAATCATCACAATTAAAAGAACCAAAGACTTAAACTACTTCAGTCTGTGTGCATTGAATTTATTTAATACATGAGTTTCACAATTTGAGTTGAAGTACTGAAATAAATTAACTTTTCCACGACATTCTAATTTATTGAGATGCACCTGTAGATGTCATATTGACCCAGACGATTTTTATTTAGTTTATTATAATTGAAATGTAACATTTATTTCTATGAAATATACAGTGCCCTCCACGAATATTGGCACCCTTGGTAAATATGAGCAAAGGAGGCTGTGAAAAATTGTTTTTATTGTTTCAGAAGTTCCAGTCAACTGGAAATGTTATGAATCAACCTGGAATTGTGAAGAAGATGGTTCGAGTGGCCAAAAAAAAATCTCCAAGGAACACAGCTGGAGAATTGCAGAAGTTTTGGGCTCAGAAAGTCACCAAAACTACAATCCGAAGTCACCTACATCACCACAAGTTGTTTGGAAGAGTTTCAAGAAAAACATCCAAAAACAAATTCAAGAGTCTTCAGTTTGCCAGACACTACTGGAACTTCAAATGGGATCGGGTTCTATGGTCAGATTTGTGGCAATAAACACCAGAGGTAGCCATATGGAAAAGTACCTCATGCCCATGGTTAAATATGGTGGTGGCTCTTTAATGTTTCGAGTGTGTTTTTCTGCCATAGGACATGGACATTTTGTTAGGATACATGGCATCATGGACTCTATCAAATATCAACAGATATTAAATGAAAACCTGACTGTCTCTGCCAGAAAGCTTCAAATGGGCCGTGGTTGGATCTTCCAGCAGGACACTGATCCAAAACATACATCAAAATCAACACAAAAATGGTTTACTGACCACAAAATCAAGGTCCTGCCATGGCCATCCCAGTCCCCTGACTTGAAACCGATAGAAAACCTGTGGGGTGAACTGAAGAGGAGAGTCCACCAGCATGGACCTCGAAATTTGAAGGATCTGGAGAGATTCTGTATGGAGGAATGGTCTCAGATCCCTTGCCATGTATTCTCCAACCTCATCAGGCATTATAGGAGAAGACTCAGAGCTGTCATCTTGGCAAAGGGAGGTAGCACAAAGTATTGACCAAAAGGGTGACAATCATTGTTGCACACCTATATTTAACAAAGATTTTTTTAATAAACCTGTGTTGTGTTTGCAATTGTTTGATATCCATGAAAGCAGAGTATTTTTGTGTTGTTTTTTTTAACAAAAGATTAAAAGGTTAAACAATAAAGACAATGTTTCACAGCCTTCTTTGTTCATATTTACCAAGGGTGCCAATATTAGTGGACGGCTCTGTAGACCATCGTCTCAGTTACACACAAAACCACAAATTTCCCTTGGGGACCCTTTTAAAGTGAAAGTAGGAGCTGGAGGGGAAATGCAAGAGGGGAAATATAGTTTTTTGTTTAATATTTACAAAGACCTGTCATCCTTTAATTTTTACCTTAAAGTGCTGCTGAATTCTGAATTCTGACTGGTCAGTAGGTGATGATAGATTTGCTATAACACAGTTCTGACAGTAGTGCTGGTTGTAAGGTATATTTTAATGTGCTTGTCCTAATTAACACTAAAAAGCCTTAATAAATTGTCATTTTTATGGTAACAGTGAATTCACAGGCACTCATATGGTGGACACTCTACATTGGCCCAAACTATATTCAATATTAGTAATATTAGTAATAGTGCTCCAATTCCCAGCTTCCCCAGCGGCCGACAAGCATGGCCGCCACACACTCTACTTCCCAGCAGGCTGAGCAGGCCTCAAACATGGCCGTTATGGACTACACCTCCCAGAACACCCGCACATTCCCACGCTCACAATCTCCAACCTTCTGATTACACACACCTGCCGTCAATTAATGTCACGCTACCACACACAGCATAAATGGACTTTAGTTCCACTGCTACTACGCGAGGTATTGTTTGTTCTCTTTAACGTTAACACTTACTAAGCATTCTAGAATATCGGACTGAAACCTTGGCTTTTGAATACTCTGCTCTCTCTGAAGTTGATTACTGCTTTGCCCTTACTGATTACTGCATTTGTGTCTGTGTACCGAATTTTGCCTCTCTCTGGATTTTGCCTTTTGGATTCCCTTTGATAATACTGTTTGTCCGTGTTTTGAACTCTGCCTGCATTAACCACGCTCTGCATTGTGATCTTCTTATTAAACTGACGAAACTGATCTCTGCTCTTGCATCCTGCTTATTCTGGTTATCTAACAAATAGTGTAACATTTAACAAAAAACAAAAAACTACATGTTGACGTAGTTTCGCAGTGCAGTTTTTTGTGAAGAAATGTTCATATAACATTTATGGAAGGAGTCTCCAGTGTCAGGGCTTTGTTAGAAGTAAAGCTGTAACTTTAAGTTTTCCACCATGGGAAAGTCTTCAGGACAGAGGAGTTTACGCTTTCCTTTTCTTTTGCAGTTTCTTTGTAACATGATTAAGTCTTACAGCAAAAGTGATAATGAGAAACTTATTTCATGGATGTTTCACTGGAAAACTTAAAAATTAACTCTAAAGAGATAAAAAGCTTGACATGTTTATGATATTTAAAAAAATTACGTATATAAAAATAGGTATATGTTAATAGCTGTTGTATGAGAGAAATCCAACACTAAATGACATGTTGTTGTTGACATGTTTTTTAATATGAGAGTTCATTGGTCCACTTTTAGAAAAATTTTAATGGTTAAACAGATATTACCTCTGGACAAAAATGCTGCCAGACATCTTAAAGCCAATCTATATGGCTGTTCACGGTGAGCTGCTGTGTGTCACTGAACAAATGTTTTAATGCTTTTTATCAGATCAGGCCACTTAGGGAGTAGTGAGTGGATCGATGGTCCACTCTGACTGATGGGTAATGTCATTAGCTCTGGCTGCGATTGGCAGATGCAGCCGGACTGAGGCATCCTGGGATTGATCGACCTCCTCCAGCAGTGCTCTAATGCTAGCCGACGTAAAATCACTCATTTGTTTATGAAATATTGATATTGGCTGATATCTCTTCCTGGAGGAGGCCGGGCTCTGAGAAGAGACCGTATACAGATCTGGAAATTCTTTCCCCTTCTGTTCTCTGTGTTACATCCTTCATATCTTGTCAAACATTTTAAATATAAACACCCACATACTCTTAGAGGAAGTAGTCAAGTCAGTGAAGGACACACATACAAACACACACACTCTCACACACACAGAAAGCTCTTTCTGCAATAAGTGTGCAACTAGCGCCATCTGCCACCAGAACAGACACAGTTACAGATGTACATCCTGCATAAAGGAGGAAGGAGGATGTGTAATCGTTGATCAGGTGGATCAGAAAAGCGCAGGTTTTTCCACAGTGGCACTGAGGCTTAAAGTAAGCCACAACAAAAGGTTTATCAGAGATAATAGCTTTCCAGATCAATAGCACCAACCAGGACAGAAGCCACTCAACCGCTAATGAATACAAGAGTTTCCATCGGATGAGCTTTGGGTTTCTACTCTATTTGAATTCTACAACTCTATTAGGATCTACACATCCTAATACAATAAAGCTGAGATTGCATAACCTATGCAGTGTGATAGGTCATACTGCATATGTGTGTGTGTGTGTGTGTGTTTGTGTGTGTGTGTGTGTGTGTGTGTGTGTGTGTGTGTGTGTGTGTGTGTGTGTGTGTGTGTGTGTGTGTGTGTGTGTGTGTGTGTAAAAATAAACCACACTGAACTATTTTTAAGCAATAATAACCAATTAATATTACACTTTTATTAAAATCCCAAGTAGCATAATTCATAAGTATGTCTTTGTTTATTCTAGTAATTGTAACAAAAATGCACCGTACTTCGCACAGCACATGATTCAGACTTTAAAGCTATAGTTTTGGCTATATTGATTTACAGTGATGCTAGCTTAAGCCCTTATTCAAGCTCTTTTTACTAGTGGAAATGATGGATGGTTCCCTAGCTCCCCATCCCAGCAAGCTTAATGTCCAGCTTTATTGAGCTGAGTTCAGCATTCTAGGCCTCATCTGCTCTGCACCAACAGACCTGCACGGTGGGAAATGCTGACTTGTGTGCAAATCCTGTAATTAAATTAAACGTGGCTTTGAGTGGTGTACGTGTCCACCGCACAGACTTAACAGCAATCGACGTCAGCCCGTGGTTTGTTAATCGTGATATTGTGTAACAACAGGAAACAGAAAATGCAATTATGTGTACCGTATATCATTCTGATGTGTACTGACAGCAGATCAGTTTCTGAAGTTATGCTGATTAAATTAGGCCCATTGTAAGTTTTTTTTGTTTGTTTGTTTTTTGTCTTATAATGAAAGTATACGTAGACTGTAGAATTCCTCGGGGTTCGGTTTTATTCTTGAAATCAGGCCAGGGTTTGCAGCAGAACAAGGAAAGCTGGATTGAAATTGTGATCTGCTGTGATCTTTTCATAGCTGACGTCTTTTATGCTCTCTTTCAAGTCTATGTAGGCCATCCTGAGACAGCAATCTTGCACAGAATAAATAGGGCAGAACTTTGGCAGGCATATGCAATGTCTAAAGCTATGTTGCCATATTGTTCAACAAAATCAATATCCATAGTGCTTAGTCCACAAGATGTTCACTAGGTCTTAAACGGCACTATTTGGGGAGTATAGTGTGGAAAATAGCCAGCATACTCATAAATTCCCAATGCACTGAACCCCAAGTTGCTCCCAATGGCAGGCAAGTGCCTTGCATGGTAGCTCTACTGCCATTGGTGTGTGTGTGTGTGTGTGTGTGTGTGTGTGTGTGTGTGTGTGTGTGTGTGTGTGTGTGTGTGTGTGTGTGTGTGTGTGTGTGTGTGTGTGTGAATGAGACACAGTGCAAAGCGCTTTGTAGAACCGTGAAGGTTAAAAGGTGCTATATAAGTGCAGACCAATACGTGCCCTAGTACCCAAGCAGACGATAATCTCAGACTCATAATGCACTATGCCCTTTTAATATGACTTGTCTCGCAAGTCAGACCTCTAGCTTGTGCTAGAATGTCTGGTACTTTTTTCAACAAACCTTTCCAAGAACCACCTACTATCTCAGGAAGATACTGTTCGATTAACAGTGCAAATGACTAAACACGTTTACTCACCATCACTTCTTTTTTTCTACACAAATCACTGGAATAAGATCTGGAAACCATAAACTTTTTTTTTTTAAACACAGTGTCTAAAAGGCTTACTGTGTCACAGTGTTCAAAAGTTTGCTTTTTTGTCAGAATCCAGAGCTTTAATATACACAGTACTGTGCAAAAGTTTTAGGCACCCTATTTTCTTTTTTTATTACAAACTTTGTTATAGATTTTTATTTGATGATGTCTACATTATCAAGTCAGTACAAAAAAAAACATTTTAGATTCCCAAACATTAGTTTTCTAGCACAAAATGAAATGCTAGAGAAAAATGTTTGTATGTCATTAAAGAAAGCAGCATATTACGTAAGAGACACTTTTCAGACAAAAAACACAATGAAGGCTGCTGGGTTTGTTTTTTTGTTTGTTTTTTTAATGTAGAAACATTTAATTTCATTATTTTGAAGGCATCTTTGCTCTGCAGCATTTTTTATGTGCCTAAAACATTTGCACAGTACTGTATGTGAGTACAGAGAGCTGATTTCAAGATGCTGAAGCTTGTGGCCAGAAAAGTGTACATGGTGCTCTCGATTCTCAGATGTAGCACTAGGATGCCATTTCAGTACATATTTAGACTAATAGACTAACAGATTTCTTCTAGGGGTGTAAGGGGTGGCTAAAGTAATGCCAAAGTGCATGCTGTGGGTAATTACAAACATGTAGATTATGACTCTGGTATTAGTAGTAAGGCCTGTCATGGATATTAAGACAATACAGTGATTAGCATTATGAATATAATTTAAGACGGTAGGCTAAGTATCTGTTGGCTAAATGCTTTGGTTTTTACAAACATGATTAAAAGTATCCAATTTATAATGAACACAAATCAATAAGGGATCTCATTTGATTCTTATTGCTAATCTGAATGCACACAGAGGGCCACATTCTTATGTTTCTCCCAATAATGGCAGTCTTCTGGGAAGTTCCAAGCTGCGAAGCTCTGTTTATGACGACTGACAGCATGGACCATAAAACCAGACAGCTGCTTGTCCAGATTCTCCACCACAGCTTTGGCATCTCCCTTCTTAGCAGGACCATCCATCAGCTGCTGGATGTTATCCTTGGGAAGAGGCTGTGGATTGCTGCAGTAGGACACAACTACGTTGGTGTCGTTTACCTGCAGCACATCAAACCAGTTCTGTCCTATAACATACTGGAAGTTGTCTCCAGCACGCCAGTTGCGGTAGCTGCTTCCTGAGTGGTTAATAATGCGGACAGACCACTTGACCCAATCATACTTCCTCATCAGGAAATTGAGCAACTCCTGGGCTGTGTCTTGGAGACTCCCACCCTCTTTCTCCTGGACCAGCCTCTGGACGTCCAGACATGCCTGCTCTGCAAATGACTTCACGCATTCTTCAATGACTGCCTTCATCTTGGTCTCGACCTCTTGGATTCTCTCGCTCCATTCAGAGATCTTCTCCTGCTCCATATCTTCCCCTTGAGTGAGGGCACAATGACCTAGCAAGACGATCAACCCCAGGCAGAAGAGTTCCTTCATCCGTACACAGAAATCTTCTAGGACCCTTCTGTTCCTGGCCTCATATGTCTCCACCACCTCCAGGATGGACGCCCCGAAAGTGTTTGTGCCCATCAGGGCATCATACAGCACATAGAGGTTCCTCTCACCTCCTGTCTTGCTAAAATGATCCAAGAATAAACGCGTTTTGACCTCCCGAAACTGGGGCTTGGCTTCTAAGATGTCGAGATATTTGCGAAACAGGTTGCGTAGGTTCTCCTCCACGGAAAAGTATTGAGAATCAACACGTCCCTTCTGTATCTCACGGTTGATGTCTTCGAGCTGGGACGAGATCACGTCAAGCCTATTCCTCACAACTAGGAACTGCTCCTTGACATAGAACACCTCCTTACTTTCAACGTTGTCCAAAGCTAGCTTCAGGACCGGCGCAGCAGCTTCACACAGGGGAAAAATCTCCCCGACCGTGCTAGCCAAGACCTCAGCTCCTCTCTCGAACAGCTCCATTACAGCCTCGATGGCCTCCTTCTTCTGTGCCACCACTTTCTCCAGTGGGTTGGGCATGGCTAAAATCATCAAACAAGCAAAGACAATTAGGAACATGCAGTCCTGAAAACCATGCTGTCACAGAGATGTCTTTTGATTGCAACTTCATCTGGAATTATCCATAAAATATATTTCTCAATTTTTTTAAAAACATACTCAGCATTTTATGTGACGGCATGATCTAGCACTCAAAGAAGGGACAAGGAAAAATTCATACAAGTTGTTTGTTTGGGATGATATTTTTGTAGTATGGATGTATGAACAAAAATGAATGTCAATATTATAAACATTCAAAAGCTACCAGTTTAACAGGACTCATCAACTGAACTTTTGAACTAGCAATCGGGTTTCCAAATAAATGCAAATAGATAGATAAATAAATAAATAAATAAATAATGACGCATGGAAAAGCCACCTTTCATGTTGGCTGGGAAACGTGCTATTTTTAGCTCGCGCTATAAACAACCCAATGAGAACCCAATGAGAACCAATATCGGAAAACTGAATAGAATTGATTACAGTTTGTGCACGTTTTTAATTAACCTTACAGGTAAAATTCAAGGGCCCCTGCAAAGAGCCACACCTTAAAATACCCTCAAACTCAAATACAAGGACGGTGTGAATATAAGGACAGATGTCAGTACCTGAAAATGATGAAGATTCAGAAATCCTTCAGGAGGAGCCTTTGGGGAAACGTTCCAAATTCAACAAAATGTCCCTCAAGTTTTTCAGATTTAGTCGTGTGATGATGTTAAAGCATCGGGTGAGGAATGATGCATCTGGAAAAAAGAGTGAGAGAGAGAGAGAGAGTGAGAGAGAGAGAGAGAGAGAGAGAGAGAGAGAGAGTCGTGCGCGCTGAGCCATGAGCCATTTTTGGGAAGCTCTTCGTGACAGTCGGGTAAAAGCTTTTTCTGCTTAATTACACCTCACTATAACGCGATGCCTTATTTTTTTGTGTCTAGTTCATAGTTTTTATTTAAAACAATCTCTTTTAGCTGTGTCGTGATCTTTGGAGAGGAGAAAATTTACGCATGGTGCGCAACATTTATCCGATCCACCGGCCACATTTACGTTGACAATATCCCCACCATCACAAAAGGTAAGTGCTTCATAAATTATTTATATAGAAATATCAGGTACCTGACGTCATAATTTCTGGCATTAAAAAAAATAATAATAATAAAGGAATTATGGTAATATTCATTCTGGTTGGATATTTGGAAAGGCTATATATATATATACGAGCCTTGCCTTTTCTCTCTGATTAATCTCGATGAGGTGAGAATCGAGCAGAAGAAACTAAAATCGACTGAAATTCACTTCTAAACATTGTGTTCACACAAAGGTCACGCCTCAATTATTTATTTAACCTGCGACAGGAACTAGGCTCATCACCGTGGCCTCGATTTATATCCAACACAAGCTATCTACAGGACAAAGTAGGCTTATAAATGTAATTTTAAAGACACTGAATACGGTTTATAATTGTTGATAGACATGAAATTGCAGTTATAGGTCTATATGGCAGTATGTCAGCCTTGCAGTGAAGAAAGATTGTTTTCTCTAAAATGTTGAGAGCCTTTTAAGGCTTGGCATATAGAGTAAGAGATTTCAATAAGTAATCATGATGCTGTGTTCACAAACCCCTATTACCGTACTAATTAGTATTTTCAAATATTACACCACCAGATGTTGTGGCATTCTCTTTAGTATATCAGTATGGGAATTTGGGTGTCTCTTTATTCTCTACGATTTTGGATCAACATCAGTAAATCAGCATTTGGGCGGAAAATCAGACTGAGTAAAGTCACATTTATCTTTTTCAACTGAACTACAATAGATTTCTGTGTTTAACCTTCCTTAAAGGGAAGCCCCCAAACCTGTTTTACTTGCTTTGAGAGGAATGTTAGAGGGGTTTGAAGTGTGTATCTGAGTTGTGAGGATGGTTGAGAGGGTTTTTGCTTTGTTGTTTTTTGAATTATTACAGGTTGCAATCGTTTGGTATATTGTGTAATTAGCCTGGCAAGTTGTCAAGTTTCAACAAAGCATTTTCTGTTCCTCAGAACCTATAGCCTACTCGTATATAACAGGCCAGTGTTGCTAACGTTGCTTTGCATTTTTATTAGAACATAAAACTTGAACTTTTTCTTATAGAAAGAAGTGGTGTTTGTCACGGCACCACAAACTAGCTATTTATGCATTTACAAAACTATTATTACTATCAAAGAACACAGATGGAATAACTTGCTTTTATGCCTGTAAATATCACCAGGAAGAGCATTTAAAAAAGAAAAACAACAACGTGTGCAGGTGGACAAACGTTAGTGATCAGTGATTGGTCATTGGGAACAAGGGTGATCAGTTATTAGTCATGGGGAACAATGCTGATCTGTGATTGGTCGTTGCTAACAATAGTGATCAGTGATTGGTGGTTGGTAACATCGGATTGCACAAGCGCAACTCAGCCAGGCTTAACACACTGGTGGTGAGTCGAGTGAACTTTCTCTCTCAGTTCACATAACCAGGAGCTGTGATGTGAGCTGGAGCGCCGTATCAGGACAGTCGCTAATGTCTGCTCAAAAAGTTGCTAGATTTGTTATTAGCCTATTTTTTTTAAAAATAAAGTTGCCAAAGAGATCTAAAAAGTCGCCAAATCTAAGTTGGCAACACTTTAACTGTTAAGTGTGATGCTATGGGCACTTCTTACACTAACTTAGCCTATTATACACTAGCAAAGGGGCTAACTAATGAAAGTGGCACTGAACACAATCCAGCACTACACTGCGTATTTTTACATTTTCACTTTCTTTAAAAAAGTCATTTTAAATGTTTAATGTCTTTGGGTGGCTGATTCTGATTAAATAGGTTGATATTTGGGCCATAATCTATTTAACAAACCTCCCATATACTGTATGTATTTTTTCGCTTAAAAGTTAAACTGAAAAAAAAGGTAATTTGTGAAAATTGTACTGTTTTCAATTGTAACAGATGGTGCATGATGAATCTCTTGTAGAAGGAATAGGATATACTTTATAGTTTATAGTTTTGGATTCTGGTCAGAAGGTGTTGATTAATTTCCTATAACAACAGCTCTGACAATAGTGCAGCTGCAAATCACAAGTTTACAGTGTATATGAATGCGCGCGTTCTAATATTTTCAGGACCGAGGAGTTTACAGTCTGCATTTTCTTGGTAACATGAAAAGCTTTTTGTCTTATTAACTTCAAGAAAAAGAAAAAAAAAAGAGAATGCTGGTGAGGATGATAACAGCAAATAACTAGTTTCATCAATGTATAATTAAACGCAATTATAAATTGACAAAAGGTATGATGTGTTCGTCAATAAATAATTGAATAATAGAAAAAACTGCTGTGCTATAAGAGGCATAAAACACTTTGGGATGTGCTGTAATAGGAAAATTAAAAAAAACAATCCTGTCAAGTTTATTACTTTTATACAGTAGTCTTACAAATCTGTGTTGGTGAACTGCTTGCTGTGTTTTATACACTAACAGTTGTATTTAATTTATGTATTTGCATTTTGTCCTGGAATTCAGTATAGTCAAAAGGTCTAAAAGAACAATGAGAAGTATTATTATTATTAATAATTGAAGTACTTTTACTGAGCTGTTATTTGAGCTGTAACAATAGAATGCCACTAGAGGGCAGTGCAGATGGCTAGATTTCCTCTGTAGAAACCCTCATTTAATTGCTTTCAAAAATATAAATAATTGACAAGGATACTAATTGTTAAAGGCTCTTTTTTCCATTTTAGATGACCCTCTATCCTCCTATTTTAGCCTCTGCATCCTTTGAACACATGCCTCTATTTAACCATAACTTCAGTTTCTGTCTTAAAGAAGCTACACTGAGTAACATTTTGGCTGTCAGCAGTGAAAATTAGATACAGTGTTGTACATGAGAAAACACTGTAAAACACTGAGAAACACATTTGCATAAATTAGGACATAAGGTGAAAGAAGTCACTCTTACTCAGATCAGTAACAGTGATTAAACACTGTAGGTGCTTTTCATTTAACACTGTGAATTTTCCAAGAGGTTACAACATCCAACATAAAGAGATTTATATTATTTTTATACAAATGATGAATTTTGTGTCACATCTTACACCTCACCTCACTGGATGGATGGATGGATGGATGTATTTTTAAAGCAGTTTTACCGTTTTTGGCCCAGTGATTGTGTAATTGAAAGCGAGGATTTTGAAAATACTATTGATGAGACTTACAACTGGCTGTATACAAGAGAATAGTAAGCTAATGCTCACCATAATAATCACTCATTCACTCAAATATGTTTAGTAAGTGCTTTATCCTGGTCAGGGTCACGGTAGGTCTGGAGCCAATCCATTTAACACTGGGTGCAAGACGAATAGGACACCAGTCCATAGCATGTCACCATGCACTCACCCATTCACACTTATGGGCAATTTAACATACATAATTTAACATAGGCAATCCACCTACCAGAAAGTTTTTTAGTTTTAGTTTTTTTTTACACAACATGGGAGGAACATGCTAAAGTTTGCACAGACAGTAACCTGAGCTCAAGATTGAACCAGGGACCCTGGAGCTGTGAGGCAGCAATGCTACCTTTTTATTTTAGCCATAAATCTGATGGAAATTTAGTCATCCTTACTGACCTCTAGTGGCATAAAGATTCATTACAGGCTAGAGGGAGCAAACCAACTGACATTTTACGCAGTTTAAAGTATTTGCTAACAGCCTCATATTTTTAAAGGGAAACGTGTTATATGGCAAATAACCCTACAGTAATGCAAGTATTTATGCAAATATTAAGTTATTTTGTTTTATAAATTGGTATGTTTTTAAGTTTCTTCCAGCCTTCAGTAGTTTATTTATTTATTTATTATTTTAAAAAGCCTGGAAAATGATGTAAAAGGGATTTTAATAATACAACATGGCATTATAAAGCATAATGTATTATATTCACATTTTAAGGTGGCAATAAAATTCCTGTTTGTCTAGTACTAATCTCTCTGCATGACAAGTGATATTCCTTGTTGCTTAACCCAGCAACACTCTTTTTTAATTAATTAACTCTTAAGGAAAGCAAACGCTGCCTTGCTTTATATGTAAATTATACAGTATGCCATGCCATGTAGAGTTGTAGATGAAAAGACACTGGCGACATCTAGCGGCAGTAGGTGGAATTGTGTGGATTGTGTCAGGTCACACAGAAATTTAATGCAGTCTAACATTTATTACACGCTATTATTATTATTGTCCTATAGAAAATCAATCATTACATTCAGTGTAGGCTTCCTGTTACAGTGCAAACAAATGATGATGATCATTTCACTATGTATGTGTGGAAAATAATCCAAGCCCATTCATATATTCATATCTTTATTGGTAGTGCATAATTTTGTATACATCATTGATCAGCAACTAAAAAAAATAATAATCAAAGAACAGGAAAGCATCTTCATTTTCACAATGCCTCTCACTGTCCCTGATGCCTCGAAGCATCTCCCACCCATTTTGTTCCCCAATTTTCACCAATTTGCATTGACCGGAGACAATGAGCTGTTTCTTAGAAAGTTCTAAAACTGTTCTCGTTTTAAAAGTGCAAGATAATTGACTTTAAGCAGATATATAGAGTTCGGTGATGTGTGTGTGTGTGTGTGTGTGTAGGCATGACAAAGGGTATCTACATATTATTCGATCCAGCACAGAGAAGAGCAAAGAGAGTAATGGATTCATCGAACAAAGTGAAAGCTGATATAAGGAACAGTAATATATGCAGGAGGCACTAATGGCATGCACTTAGATGAGCGTGCACGTTAAGCAGTTTGTTCTGAATTGATGCTGAAGGTATATAATGCAAGTCTAAATAGAGTTAGGAGTCAGATTCTGTTATCCAACACAGGCAGCTGTGAAGCGAATCTGAGACAGAATACCTTATCTATAACCATAGGATTAACTGCTCTGTCCTAGAGTCTCATTAGGATTTCAGAGCAACAGAGATTTCGATTTTCTTATTTAACTGCATCTTTTTGTTTGGTCCTTGTCAATAATAGTGATTAAACTGTAATAAAGGGGTTCAAAAAAAAAAACTTTTGACGTGTAGTGTAAATAAGTGTAAAAAGGGAAACGACAAGGATAGTGTTTTTAAGCCTAACACAAAAAGCAGTAGTGTATTAAAAAAATAAATAAATAAAACACTTCAGCCCATGCTTTCACACCACTCGAACATTATTCCAGCATTAAGAACAAGTGACAGACCATTACCTTATGTAGTGTAGCAAACTTTTCCAAACAGCTGAACAACCAGACTGTTGTTTAAAACAGTAAAGCAGGACTACAATAAACTTAAAGAAAAGTATGAACTTGGGATGTTTGTAGAGTTTAGCCTCATAAGGCTTAAGTTTACCCTTAGTGTTTTTACATGTTAAGGTGGCATGAGCAAACGCACACTGTAAGTCATAAGCATGTAGTGTTAGTTGTGGGTGTTCCTCGTTAATCCACATTTGAAACCAAAGTTTCAAACCCAAGTAGTGTTCCACCAGTTATTAAAAGAAGAAACTTTAGTTAGTGTTTACACAACATTCTTTGTTTTAGATGGTTTAGATGCTTTAGAAGGACCGCCCAAAGTGCAGGAAGTGCTGCTGGATGACTGGATTTGGAAAATACCAATCACAAACAACTGGGTGTGAACGTGACACAGAGAAACCAATACCATTAACCACACACACACCCCAAAAGAAGAGAGATTGTTAAACCTTCAGATTTGTTTTGGTGCAATGAGATAGAATTTGAAATTATGTGTGTGTGTGTGTGGGCCAAATACAGTTCTACAATCAGCTTTAAGTTCTGGCATTCGCAGAATCCTTTTATAATAAGCATCAAGCTGAAAGTGCAAAGTAAAAGTATAAAAAAATATATATAACATAAGGGCGGGAATCTGTTCATAATATTCAACATCAACTAACGTGAAATATTGGTTTTATAGAGTCGGTGTCTTAATAGCTATACGCCAAAATGACAGTTAGGCCCCGTCCACATGTATACAGCTATATGTGCTCCAAAAACTATTCCTCTCCAGAAGAAGAAGACAAATATTTCCATCCACATGAAAAGATAAAAAACCATTTCAAAACGCTCACATGAGTATGCCAGCCCAGTAGGTGGCTGTGTTACAAGGGTGTAATAATAAAACAAGGTGCAATTATGCAATTTATCACGTAAGAAATTACACCATTTTCATGTGAAATTCAGGGGGGAAAATTATGGTTTCAAAACTACACGTGTGGACGGGGCTTTAGCAGTTGGTTTTAAAATCCTGACCACTTTGATAAGAATTTTGATGGATCTTTGGCTTTAAAGTCTTCAGTTCTTTAAAGAGCGAGACTATCGTGTACCACCTCATTCTCTTACCAGGGGCAATGTATATGACAGAATTTATATAACGCCGCATATAAGAAAACAGAGGGGATGCTGAGGTGAGTGAGTCAGTAAGAAAAAAAAAATAAACACCATCAGGAACAACAGTGAGGCCCTAGAGAATATGTAACACATGACAGAGAGATGTGAATGGAGGACAATCAATCAGACACCAAAAAAGACACAGCATAGGCCTCTATGGAATACATAAGGAGTCCTCCGTGTGTGTGGCTGTGTGTGTGTGTCGGGGGGAACGGAATCACTTGCACCTCCGGAGCACCTCCTGCATCCTCTCTTGCACGTTCTCCATCTTCTCGGTCCACTCCTCACTCAGGCCCTCCTCATCATCGCCAATGATGGCAGCGTAACCCATCAGAGCGATGAGGCCGATGCAGAACAGGTAGGTGAGGCGTGTGCACAGGTTCTCCATCACCCTACGATCTCCTTGTGAGTGAGTCAGGTAGACCTCGAGGATGGGTCGGCTGAAGAGCTTGGGCTTGCCCATTACACCGTCATAGAGTGTGTGCAGGTTCTGGTCGCCCATGTCGTTGGCATAGCTTTCCTCGAAATCATCGCGCTTACGCTCCTTTTGCCCGGGCCGAGCCTCCACCACCTCCATGAACTTACGGAACTGGTTGCGTAGGTTCTGCTCTACGCTGTTGTACTGCCCATCCAATGTCTCCTTCTTGATCTGGAGCAACGCACCACGGTTCTGCTCTGAAAGCTTATCCAAGGCTCGGTTCACGCTGCCAAACTCGCGTCGGAGGGTTTGAATCTCCTCATCATCCACGTGGTGGAGGACGACACGGATGAGTGAGCCCGCCACACCGAAGATGGGGTTCACCACAGCGGCTGCTGATGAGATGGTGGCTACGCACTCCAACACCTTCACCAGGCCTCGCTTCAGCTTGTCTCGGTCCTCTAAGATCTCGATGTCAGCCATGGCCTAAAACAGAAATGTTGGCCTGATGGGGAGAAGAAGAGATACTTTAACCATATTATAAAGACAACTACATTTATTCAGAGCACTTTGATTCAAAACAGGTAATACATACTACAAATACAAAACATAGAATGTAGAATGTAAATGTTTGTGAAGTTATTTAATCTTCAGACTTCACAGTTCCTGGGTTGTTGTTTTTTTTTGTGTGTGTTCGTGAAACTGTTGGTTCATAAAATATAATTCTATTTAATTCCATTTCAGCTCCAGAAAATGTTCAAAAAGTTCAACGGGGTGAATATTTATATAAAGCACTGTATATTAAGTCTCATATGCTGACAGCCTGAAAATGTCTTATGGTAGTTTCTCATAGAACTCTACTCAGATATATTGAGGTGACAGGGCAGCATAATCCTTTGTAAATGCCTGCAGCTTTCAGTATCCTACCGAATGCAAAACACTCATTTGCATATTGCTCTGTGGTGAGTATACCTGAATAGCTCAGAGTGAGCTACATGTCCTTAAAAAGATATCAGAATGTATTCTGAGACTTTTACAACACCTATATTCATCATAAAATTGATTCAATCTGAAATGATAGAACTTTTGAACTTTCAAGGAGTGCTAAATGTTAAAGAGAGACTAAGCTAATAGTCAATACAATCAAAGCCTGAAATTTATCTTGGAAAAGACAAATATTTATTTTTGCGCAAACAATGAAACAGAATCATCCACAGTTACAAAGAATTGGAAACAGTCAGCCAGAACGAGTAACAATAAAAAAATAAAATAAACAAATGTGTTGGTGCAAAATGTCCAGCTTGCTTGACTATACATTCAGCAACACTTAGATTTGTATCATATAATATTTTGCATAATCTATTTAAAGTGAATAAAAAAAGATTTGAATTTTAAGTGCTAAGCCAACAAAAAGGCATAGAACACAATACAAGAATAGAAAGAAACAGTTTTCTTATTGCCCATAATATAAATAGCATAGATTTTGATTATAATTGTCTCAATTATAAAGCAGTGGAAACTAAGACAGCTGTGGTTTAACAACCTTTCAGTGCATTTGGCATCACTCCTATTCGCTACACTCATCCAGGACTTCTTGCATCTTGGTCTGAATGTCGATAACCCTTTGAGCCCACTTTTCCCTGACCTCGTCCTCGTCATCCTCCGTGACTGCGTAGTAGGCCATCAGTGCCATGAGGCCGATTTGGAAGAGGTGGGCCAGATGAGTGCATCTAGCCTCCATGATCTTTCTGTCCCTGTCGCAGTGCTCTAGATAAACTGTCAGCAGTGGCCTCCCAAAAAGACTGTTCTTTCCCATGATGCCTCGGTAGTACACGTCCAAGCTCAAGTCGCTCTTGTCCTTTTCATAGATATTCTTGAAATTCTCCATGTGACGCTCGGCATCGTCTGGACTCGTCCTGACCCGGTCCACCATGGTGTTGAAGGCGCCGTACTGGTGCTTGATGTACTCCTCGTACTTGCCAAATGTTTCGTTGATTTCGCTGATGCGGATCTGGTGCAACGTCTGCTTGTTCTGCTCGGAGATGCTCTCCAACTTGTCATGAATCTGCTTGAAGTCCTTGTCCAGCTCGTTGGCTTCATCTTCCACCAGGCCTTTCCTCACTACACCGACCAGCGAGGTGACGATGCCAAACAGAGGGTCAATGGAAGAGGCGAAGGAGGACACTTTCTCCACGTAACCCAGAACCTTGACCGCAGTTTGCTTGATTTGCTCCTTGTCTGCCATCGATGCAGAGGGGTCGCTGGCTTTGTGTCTACCGAGCCCTTGGTCCCCTGTGATTCTGAAAAAAAGAAGGAAAAACGTGTCAAAGAACCAAAGTAGTATTGCACAACCACTCCATTATGTCTGTCATTATCCAACTACTGAGCCACTACTCATTACACAAGTTAGATATTTAAATGATCCCAGTTCCTCTGTTCATTTTCATGATCTAAACATTTACTTTACTTTCATTACCATCCACGCAGATGTATTAGGGTGCTGTCCAGTTCTGAAATAACCGAGGAGAGAAACATGGTCTGTACCAATAAAATATGCTGATCGTTATAGATCAGCTTTAGAGACCAAGATTTGATCCTAGATTAGATCATTATTATGATACTTATTGAGGTTGTGCATTGAATACCTAACACTAAACCATTAGGGAAGCCTATATAGGTTTCTTCAAAAATCTGGATATAAATAATGCATCACATAGTCTACTGGAAGCAAGTCGTCACTGTTTCCTGAAGTGTAAATAAAGACTAGCTTAATGTCATATTCATATATGATCGATTTTTTTTTTTTATACACCACTGAATCACAGGCTGTAAACTGGTCTCTTAATCCCAAACCACAAACAGTTAGCAATTAGCTGGCCTACTTGTTTTAACATGAGCCAGACATTCAGAAAAAGGACTGTCATAGCCAAAATAAACCCTTACAATACATTTATACATAAATTCATGCAGTTACATAATATAGAGACCGCGTCTAGCACTGAAGCTCTGCCCACTGTCAGGCTAATCTGGTTAGCTTAAAATGAAAACAACCCAAACGACAACTCTCTCAACCCCATCACAAATCAACATCGGTACAAAGTGATTTACACGAGGCATACTGACTAAAACAGTGAACAGGAAAAAACAGAAAATGGGCCCAAGCTAAGGATCTTACCTGCTTTAATGTCTGTAGCTGTTCCCTTCCTAATGGTGCTGCTGTGTTTTTCGTGCAGGCAGCCACTATCTCAACCTCAGGCTGGAGAGACCGCCCCTGCCTCTGTGCTATATATGGCCAGGGTGAGGGAGTGACTCATATCTGAGCAATGCTCATTGGGTTAGGGAGGGGAGGAAGAGGAGGAAGGAAAAAAATGCAGCCGTTCCGCAGTCCCTTCTTACAGCTCAGAAAATGGCTGACACGCTCCTCGCTGCAATTGGTTAGCAGCAATTCAGAAGTATGTATTTGCTTTTTAGACCTGGGCGTATTGAGAAATGAGCAGTCTATAGAAAAATTCAGGAAATGGATGCCATTGTTGGTTGAGGCACTGTAGAGGAACTAGAATTTCCAGATACTGATATGAAAACAAAAAGTGGGGGAGAATTCACTACTGCAAGTAAACAAAGAGCCGACAATTGGGAATGTGGTTGGAAAATTTTAACACTGTTCACATTGTTAACGCAGCTGCTGGACAACTGTTCACACTGCAATCTAATTCTGTGCAGCTGCCCATATAAACAACTGTGAGTGGCTTTAAAGACAGAGTCTGTCCCCGAGTGTGTTCCTGAGTTTTAGACATTTATGACTGTTTTATATTCAAAGAGTATTAATAATGTACTTGTAATGCTTGAATTACTGGTATAGTATGATAAGTGACTCTAGTGGATCTATGTGCAGCTAGAATTTGTGCACAGATGAAAAGGAGAGATATTCCAGCCATACCCTTGTTCATAAGGCTTTCAATTTACTTTTTGATATTTCTGAAAAATTCACAGTATAACACCACAACCCACTGGCATTGTGGTGCATCATGGTATATCCTTATAACGTCATATTTTCAAAGCCGATGTTGTTAAATGGCATTAAACTGCAGCTGCAATTAAAATATCATTTTATCAGGAATAAACGCTAGAATATTTTAAAAACCAGACCAGCCAACCCTGAAGAGGAACAAAGTCCCGGGTGAGGGAGGATGGTGGTGGTGTAATAATGCGATACTTTTTTTTGGCATAGCTCATAGCTCACAAATCACTTGCGGAGAGTAGAAACTGTAGCATTTTAATCCCTTTTCTAATTATCATTACCATTTACAATATTTGATACGTTAGATTTTACATTGTAGAAATGTAAAAAAACAAAACAAAACAAAAAATCGTGAACTTAAAAAGAAAGCTTAAACTTTTTTCCCTTTTTCTGAGAAGAGGCGTTGTTTCAATCATTCAATCACTGGCTTACCTGCAATTTTTATCGGGGATAAGTCAGTCGACTATCTGCATATTTTTGAGCGATAACTTAGGAAGACCACAAATTTTTATCAAAATAATACAGAATTTTTTTGGTTGTCCCTCTGTGGGAACCCTTAGGTTCAGAGGGGGTATGGTTCCATTTTAAAAGTTAAAATAATTTAAAAAAAACAACAAAAAAAAAAAAACAACAACCCCCAGACCTTCATAAAGGGTTAATTAGCCCTTTAGTTACTTCCTGTGTTCTATAATACACTAATAGCTTCTTCTCAGGTAAGACCATCAGTCAACACCCTTCAAGTGAATAGTACAGTATGAACTGATAATAATGCTGCATTCGGCTAGAGGTTGTAACTCGTAATTCCAGACCTCCGACCAGGAAAAACTACAGCAAACGCCCATCAACAAGAAATTCTTACTCGGGGAACTCAGGAGTTCCTCAGAGTTCAGCAAGTGATATCAAATCAACATGGCTGCTCACAGCATCAGCAGTAAATGAAAAGTATCACTTCCTATTTTAAATGAATTATGCTGTATATACTAGCATTTAATTTAGATCAATCAACATACAGACATATTTGCTTGTTAAATCTATAACACTGATTCTACAGTTCACTGTTTTGAGGAGGTAAATATACACTCGTCACAGTTAGCTAGTTAGCTGGTTAGCTTGTTCACTGACAAAAGACAAACATGGAGGCATCCATGATTTTTCGCACAATTTTGTAGCTTGAATGCACAGAGATCGAAAAGAACACAATTCCGAGCTCCGACATCCCACTTCCCGGGTAAGTGGAATACTGCGTGAGATTTTTAATTTAGCCTTTTAATTACATCTGAGAGAATTTTCTTACATTGTTTTGGCATTTGTCTGAAATAGTTAAGTACTGGTCTAGTTTATGATACCATTCCAGGCCTTCATGAAGGGTGTATCTATGGTATGAATGATATGGCAGGTGTTAACGATAGGCCTGTTCGAAGATTTTCCAAAGAAACAGGAAAGAAAATGAAATGGCATTTCTAAAGCCTGTCCTCTCTGCTTAGACAAATATGACTGCACTTTATAGTCTAGTTTTGAGTATGAATAATGTCGAACTAAGGCATTTTATACGGTTGTAATGCTTGAATTAGTGATAATACTAATACTAGAGAGTAATAAAAACAACTCTAGTGGCTCTATGTGCTGCTCTAATTTGTGGTTATATGTCCTATGACAGAGGACAGAGGAAAAGGAGAGAGATTAGACCTATCCTTTGGTAACAGTGCAGTGGTTTTGAACTTCAGAGATTTGAAATTCATAAAGGCTTTACATTTTCCTTTTTTTTTAATTTTGAGAAATTCATAGTACAACAATATAACTCACTAGCATATTGGTGCATCGTATTTTTTGTTTTTAAGGAGGATAACGTTAAATGACGTTACACTGCAGCTGCAATTAAAATATTTTTGATTTTCAGTTCAGAAAGGTTAGGGTTCCATGTAGAACCCTTTTTTTGGACCTGTAGTTATCCTATGACTCCTTAAAGAAACCTTGAACAATAATTTTTCTAAGATCGTAGAAGGTTTGTAGTGTCTGTCATGGACGTTTACTATTTCAGTGAACCATTTGCTCTTTCGTTCTGTGGCTCACTTTTTGTCAAATTCTGAAAAACTGTATACTCTCACCCTTTAACGGGTTTTTGCCTGTCCCTCTGAGGAAACTTTTAAAGGTTCTGTGTAAAACCCTACAACTGAGTGTTTCCCTAGAACCTCTTTAAGAAGCTTAACTAACCAAAAAACGCTTAAAGGGTTGTGTTTAAGAATGTACAGAAAGAAACAGCCTGTAATAGCGTTTATTTACTACCTGATGCATCTTAATGTAAAAAAGATTTTGTCCCACCAGGCATTTAAAGTAATCATCTGGTTCATTGTACGATTCAAGCTGACAGCCTAAGAACCAGATTACAGTGATCTGATACTGAGCATCAGTATGAGGACTGATACAGGCATCTTTTAGCCTTGAATGCCAGTTATTTTTATCTTGACACGAATCAGATCATCTTGCAAGATAATAAAGGACACAACTTTGCAACAGAAAATCACAGAAAAAAAATCTCTTGGTTTGGGATGTCAGGGTCTTAATATCAGTTCATATGCAGAGATCTGACATCAGTATTGCATTAAATCTTTGATGGCTGATATCAGCCTTAAGAACACTTTCTGTTAGCGAAAAGTTGGGCCTTACGTTGCAGTCCTCTCTGGGGGATGTGTACACGGGAAATCTGCGTCCAAACGTAATAGTGGCTTCTCAGGTAAGATGAATTCCTGCAAGAGAAAAAAAGGGAGTTACTAAAGGTCACTTTATGGCTAATAGGGGATTTGAATCAAAAACAAGAGGTGTCCTTCTTATATATACACAGTCTATATTTATATTTACAACTGGTCAAAAATCATTGCCGAACCAAAATGTGAACCAGAAAATTACTTCTGTACAATTCATATACCAGGATTCAGGGCAATTTTTCTATTTAATAATTTAACAAATGGCATTTTAGCTCTAAAATCATTTTATTTCAAAGAACAGTAAGGAAAGATAGTAAAAAATAATACTACTATAGAACATCATTGTCTGTATAATGGTCACAGACAATAACTGTTAGGTTCTCCCTCTCTCTCGCTATGCTGCAAAATAAAGCGTAGCCTACTTCCGCATTCCACGGAGCGCATTCCGCCTCCTGTCAGAAAGACTCTCGTTTTGTTTACCTTGGCCATGTGCATGTGTTATTGTGTTCACGTCATGTCTTTGTCCCCACCTCCTTATTTCTTATTGGACTACTCCCCTGACTCTTCAGCCTGCACCGGCTACACATAACAGAGCTTTAAGAGTTCATTAACACTTAACAAGATTAGATCCGCGACACCTGGAAATGAACATCACAAATTAAACTCAGAACCAATAAGAAATAAGGAGGTGGGGACAAATCGGCAATCGAAACGCCAATAAGGCTCACAATAAATTTGATATGAACGATATTGATATAGATTGGTATTGCATTGCTTTTTACTGGTTTTTTTTTTTTTTTTTCCCTCGGAAACACGAAGACTACTCCATCAAATCAGACACTGAACTATTTGTACATTTGTATATAACGTACATTATTACTGACACACAGTAGTGAGAACTGAAACCTGACGTTAAAAATGACCAACCCCTGGGCCTTTAGGCATCAAGACCCATCAACGCCCTGTTGAAATGATAAGATTGATAATAATAATGTTCTTTAATTAGCTCTTTGATTACTTCCGACAATGTCTGGTATTATTCTGGCATTCATCTGAAATGCTTAAATTAAGTAGTGGATGAGTCTGAGCGATTACGATGCACTTCCAGGCCTTCATGAAGGGTTTATCTGTGGTATGAGTGATATGACAAGTATTTATAATGGGCCTGTTCAAACACTGTTTTCCAAAGAAACAGGAAAGAAACTTAAATGTCTCAATAATATATTGCATACGAAGGTGAAGGTCACTCAAAACTGAAGGTAATGCTGTGAAAGACTTCACTTTGCTTCTTAAATGTTTGGGTTTATCGACCCACCACACCAAACTAGGTGTGTCACAGCTGTTGACAGATGCAAGTGGACATTACCGTATGTGTTTATGGCTAAAATCCAACACTGTCACACTTGTCCTTCACTCCTACTCACTAAGCACATGTCTGTGACACACTATGTGTGTGTTTGCCCAGTATTTCTACAGCACTATTAAATGAATTCTACAGGTTTTCTATTTTTTTTTCTTTTTGTTTGTAGCCAGGATATGTACACAGCAACAACACACAGCTTGGCTAGTTTCAAAATGACAAAGCCGGTTCCCTAAGCAAACCATAGGGGGCGGTGATTTACCTTTTTTTTTCGATCTATAACCAAAATGTCACATTCACAAAAGACATCATGCCACAAAGCCTGAGCTCAAATTTAACCCTTTACATCCCTGATACTTTTAAACACTAAATAAAAATGTGATCCAGTCATTCACAACTGCAGCTCTATAAACAGCCAGTGGATTAATGTCACTTATAGAACAGGAAACATTGATATTTCATTATTTTACGGAAAAGTTCATTCAGTTTTTCTCCCTACAAGTGATTCTTTTATGTGTTTCATTCTCACATTAACCCTTTAATTGCACTGAATCTGGTTTAGGATTAATGTGTGATATCATTTTAGCCTTTGCCTTAATTAACTGAACTAATCACTAAGTTAATTTCTTCTTTTTTTTCATTTTCATTTATTTTTATTTTACTTTTTTGTGTGTGTTCAGTTGATTTGCCAAGTTTCTTTACTTTCCAGTTGCAGGAATCGCGTTGAGAGACAATTCCTATCTTATAACAATCATGACTGGTAGGCAGTTAAAGGGTTAACAGTTTAAAATATGTCTATGTAATAAATAAAAGTGGACATAATATTTCTAGAAAATGGAAATTGCATCACCAAAGCAAAAGTATATAATATTTAGACTATTATTATTTCATACATAATTATTTGCAATATTAGCTATTTTATATCTCGTTTTTGGGAAAAGGGGTGGGGTCACCAAACTTTATTTATTTATTTATATATATATATATATATATATATATATATATATATATATATATATATATATATATATTTATATTTATATATATTTATTTATAATATTAGCAATATATGATACTGATAAACAAAATAAACTAACCTGTAATAAATTCTTTTCAAAACATTTTTGGAGAATAAATAATGGAAATTAGTGTTTGTTTACAAGCATCTGAAACCGTTAAATGGTTAAACACACTCTGGATCGAGGTGTATAGACACACACACACACACACACACACACACACCCACACACACAATCTGTCAAAACCAAGTCAACCACGAGGACTGAAGCTTTTCCACTCCAAAATGAGTTCATTTAGGCCAAAATACACAACCTCACTGCTTCAAACATGTGCATTAATCAATCTATAAGCAATTAATTCAGTGTTTTTAACACACACTTTAAACTTGAAGCTCGAGCGTGGTGTTAAATCCAGCATGAATGAGCCTGGAGTCAGGAAGTAAGCACCCTCCTCATCTACTTTCACTCCTGAGAGAGCGGCCATCTTTAAAGCTCTCTGTCAACACACACTGGGAGTAAATATAATCTATTTGACTAGCAAAGTTACACAGTGTGCACAGGAGATATTATTTGCATAGATATATTCTGTTTGAGAGCCTCCCCTTCTTTATTTAGTACTTTTTTAATGGTTTTATCTCCTTCTTTCACAGGGCATAGCCTAGTTGCTAATATTAGCACTTCCATTGGCCAGAAGCCCTAAGACCAAGAAAAAAACAACTGAAAAACTACTTCAAGAAGACATAACAAGACAATGAAAGGCCCTCCTGTCTACATTTAACAATGTGAGTTGTGAAAAATGGTCCACATATGCTCCACAGCAAAACAATCTCCCAGCTTCCTTCCTAGCTCAGCTATAGCTCCCCCTAGCAGTCTCTCCATGTTTCCTTGTTTGTGCTTAGCATAAGGTCCTCTCCTTTCTTTTTTCAACCCATAATAACCCAATATAACACATCCACTGACATGAATATGAGCCATAACACCTCACAATAAACCCATCCATCCATTGGTAGCCTAGGCATTGGCCAGGATAGCTCTTCTTACCTTTTCAAAGAGCTACCTCCCTCTCCAAAGTCCAAATCTCGACTGTACTTCTTCTTCCCAGCAATCCTTGCAAAAGGGCCACTTCCATGTCAGATCTCTGTGTAGGGGTGTTCATATTGGACCATACCATTTTCTTGTGCCATGGAAGACCCTGGAGGGTCGAAATGGGCCCATTAGGCATGACAAGCTCACAAGCCACCACTTGCTCCAAAAAAATGGTATATCTACAGCCCTCCATTATGCAGCCCCTTCCACAGACTACACACGTCCTCCCCCAGTGACATTCAAATATTCCAGCCTCCCAACATTCAAATAGCCCATACAGAGAGGCAACTGACTCTGTGGAGACAGCTGGAGGCGCACAGAGTCTCAAAGGGTTCATTGAGAGCTTACCAGAGGCTACCACTTGCTCCAAAGTGTCAGAATTTATTATGGGTGGCAAATTAAATTTCAGAGTGGGATATTTCTGCAGAAATTAATTTAATAAATCACGAGGAAAAGTCACAGAAATATAAGATATCCACTAAGAGTGCCGGAGATAGGGAACTGACACACCTCTCCAAAGATGCAGGTGTGTATCCACAAACAAAGACCTGATTATTATTCAGAACAAGCACAGCACAGAGACTTGTCTGCATTATAAAAATGTTAAAATGTTTTTTAGACTCAACCTGTAAGAGATTTTAGACAACTGATCTGATCTGTGCCAAAAAAAAAAAAAAAAAGATTTATTTATTTTTTATTTAACTTGTCTTGGTTTTGTTAGGATGCCATGCAGTGCACTGACAAAAACTGCATGCTAAAATATATATATTATATTCAAAAATAAAATAAAATACTAATTTAATTAAAAAATAATAATAAATAAAATTAAAAAACAGTAGGCTGGTTTTTAGCAAGATTATTCATGCATTATTAAAAGCATTAGGGCGGTTAGGTGTGATGACAATGCACCCGAAAATAACGCGCTTAAATCTTCTGTGTTTTTCGTGCAGGCTGTACTACATGTCTTATTTTATTTTTCTTTAAAAGAGTTATTAGGTGTTTCCATTTTCCAGGTACGCATAGCCTATTATTTATTTATTATGAATGAAGAATTAAGAATATAGCAGGTCAGCGCACTAACTCATCATGGCGCGCGTCATGCTCCAGACCAAAACCTTTCTCAGGAATATCTTAGATGTATAGAATCAAGTAAAAATAACAATAATAATAATAAATAAATAAAAGCACACAGGTCTGACAGACATTTTCCGCATGTGGAATTCCAAGGATAGTCTACATCAGAGGACAGTGCGAGTCTGGACGCGTCCTTCAGCCTATACGTCCCCCAAAGACTCCCCTCGCCCCAGCCCACTTAAACATAGTAAACATAAAGGGCTAGACTTAAAGCTGCAAGCTCCACCCTGACTGTTTGTGCAGTATGCATGGCTATCCGAGCTGTAAAGAAATAAAGGGGCCCGTTATTTAGGCGATTGATTAGCCTAATAATGAATGCGCAATTAGTTTAGGTATAACATGCCATAATATTGCGTGCGAAACAGACAAGACCAAGACAGCACAAAGGAAATATGTAAGGGACCAGGTGCGTGAATAGCTGCTGAGCAACCGCGTGCGCAACGCAAACCGACGCGCAACATAGTGTAACCGGATATAATGTCCGTGTGGGTCATGCTTCATTGTAACAGACGACAAAAATGTTGAAATGAGTCGCTTAGATGCACAACAAACACGTGTACAGGAAAAAATATATATATATATCAATAGTCCGCATCAATCTGGCATCACAAAGCCAAAGCGCAAACCCGGTATTAATGTTCATGTAACCGTAAAGATGCGCGTTCACGTCTACTGCGTTACAGCTGCTCGATATTTAAAGCAATGATCAGATTTTGTCCTACAGAGAAACACTTCTATGTAGTCTCCACATGCAAATTAAGGGAATCCCCAGACTTTGCTGCATCATGTAAATATTTAACATGCAAAAACTGGAGGAAAAAAAAAAAAAAAAAGATTAAATGCGTGAACAAACGCTGTGTCGTTTCATTTTTTTTCTTTCTTTCTTTATTTTATATGTTTCATCTTAACAGCAACCTGGTTAGTTGTATGCAAATAATAGGTATAGAGGAATGTTTCTGCGACAGAAAACATTGTGTTCTATTGTGTAAATATGTTCTGGAATAGTGAGCAAATGTGTGTATGCATGTATTTATTTAGTTTTTAAATCAAAATATAACGTATTAATAGGTGTATTGTTGGATGTAATGGTCTAGACTTTTTTTGTATTAAATAAGTTATTATTATTGTTGTTGTTGCTATTATTATTATTATTATTATTAATTATTCACTGTTCCTGTAAGTTGTGTATGTTTCATACTTACCTAGCTGGTTTAACGGATTCATGAACCGTTAGCAAGATGCAAATTAACTTCCTCAGTTGAGACAACTTGATGTTTACCCCATATCCGTGTCCATGCTTAGGAACGTGTGTGTGAATTTATTGAGATTTATTTGAAACATTTAATTTGTAACCTTTAGTTAGACCTTTATTTAAAAATAAGAATCGCAGCAGATGGGAAGGTCTGATTGGAAGGTTGTGAGTTCAAATCCCAGCATCGCCAAGCTGCCACTGCTGAGGCCTTGAACAAGGCCCTTAATGCTCAACTGCTCAGTTGTATAAAAAAAATTTTTTTTTTAATTAAAAAGAGAGAGATAAATATAAGTTGCTCTGGATAAGGGCGTCTGCCAAAAGCCATAAATGTAAATGTATTCATGAGATTTTGATGCACATCTAATCTAGTATCTGTCCTAGAGAATGCACTTTATTAGTTAATACTTTAACTGCTGCTGCAACACAGTGCTGCAGATTCATTCATTCATCTTTATTTTGGTGTTCAGCGTGGTGGTGAGTCCGGAGCCTGTCCCAGGAACACTGCGTGTGACGCGGGACTTCACCCTGCATGGGACACCAGGCCATCACAAAGGTCAGATGCAACCTAAGCTGTATTTGGAAATGAGTTCATTCTTGATTCCTCAGCACAATATTGCAGTAAATACTCTATAGTTTGTTCATCCGCTCTGATTAATTATTGTGGCATTTTACAAAGACCCACCTGCAGACTGTATGAAGTCCCTAAACTGTGAAACAACATTAAACCTGAATGTCATTTCAAACATACAGTATAACATGACTTTGAAATGCAGTTTTATCACTGTGTGAAACAATACGGAATATTTCCACGTGTAGCAAAAATACACAGCATCTCCTCTAAACTGGTTAATCAATCTGTCCATGATGAGCACTCAAACACACCTGGCCACCTACCCGAAACACCTGGCATTGTTGGGTTTTATGCAAATCTTATAGAAGGGAACAGCCTGTGACCAATAAATGTATTATTCTATTATATTACTCTATTACTTATTATTCTAATATTGTTTGCGGTGGTGATGGACAGGCTGACAGATGAGGTCAGACAGGAATCTCCATGGACTATGATGTTTGCGGATGACATTGTGATCTGTAGTGAGAGCAGGGAGCAGGTGGAGGAAACTCTAGAGAGGTGGAGGTTTGCTCTGGAGAGAAGAGAATGAAGGTTAGTCGCAGCAAGACAAAATACATGTGCCTGAATGAGAGGGATCCAAGTGGAACAGTGAGGTTACAGGGAGAAGAGATAAAGAAGGTGCAGGATTTTAAGTACTTAGGGTCAACAGTCCAGAGCAAGGGGGAGTGTGGAAAAGAGGTGAAGAAGCGTGTGCAGGCAGGTTGGAATGGGTGGAGAAAAGTGTCAGGTCTGTTTTGTGATAAAAGAGTACCAGCAAGAATGAAAGGAAAGGTGTACAGGACAGTAGTGAGACCAGCGATGTTGTATGGTTTGGAGACAGTTGCACTGAGGAAAAGACAGGAGGAAGAGTTAGAGGTAGCAGAGCTAAAGATGTTGAGGTTCTCTTTGGGAGTGACGAGGATGGATAGGATCAGGAATGAGTACATCAGGGGGACAGCACATGTGAGATGTTTTGGAGACAAAGTTAGAGAGGCCAGGTTGAGATGGTTTGGACATGTTCAGAGGAGGGAGAGTGAATATATCGGTAAAAGGATGCTGAGGTTAGAGCTGCCAGGCAGGAGGCCGAGAGGAAGACCAAAGAGGAGGTTTATGGATGTAGTGAAGGAGGACATGAAGGTAGTCGGTCTGAGAGAAGAGGATGCAGGGGATAGGGCTAGATGGAGGCAGATGATTCGCTGTGGCGACCCCTGAAGGGAACAGCCGAAAGGAAAAGATATATATATATATATATATATATATATATATATATATATATGTATATGTATACATACATACATATACACACACACATATATATATATATATACACACACACACACACACACACATTATATATATATATATATATATATATATATATATATATATATATATATATATATATATACCTATATATACCAACACCATTACACTGCCACCTGACTGTCATGTTTACACCAAATGGGGGGAAAAAATATCTGGTCAAAGTTCAAGAAATTTATTATATAAGAAATTTATCATATACAAAAGGTTTCTTGTGCAGTGAGATTCATAGTTTGCACGCTCTCACGAGTGCTGCAGTACAGAGAAACAAGGAAAATAATAATAATAAATAATAGAGTAAATAAAAGATATATGTAAAAATTTGAAGAACAAAAAATTAAATATAACAGTATGTAAGAATTTTTTTTTTTAATGCATCAAGTTTATGTTTATTATATACAGCCGTGGCCAAAAGTTTTGAGAATGACACAAATATTAATTTTCACAAAGTCTACTGATTCAGTGTTTTTAGATCTTTTTGTCAGATGTTATTAACTGTTACTGAAGTATAATCACAAGCATTTCATAAGTGTCAATGGCTTTTATTGACAATTACATGAAGTTTATGCAAAGAGTCAATATTTGCAGTGTTGACTCTTCTTTTTCAAGACCTCTGCAATTCGCCCTGGCATGCTGTCAATCAACTTCTGGGCCACATCCTGACCGATGGCAGCCCATTCTTGCATAATCAATGCTTGGAGTTTGTGGGTTTTTGTTTGTCCACCCGCCTCTTGAGGATTGACCACAAATTCTCAATGGGATTAAGGTCTGGGGAGTTTCCTGGCCATGGACCCAAAATGTCGATGTTTTGTTCCCCGAGCCACTTCGTTATCACTTTTGCCTTGTGGCAAGGTGCCCCATCATGCTGGAAAAGGCATTGTTCATCACCAAACTGTTCTTGGATGGTTGGGAGAAGTTGCTCTCTGAGGATGTTTTTGTACCATTCTTCATTCATGGCTGTGTTCTTAGGCAAAATTGTGAGTGAGCCCACTCCCTTGGCTGAGAAGCAACCCCACACATGAGTGGTCTCAGGATGCTTTACTGTTGGCATGACACAGGACTGATGGTAGCGCTCACCTTTTCTTCTCCGGACAAGCTTTTTTCCCAGATGCCCCAAACAATCGGAAAGGGGATTCATCAGAGAAAATGACATTACTCCAGTCCTCTGCAGTCCAATCCCTGTACTTTTTGCAGAATAGCAGTCTGTCCCTGATGTTTTTCCTGGAGAGAAGTGGCTTCTTTGCTGCCCTTCTTGACACCAGGCCATCCTCCAAAAGTCTTCGCCTTACTGTGCGTGCAGACGCACTCACACCTGCCTGCTGCCATTCCTGAGCAAGCTCTGCACTGGTGGTGCCCCGATCCCGCAGCTGAATCAACTTTAGGAGATGGTCCTGGCGCTTGCTGGACTTTCTTGGGCACCCTGAAGCCTTCTTCACAACAGTTGAACCTCTCTCCTTGAAGGTCTTGATGATCTGATAAATGGTTGATTTAGGTGCAATCTTACTAGCAGCAATATCCTTGCCTGTGAATCCCTTTTTGTGCAAAGCAATGATGGCTGCACGTGTTTCCTTGCAGGTAACCATAGTTAATAGAGGAAGAACAATAATTTCAAGCACCACCCTCCTTTTAAAGCTTCCAGTCTGTTATTCTAACTCAATCAGCATGACAGAGTGATCTCCAGCCTTGTCCTCGTTAACACTCTCACCTGTGTTAACGAGAGAATCACTGACATGATGTCAGCTGGTCCTTTTGTGGAAGGGCTGAAATGCAGTGGACATGTTTTTTGGGGATTAAGTTCATTTTCATGGCAAAGAGGGACTTTGAAATTAATTGCAATTCATCTGATCACTCTTCATAACATTCTGGAGTATATGCAAATTGCCATCATAAAAACTGAGGCAGCAGACTTTGTAAAAATTAATATTTGTGTCATTCTCAAAACTTTTGGCCACGGCTGTATAGTTATCATATCTGTACGCCTAATAGACTGGCCACTTTTAAAATGAAAGGGTTTAATCTCAAACTCAATAACTAAAAACACATAAAAAATACATTTAATCTAACTACAATTTTAATGAAACCAGGAAGCTCTGTTAATATGATACACTGTGTTTTGAACCTACACCAGGATGAGTAGAAAGTTCAGCAATAAATTGCTTGAGTAAATGAATATAATACATGGTACATGTGGTACTGTACATACTGTATTTACCTATTTGTTCTTAAAATGAAATGATCGTAATGGGGTAATGGGGCAGCCTTTGACATGTAACAAGAAGAACAAGCATCAATACTAACCTGGAGAAGTGCCTTTCCTGGGAGAAGCACCATACTGAGGTTTTGGTGTCAGTATAAAAGAATGGACAAGCATAGTGGAGGGGTTAACAGGAAACTGTTTTTAAAATAGATGCCCTATGGAACTTGATATGTCAATGTTATTGTGTTAAATAGTGGATGGTAAAAATCCAGTGACGAGACAGCAATACCACCTCTGTGAATTTAAACAATTTTCTTAACCTATTGACATAATTTGGATATGTTATATCTACTGGGGAGGATTTTGTGTTCCTGGAATCATGTTTGTGTCTTTGTATTTCTATTCAGGTGTCAAAAGAAAGAGACATGGAGAGATGCTGATGCCAGCTTTAAGGTAGATTCAGATAAAATGATCTCCTAGGATTTCAGGCTTTTTTGTAATTTTTTTGGACAAGCAAACATTTGATCATCTGTGAAACAGTGGCTATTAATAAAGTTGATATACTTCAACAAAACCACAAGGAAAATGAGCTTTTCAATAATTTATTCAACAGAAATATCAATAGATGTGATATTCTTCTGTGGAAAAAGTAAGTACACCCTTGGCCTCAGAAGCTAGTATTGCCCCCTTTAGCAGAAATAACTTCTTGTAGGCGTTTTGCATAATTGTTCACCAGGCTTGCTGGAAATTTTGACCACTGCATTCCATGCAATATTCTTTCAGTTGCAAGACTTTTGAGGGTTTTCTTGCATGTTCTGCCCATTTCAAATCCCCCCACAACATTTCAATGGGATTCAAATCCAGGCTTTGACTAGGCCATTGCTCCATTTCTTCTTTTTGAGCCGTTCCTTGGGGGTTTTGCTAGTGTGCTTAGGATCATTATCCTGTTGAAGGTCCACTTTCGGTTCAACTGCAACTTTTCGGCCTCACATTATCTTCAAGCACTCTTTGATATGATGCAGAATTCATAGTTGAATCAGTGAATGCACGCTGTCCAGTCCCTGAGGCAGTGAAGCGACCCCAAACCATCACATTTCCACCACCGTGCTTCACAGTTGGTATGAGATGTTTCTCCTGAATAGCTGTCTTTGGTCTGCGCCAAACATATCTGCTGTTACTGTGGCCAAACAACTCTATCTTTGATTTGTCTATCCAGAGCACATTATTCCATAAGGCCTGGTCTTTGCCTATATGCTCATTGGCAAACTGTAGTCTTGCAAAGGCTTTTTCCTGGCATGCCTCCCATGCAGGTCAAATTTGTGCTCTCAAAATCTCTTTCTGATTGTAGAAGCATGCGCTTTGACACCAACAGTTGCAAGACTTACTAGCAGATCCTGTGATGAAATTTTGGGGTTCTTGGAGATTTCTTTTTGCATCAGACGGTCTGCTCTTGGGCTGAATTTGCTGGGACGGCCAGCCCTAGGACAAACTGGCAGTCGTTTGAAATCTGCGCCATTTGTAGATTATTTTCCTTACAGTGGAATGATGTATTTCAAATAATTTAGAGATCTTTTTAAATCCCTTGCCAGACTCATAGGCATCCACGACCTTTTTTCTGAAGGCCTTACAGAACTCTTTAGATCTTGGCATGATGACACCACACACCTCAATAGCCAAGGGAACACCAGACACTAGATATGAGAGGGGTATAAATAAGACAGGTTCCACCTGCACTCCCTAATCAGGTTCTAATCACTGGCACCCAATCTTCAACACCTGATTCAAATTTTATGGATTTGAAGGTGTGATAAATGTAGGGGTGTACTTACTTTTTCCATGTGACTGATCTGCTTTTTTTGTTAAATTGTGAAAATTAATACAAAAAGTCACATTTATATGTCAAAAAAGCCAACAATTTCCATGGGGTGTACTTATTTTTTCACGACTGTATATTTGCAGTAAAATGTATATTTATCTTCAAAAATCAATCTTTAAACATTAAACAAAGTGTCCTGTCAGTGATTATCTCTGTTCAATAAAAGCACTAAACTGTAAACAATTTGACTGCCATTATTTACTTTTTTTTTTTTTTAATTTTGTAATGTATCAAATAAATAAATGATGTTCAAGACAAAGAATGATGATAAAGCTTTATTTCGTGTATTTTATACATTTTTATACATTTTACATTTCATACATATTTTATGTCATGTTGAGTAAACCACCACTAGTGTTTAAATCTGCAGTTAACAAATTAACATGATACCATCAGTTAACTGTTTGTTTGCATGTCTTTTAACTCATACATGATAAAATATAATCAGAAACTTGTCCTCAGGACCTTAATTACTTAATTGAAAGTATGCACTTCATGAATATAGTGGAAATACAGCGGTGCTTGAAAGTTTGTGAACCCTTAAGAATTCTCTACATTTCTGCATAAATATGACCTAAAACATCATCAGAAGTCATAAAAGTAGATAAAGGGAACCCAATTAAACAAATGAGACAAAAATATTATACTTGGTCATTTATTTATTGAGGAAAATGATCCAGTATTACATCTCTGTGAGTGGCAAAAGTATGTGAACCTTTGCTTTCAGTATCTGGTGTGACTCCCTTGTGCAGCAATAACTGCAACTACATGTTTACGGTATCTGTTGCTCAGTCCTGCACATCGGTTTGGAGGAACTTTAGCCCGTTCCTCAGTACAGAACAGCTTCAACTCTGGGATGTTGGTGGGTTTCCACACATGATCTGCTTGCTTCAGGTCCTTCCACAACATTTCTATTGGATTAAGGTCAGGACTTTGACTTGGCCATTCCAAAACATTAACTGTATTCTTCTTTAATCATTCTTCGATAGAACGACAGATCACAGATAGATGTCCTGACATTTTCCTTTAGAATTCACTGGTATAATTCAGAATTCATTGTTCCATCATTGATGGCATGTCGTCCTGGCCCAGATGCAGCAAAACAGGCCCAAACCATGATGCTACCACCACCACGTTTCACAGATAGTATAAGGTTCTTATGATGGAATGCAGTGTTTTCTTTCTTCGAACATAACGCTTCTCATTTAAACCAAAAAGTTCTATTTTGGTCTTATCCATCCACAAAACATTTTTTCCATTAGCCTTCTGGCTTGTCCACGTGATCTTTAGCAAACTGCAGAAGGGCAGCAATGCTCTTTTTGAGAGCAGTGGCTTTCTCCTGGCAACCCTGCCATTCACCCCATTGTTGTTCAATGTTCTCCTGATAGTGGACTCATGAACATTAGCCAATCTGAGAGAGGCTTTTTAGTTGCTCAGAAGTTACCCTGGGTTCCTTTGTGACCTCATGGACTATTACAGGTCTTGCTCTTGGAGTGATCTTTGTTGGTCTCCACTCCTGGGGAGGGTAACAATGGTCTTGAATTTCCTCATTTGTACACAATCTGTCTGATTGTGGATTGGTGGAGTCCAAACTCTTTAGAGATGGTTTTGTAACCATCGCTTTTTCAGCCTGATGAGCATCAGCAACTCTTTTTCTGAGGTCCTCAGAAAAATCTCCTTTGTTTGTTCCATGATACACTTCCACAAACATGTTGTGGAGATCAGACGTTGATAGATCCCTGTTCATTAAGTAAAACAGGGCGCTCACTCACACCTGATTGTCAACCCATTGATTGAAAACACCTGACTCTAATATCACCTTCAAATTAACTGCTAACCCTAGAGGTTCACATACTTTTGCCACTCACTTTCTCACTCATTTCCCTCAATAAATAAATGATCAAGTATAATATTTTGTCTCGTTTAATTGTGTTCTCCTTATCTACTTGTAGGACTTGTGTGAAAATCTGATTATGTTTTAGGTCATATTTATGCAGAAATGTGGAAAATTCTAAAGGGTTCACAATTTTCAAGCACCACTGTACCTATATAAATTAGGGCACTTTTTGCCTGAGATTACTGACTGGAGCATAAATAGTTGAGCATAGTGTAGTCATCACGGGTTGAGTGTTTGGGTCATGTTTGTGTCAGAGAGAGACGCTTGTGCAATCTTTCTTGCACGGTGCCGCCTGGTAGCTTCTCTCCAGGCTTCCCTCTGCAGCTTCTGCATGGGTTCGGGGAGATCCTGGATTCTTTTTCTCCTGCGGAGAGACCTGGAGGGTAGCAGCTTCTCAAAACACACATCACATGAAAAAAGTTCATGCCAATATTATTAAAAAATGGCTGTAGGAATGGGCAATATGGGCAAGATTATGTCGTTTCATTAGTAGGAATTTGTATACGTTTTCATCCTTCGATAAAGGATTGCACACTCCAATTTTAAGACTTTACGTTGGTGATGATTACTGAGTGAGGAAACCAATGATGCACTGATTTTCTAGCCACAGGTTCTTCTTTTTTGTTTATTTGTTTATTTTGTTTAAAGGATCAAATATTTTCAGTGTGGGGTTCCTCCAGGTTCTCTGGTTTCCTCCCACCTCGGTAGGTGAATTGACCAAAAAGAAATTACACCCAGGTGTAAATGTGTGTGTGCTTGATGCTCAGAGATGGACTGGCAACCCATCCAGTGTGTATTCCTGCCTCACAGCCACTGTTTTGTTCCCGGGATAGCCTCCGGATTCGCTGTGACCCTGGATCAGGATAAAGCGGTTACTGAAAGTAATTGAGTGAATAGGGAAGTAATGCATAGTATACCTTGAGTGATCCTTCTCGTTGCAGGCGAGGAGATCTCCAGATCCGCACAGATCTTTTCTCTGTACTGCCTGTTAATCTCCTGGTCGGTCATGGCATCACCACAGAATGGCACGTGCAATACTTCTCTCTGGTCTGGTTAAGGCTGGAGTGATTGTGGATGTTTCATGTGTCTGGATTTACACCTGGCAACCTTCCACATTTTCTATAACAGGGTCTTCAAAGGTCATGGCAAAATTCTTGCCTGTTATTTCCCAGCATGCTCTTGTAAAGAGGCTCTTCCTTTGACACCGGGACACCATCCATCTCCGTGACACTTTCCTGTCATTTACACAGCTTAAACTTAAATACAGTGCACATGTTTACTAATTTATACAAGTGCAGAAAGTTTTTGCCCAGAGATTACAGTTAATGTACTCTTCACGAGTTGGTCGTCTGGATCATGTGTGTGGTAGCGGCTTGAACCTGCTTTCTAGCACGATCCCGCCTCTTAGACTCTCTCCAAGCCTTCCTCTTCAGCTTCTTCATGGGCTCAGACAGATCGTTAATGGTCTTTCTCTTCTGCTGATACCTGGACGGTGGCAAGATTTCAAACACTCGTATCAAAGAACTTCTGCTCTGTACTTCAACAATCTTCTGAATACTGCATTCTTTGGTAGTAACAATGATGCTAATATCATTCTGATATAAATTATAGAAATGATGCTAATAACATTTATTTCATGTTGGACTAGGTAGTATGGGCAAGATCATATCATTTCGGATTTCGGTTAAGCCCTTAGCAGGAATTTGTATTATATAAACTTTCACAATGCATTGTAATATTGTGACATTGGTGATTAGTTTCCTCACTCAATAACGGAATAACAGAAATGAAAGAAAAAAAACAAACAAACACACTCACATAAATGGCACCAACTCTGACTGGGACATCACTGGAAAGTCTGACTCCTGGTAATGTCACAGCCATCCATGGCCAGGAATCCCACTGAGAAAAGCTGGCCTTCCTGTCTTCCTTGATTATTCAGATATATTTTGCTGATATTGCCCATTGCCCATGTCTAATTTTTTTAGTCCTCTTTTATTAATCAGTCTGCAATCGCTAATGTCTATTGTAAAGACATAAATACCTCACACGTTCCTTTTCCTTCCAGGCGCGGTACTTTTCTGGGTCAGCACGGATCCTTTCTCTGTATCTTCTCACACACTCCCTGCTTTTCACTTTTCCTGTAAGATCATCACCAGGAATCCACCTGGTGATCAACAAATGCACAGAGTTTAATTTCTTGAGATCAGCTGTAAGCTGAGGACCGGTGTTTGAAGATAGAGAGCGATCTGTAGCAGCTATATTTTCTTAGTCAAAACACTCTCGATCAAGCTTTTTTTTTAAGTAATAATGGATAAGAAAATTTTAACTAATAAAACACATCACTCCAAACAAAACATTAACATGACAGTCTAAAGTACTATTCAGACAGGATTAGTTTTCTAGATGTCATGTATTTAATAGCAAGTCGTAATGTAATCTCCATTTTGTACTCGGAACTTGGAAAGCTCCAAGCCAATTTTTCCTCAGGTTTCGATCTAAAAGCATTCCTGTGCATTGGCTTGGAAAAACATGGGTGGTCGTATTTGTATGCCTGGTCTCTATCCTTTTTCCATACCGGGGAGCCTGGAGCCTATCCCAGGGAGCTCAGGGCACATGGCAGGGGACACCGTGGACGGGGTCCCAACCCATCGCAGGGTAGAATCGCACACACATTCACACACTATGGACAATTTGGAAATGCCAGTCTACAACGCATGTCTTTGGACTGTGAGAGGAAACCAGGGTACCCCAGGAGAAGCCCCCAAGGCATGGAGAGAACATGCAAGCTCCATGCAGAAAGGGCGGAGGTAGGACTCGAGCCCCTAACCCTGGAGGTGCGAGGCAGACGTGCTAACCACTAAGCCACGTCCCCCCTCAATTTTTATCAAGTAGAAATTAATGCAAATGTAATCATGTTTACTGTTGGCCCTCCGCCGCCATCTTGTTGTGACGTTAGGTTTGTTTATGTCACAGAACTCACTGGATGTTGCATGAGTTCCCGACTTTGAGTCCCCGAGTTGAATGACCGTTCCGCTGCACCTTTTCCCCGTATCGGAAGTCAGGTTTTTCCACGTCAATTTCCAAGTAAAAAGGATTGCAGCATAATACACACTGATTGGTTTGCCCTTTACTGATCTACATAATTTGATCATTAGTAAGTCAGATGACTTACCTAACTTAGCTAAAACCTCCACGAGTGTCACTTCTCTCAAAAATCCTTTTGAACATTTTCTATATTTTATTGTTCTGCATTTTAAACTTGGTTTCAGTGGGAGATGGTTGAAAAGAGTCTCACTGAACCAAAGACAAAGTGCAAAACCTCTTTTCCCAAAGGATATAATGGAATCTTTTGCAACATGTCAATTCAGACAGCATATACTGTATATTATCTGGAGATACTTCTACTGGTCTTTCTATAGAAGGTAAAACGCGCTGCAATCTTTCCAATGACGCATCAGAATCGGACAGGAGTACAACCCCAAAGATAATCCTGTGTTAATCACATTACCCCACCTCCCCATGTAAAACGAATCCCGTCTGAATAGGGCTTAATACAACACACAATTACTCATGCATACTTCTCTCTGGTCTGGTTAAGGCTGGATCTTGCTGAACTGAATGACTGCGGATGTTGCATGCTCCACATCTCTGCGCCTGGAGTCTGCTGGCAAGTCTGGACATTGTCCATGCCAGGATAATCACACTCTGCTGCAAATGTCTCATCTGCCATTTCACTCTTTAAACACAACGCGCTCTCGTATGAAGGCTCTTCCTTTATCACCAGGCTGCCATCGCTCTGGAAAGATGCCGCTTCCT
This sequence comes from Cranoglanis bouderius, assembly GCA_023630585.1. Classification (NCBI taxonomy): domain Eukaryota; kingdom Metazoa; phylum Chordata; class Actinopteri; order Siluriformes; family Cranoglanididae; genus Cranoglanis; species Cranoglanis bouderius. The sequence continues at coordinate 27,240,693 of CM042539.1, forward strand.
CTCCTCTTTCTTCAGTAACGTCTGTGCTGAAGTCGTGGCTCAGGGTCACCTCAGCTGAGATTTTGTAGTTGGAAGAGATCTGTCGTAAGGTTTGAAGCTCCTGCTCGGCCGCTTTCAACTGAAACTTGAGCGCTGTGTTTTCTCTTTCCGCCTCGGCTAACTTCGCCTCATAACAGTGCGACCTCTTCTCATTCACGTCGCAGAAAACCTTCAGGATGGACATGACCGCCGTCCTGACCGCCGTCTCGACAGCCGAGGCTTCGTCTGCGTTTAGCAATGAAGTGTCTCTGTTTGGTGAAAAATTCATTGTAGTATCAGAGGAGCGAAGCCGGTTAGCGTGCTGTTTGTTTATAATGTCTGCAGTCGAGTTTCACTTTAAATACTGACTCGACAACTTTTTAAAACCGCCAGCTAAAATATATTCTCTTTTTTTTTTTAAATGGTTGCGTTAAGTAATAAGGTAAATACTGCAAATAAAAATAAACATCCTAGAGATCCCACTCCTTGCGTTCAAATGGTTCCGTTTACTTCCGCCGGTCAGAGGTCACACTGCTGCGTTGCATTTCCACTGTGACGCTCTCTAGCGAAATGGCTCGTACTCAAACGAACTGATTTGAAATAAACTTTTCATTTATAAAATAAAAATAAATAAACATTAGGTCATATTATGAAAAGAACAATAAAGTAACATACTAACACCGCCACTGCCGCCAGTGTTACTACTATAACGAGCAATGTGTCGTTCGCGAATGAGTCGGCTCTTCGAGTCGGTTCTCTTAGGTGACCGTTGACATTTGCGAGCCGTTTATTATTATTTGGTTCATTAGAAGGCAGAGTGAGATTTCATGAAACAATATTAATCATAGTTAGCTAAAGGAGAACATTCACTGGTGCAAATATAGGCAACTTTTTTCCGATTTGGAAAAAAAAAATGTTACTGAGCCGCATGGGAGCCAAAAGGGTCGGATATTCTTTGTGAGCTGAGTCAAATGATTTGACTCACAGAAAAGAGCCGGAATTCCCATCGTTTGTGTCTATTTATAGTCTCTGTCTCATTAACATGCCTAGATAAGAGTATTACTCAGATCGAGAACTTCACTGCCTCTGACTTTATACAATGTGTGTATGTTTACTGTAGTTATCAAAATACTGATGATACTATAGTTATAGTTTTTATGGTGTACAGGTATGACTGTTTGATTTAAAAACCAAGACAGAGACATCAGAATGACAGACATGTTACTTTATTTGTGTAATTTAATTTCTAAACCACAACTTTGTCTTTTTAATGTGCACCGGACCAGCAAAACCTTATTCATAAATTCCAGATATATACGGGCATGTCTCAAAATTATTCATTACAAAATGAATCTGGATTATGAGCCCATAAATATCCACTTTCATTCAACTCGATTACCCAAGTATTCATATATACAGTATATACATATACAAAGGGGGGCACTTTTTGCCCAGAGAGGACAAAGGTCTAAGGAAAAAACGTCCTGGTCATAGGCTGTGTGTTTGTGACATGGATGTAGCAGGAAGAGCAGCTTGAGCCAACTTTTTCGCACGGTGTCGCCTTGTCGCCTCTCTCCAAGCCTTCCTCTGCAGCTTCTTCATGGGCTCCGGCAGTTCATTAATGGTCTTTCTGTTCTGCAGATACCTGGATGGTTTGCAAATACACACATCAAAGAAGTGAGTACTTCTCATTTCATTAATTTTGCTTCCTCATTTCCTTTCCTTTCTTCCCTTCCTCGCTTCTTAGCTCCTCCCTCTGAGGATGCAAAGGAAGGAAACAAGGATAGGGCGATTCGAGGACGAACTTGTTTGCCAAATCAGATGTCCTCATTGACTGAGGTGACAATCCAAAGCAACTTATTGATGAAATGAAACTATAACGCATTGTTCTTTAATAAGTAAAAACGTTTTTGGCAAGTCGCTATAGTATAAGAGAAATTAAACACCTCGGGACATGATGTTATTGGAAAATAATCATGTTTGTGGTGGTAACAGTAACTCCACTTCATCACATCACCGGTCATTGATTATTTTCCTATAACAGCACAGCATTAGAGAATACCTTCTCTTCACTTCCATTTTCTCTATATTATTGTTACCATGACAACTGTCAGTACCTCATACAGTACCTCAAGTGGTTCTTCTCTTTCCAGGCGAGGTATTTCGCAGGATCAGCCCGGATCCTTTCTCTGTACCTTCTCACATTCTCATACCGTGTCAGTCTCCCTGTAGGCAAGCACAAGAAAACGTGTGATATATATTGTACACCTTTCTGACCGAAAGAATCAGAATCTTGTGGCCCAACATCCTCATTGGCTGTCCACACTTCTTCTGTGTAGAGTTTTCAAACGAGGCAACAAGCTTACAGTAATCAAGCTACAAAGTTGGGGGAAAAACATGGACGCCTCCAAGAAAGTGTGCGTTTTGTTTAGAACAAGCTAGCCAGCTAATATTGGTGATTATGAGTTTAAGAAATACTTATTTTCTCAAAACAGTGAACTGTATGATCAGAGTTGTAGATTTAACCAACTGATGTGTTTATGGTGGTTGATCTAAAGTAAATACTATTATAAACTCTTTTAAAGCAGTGAAGATATTTTATTTACAGTTGACAGTATGAGCAGACACGTTGCGGCAGCGCTTTAGTCTTTTAGTCTGCTATCGGTACACTCTGCTCAAACAGATCAACCTCCAAAGCGTCACCTTTCAAGCTAATACCCCCTGCGTTCATCTAGTAGATCGCCAACTAGCCAACCAACATCTTCACTACTTCTGCGCTGGATTTCTCGTTAACATGACGCTGGAAAATGGCGAGCGAGAAAAGAAGCTCTTGCTTTTTTTTTTTTTTAGGACTTAAGAGGGAAACCAGGCCGTTATCACTTATGTTTGCGATAGTCGAAATATTTTTAACAGAGCCAGCTATAATAAATGTCCCCCTGTGACATCAGAGAGAGACACAACCGCTAACTTCTCACAGGAATAACGGGGGAAAATACAACACCAAGCAACAAATTAACACCAGAATCACTAAAGACATGACAAATATTTTAATAAACATATTTAATGTGCTTCAGGGTGGAGTTTTCCTTTAACACTCATAGCAAAACCGAACACATCATCTCTTTCTTCTAGAGTGAGAGTTGAGGACAACGACAAGGCGCGTGCATACTTCTCTCAAATCCGGTTAAAACTGGATCTTGATTAACTGAGTGATTGTGGTGGTGGTGGTGGTTGTTGTTGTTGTGTGTCCCGTATGTGTGGATTTGCGCCGTGTGTTGACCAATTTGCGCGTTTTCAACAACAGGGTATTCAAAGTTCACTGCAGAATATTCCTCTGTCATTTCACTCTTTATAAACAACTTGCTCTCGTAAAAAGGCTCTTCCTCTTCCTTTAGCACCAGGACATGGTCGCTCTCTGATGAGACACTTTGGAAAGACGCCGGTTCTTGTCTTCTTTCTTCGACGTCTGTACTGAAAGTCACCTCAGCTGAGATTTTGTAGTTAGAAGAGATCTGTCGTAAGGTTTGAAGCTCCTGCTCGGCCGCTTTCAACTGAAACTTGAGCGCTGTGTTTTCTCTTTCCGCCTCGGCTAACTTCGCCTCATAACAGTGCGACCTCTTCTCATTCACGTCGCAGAAAACCTTCAGGATGGACATGACCGCCGTCCTGACCGCCGTCTCGACAGCCGAGGCTTCGTCTGCGTTTAGCAATGAAGTGTCTCTGTTTGGTGAAAAATTCATTGTAGTATCTGAGGAGTGAATAATAATAATAATAATCTGACTAATTATCTGCTACAGTCCGGCTCAGCTTTAGTGCCAGCACCGCTTAGAACCGGCTACTGAAATAAATATATAATTTTTAATAATGACGTATTACTTTCCAAATTCCTATAGAATCGACTGCACAATATAAATAAAAACAGGCTGTCTTATTCTAATAAATATCCCACCTCATGCAGTTGAATGGTTTTGTTTACTTCCGGCTGTCAGAGGTCAGGGACTGATCTACATTTCCGCCGCGGCGTCCCCTAGTGAACTCCTCCAGTTCGGCACTCAAACGAACTCAGATGAACTGAAATTAAGTTAGCTTACCAAAAGGTTCTTAAAATGGCGTCCAGGGACCCCCAGGAGTCTATGAAGCATGTAATAAAAATAAATAAATAAAATCACAACCCACCATTAACTGTTTTTTCCCCGCTGGTCAGGGGTTGTGGTGGATCCGGAGCCAATCCCAGTTAACCCTGGCTGCAGGTTGGGATAATCCACCCTGCATGGGATGTCAGTCCATGACAGGGCACTGTGCACACACTCATTCACACCTAGGGGCAATTTAGCATAACCAATCCACGTACCTGCACGTTTTTTGGACAGTAGGAAGAAACCAGAGAACCCAAAGGAAACCCATGCGGGAACTCTACACACTACACTACCATGCTGCTCCATCCTACCTATTATTGAGTTTTTATAGTTACTAGCTTTTTTGACTGGTCACTTGAATTTAATAGGTTTCTCAATAACTGAAAAATATGTAGGTCTATGAGTAATGTCAACTGTAATGTAAGTGGAAAATAAAGGGATAAAAAGCTCTCTGCCTCCAATAAGTATCATTGTAGTCATTTTAAAACGTAATGACCCTAACACAGTGGATTTTTGTTTCTACATTTAAGCCTGCAAAACATTTGAGTTTTGGTTACTGCAAAAGTCTAATGCAAATAGCCAGAATGTAACAGTTAACCACACACAAGACAAACTAAAACAGGACAAAGTTTGTGATTGTGAGTCAGATCAAGGAGCAAGGCAATATCATGATATAATGCTGTGATAAATTATGCCACAATACACTTCTCCAATTCGCTTAACAGTTAAAATCTACAATTGGACACAGCTAATTTGATGCTAAGATTTTGTACCAAATCTTTAAAATTGTAAAACCTTTGGTAGAATTATTTGATAAAATTGCTGGAATGTTTATTTTTGTAGATTTTAAAAAACAAAAATATCATCAAACTCTTTTTTTTTTTTTTAATGTGACCCTACTTTGTTGCTAGCAGTTTGTTTGCAAACCTATATATTGTGATAGAATGTCATAGAAGTGTCTTCAAGTATCATGATATGATATTTTTTCATATTGCCCATACCATATCGCCAATCCAATCTATGACATAGAAACTTTTGAATCTCACATAGGTGTTTGACAAGGTTAGACTTTTGTGTTAAATGTTATAGGCCTAGTCTTTATGAATAAACGGAACACATACTGGTGAGGGTTTTGCACCATCAGTATTAGTCCTTCAGAGGGCGCTATCTGACAGGTAAGCAAATGCAAAGTTTAGGAACATGGGCTGTCCTTTTGGACATGTGAATGGGATGAAATATCTAATTACTGACATTTGATTTAAATTTTTGGTTTAGACGTTTTCCATTTCTTTTCTATGACCTGAATGATAGAGAGTAAAGGAATAAAGGAATTAAAAGTTACACTTAATCTGATACGAGAATCAAATGTTGAGCTGTCTAGGGGAAAAAAAACCTGTATTGCACATGAGAGCAAATTTTTTTAAATTCTGTAGTATATGATAAACCCTCAATGATTATAACGAATAATATGCATTTGGTTGTGGGACTAGGTGTACACACACATTTCCAAGTGACACTCATGGATGTGATCCCTTTATCAGCTGCATTCCGAGGGCTTCGTCCCTCTTGAGGCTACTTTGAAAAGTTGTTCAGTGAAGTGACCTGAATTGTAAAGCGAAGTGGGGAAGGTGTTGTGGAGTAGGAACAAGGGTGTGTGTCAGTGTGTGTGTTGGGGGTGGCTTGTCCGTTGAGCGTAAATAAAAAGGGAAGGAGGAGGGCGGGCATGGCCTGTTGCAGCTGTGTGTGTTCGTGTGTATGTGTTTGTGGGTGATTGGAGTGCTGGTGGAGGTACGAACAGTTTAAAAGTGTTGGAGCAGAAAATCTCCCCTCTCTCCTCTGCCGTTTTGTCTTTCCCTCCCTCGTCCGCCGGGCCAGACGTAAAGCAGTAGCAATTTGTGCGATTTCACAGCTCACCGGCTCCTAAAAAAAACCTCTGACAGCCTTCCACCGAGATATAGTGAGAGAGAAAAGGAGGGAGAGAGGATTGGATAATGAAGGGATGATATAAAGTGGCACAAATGGTGGAGAATTTGAAGAACACTCAGAGATTAGTGAAAGATTCAAAGAAAAACATCAATAACTACTGTATCCACTGGACTCCTCTGGATTGTATTACATCATGTGAGAGAAAAGGATCATTTTCAAAAAAAATTTGAAAGGAGTCTTGTATAAACTGGACTCTCCTGAATATAAAAACAATCAGTGAAAGCTTGCGGTCTATTCTCAGACACTTTTACTTAGTCATATACATTCGTATTTGTTCTTTGTTTTCTGCATGGAACTTAATACGTGCCTGGGAACTACAAAAAAACAGGCAAGTTCTGAATCTAACCCTGAATAGCACCTAATCCCTCCATCTCCTCATGTGGTTCCACCGCTCAGTAGGGTTCCATTTGGGTGGCCTGGCCTCTGTTGTGCAATATGTTGGTCTAAAGATGCCTTAGGAATGTTCTGGAGCAAGCTGGACTCACAAATGTTTTACTATCAGCATTTTAGCTATACAGATCAGATGTCTAAAATGATTATATTATGTGTACTTACAAAAAAAAGAAAAAACACAGGACTGTTGAATAATCAATTCTGATTGGTCAGAAGGTGTTGATTAATTTTCTGTAACAGCAGCTCTGACAGAAGTTCCAGTTTATATTATATAACCCTTATATATGGGTTATATTAATAAACTCATGTTACTCTGTCACTGATTATTTTCCTATTTTTCCAGCACACCCTGTGGTGTTTTATTCCTTATATATCAACATGCCTCATTAGGAACTACTCCAAATGTTCTTGGTTTTGATGAACTAATCAGAGGCACTCAAGTTAAGAAGTGTCACCTGAACGTTTTGTCTCGAGCAGCGCAGGACATCTGGCCTGGCCTTTGAAGGTCAGCCATGGGACAAGAATCTCCTTTAATCCGTCCAGCTGTAAGCGAAGGCGGATTTCCTCCCCAGCTTAGACCATTTCCGAAAAACTCCAACAGCATCTGATCACAGTGCAGCGTCAGTTTCTAATTCTCACAGCTTGATCGTTATGTATTGCCTTGTTAAGTTCTTTTTTTTTTCCCATACACATGAACCCATGTGTAATATTGCTCCAAATGAAGCAGTATATGAAGGTATAAAGGTCAGGAAGGAACATAGTCATGATTAAGCATTGGCCTTGAAAGCATTTGGTGTGGGCCCCTGTTCTGTCACATGACTGCTGAATTACCATACAAGGTTGAGGGGTCAAGTGAAGGTGGCTTCCCCAACCAGCCAACTGCAAAGCTTAGGGTTAAGAGATCATGGAAAAGCTGCCCCATTGGTTGACTTTTAATACAAATCAAATTAACCACACGCTGTCCTGCATTTCAGGTGAACTTGCCTATTAACAGAGGAAGAAAAAATAGGACATTTAACATTCTTTAGATACTCTGTATGTTTAAAAAAAAAATTGGAACGGTATTCTAGTAAACTGCTTCATGGAGTCTGTAAGCATATATGTAAAATGACACTTATATACTGGCAAAACTACCTTAAAATTCACTTTCTAACCCCTAAATTGTATATAATATAGTGTTGGTGATATCTGCATTCGGAAAGCTAATAGAGAAATGTAACGTAGGATGCATATAGTATGGTACCAACTCATTATGTTCATATAATTTGATTTCTTATTCCCTGACACTGACCTTCCCTTAGCAGCAGTCGTTTGCCACACCGTGATTTATTGTAGAATAAATCTGTCGGCTCCACTGAAATGTATTTAAGGCCAGGGTCACTCTGCGGGTCAGACACGGCAGCCAATAAACTAAGAGAAAAAAAAACGTTGGGGTCAGGTGCTAAAAAGTGGTTATTATTCATTACAGACACAGGTCATGGTTAGTTTGGGATGAAACCGGCACTCACCCATGTCGATCCTTCACTTAAAGAAAAAAACTTTTGTCCTAGACAAAGCCTCTGTGGAACCTGCCTCGAGAGTCTTGAGAATCTATTCAGCGGAGTTCATATTATAAAATTCTATGGGGGGAGAAAAATAACGTTACAGTATGTAGTTAAATTCCTTTGTTTGAAGTGTGGAGCACCTTAAACATTTTTTTAAGTTAGAATGAACAAGCAATAATCAGTCACATTATAATAAATGATTGTACATGTATGTAATATTGCTGTTTGAGCACATGGAGCATAAGATTAATTTAGAAAATGCAAATTAGGAGACATTTTTATGTACACATTTATGGCTCATTCACAGGGACTTGTACGGTGGACACGTCATATAATCTAGGCCTGATAATAAACACATTTTAAAATGTTACTTAACAAAGAAAAATGTGTAATTGTCGATACGCTGAAGTTTTATGTAGAAGCAGTAGATTCTCTGTAACATGGTAAGCTGCGTTTTTGTATATTATTATTAATAAGAGAGAGGCTGGTGAGGGAACGGCTGTTTATAGCTGCTATAACGTAGGCGAGAACAGGAATTAACTTGTTTTGTGGATGTTCTACAGCATTAAATGTAATTATATATGAATAAAAAGTACAATATGTCTCTAGTGTATGGGTCCACCTGATGTCACTTTTGACATCATCATCTTTAAGAAGGAAACTGAAATACCCCTTTACCCAGAATATCAATTCAGTTTAGCACTGAAAGGCAACAAGTCGCCTCACTGTTTAGTAAATCTGTAGCTATGGTTATGGAATGAAGAAATAGCTGAAGCAAATGGTCATGTGGTACGCTGTGGTCCCAGCAGATTGTGGCGTCATGGGAGAATGGGGGGAGGGGGTTTGGGAGCTGGAAGATGAACCAGATGTCACCATTAATGAGGTTTAATCACTAATCGGACATCCTGATGAAGCCCTGTTGATAATTTACCAGAATATGCATCTGCAAGAGCTTCACAAACAAGGATAAAAAGGGACACTGAGATTTTTTTTTTCTTCCAAAGTTCTGGTAAGACTTTGCTGTGAAGCAGAAATAATAAGAACTCAAGTCAAATGGGCTTTTAAACAGTAGACAGCTGATGAACGTGCCACAGCTTGGTCTAAAGAGAGAAAAGGTTTTTGTTTGCATGCTGCTTGGGGAATTAAATCGAATGGTCACATTCAGTAGTTCATGTAGTATTTATAATTTTATGTAGTGGCTGATTGTACTTTCCCACTAGGAGGTTTATTCCTATTAAGTGCTTGATTTTAGATCATTTGAACTGATTTATTATCAAATGAGTGTGCTTCAGTTCTGTAGTACACATGAACCATGTGTTTGTCCACCGGATATTAAAAATAACCCACTGTGAAAAATATTGAAATATTTGTGATATTTAGTGATTCTGATGTTGTTGGGTTTTTTTTTTTGTTTTTGTTTTTTTGCAAAGTTAGCATTTGTGTGTTTCTCTGATGTCACAAGGTGACACTGTTGTTGCTAGTACAGTTACATTGGGATTTCATAGGAGAAAAAAATACAAACATAAGTGATACTGGTCATGTTTCACTGTTAGCTCCTAACAACAAAAGAGCAGGAGCTTGTTTTCTCACTCACCATTTTCCAGTGATGCCCAACTTCATATTAATGAGAAATCCAGCGAACAAGTAGTAGAGATGCTAGGATCAAAGTTCCAGAATGCAGTGGAGTTGTACGAGAGCAGAAACTCAGCTCGGCTAGTTTAGCCATCAGTGATATTGACAGCGATATTAGCATGAAAGTTGAAGCTTTGGAAGCTGATCTGTTTGAGCAGAGGGTCTTGTTGTCATTAGGTGGAGGTGAAACAAGGAATGAATCCCACTGCACCATTATCAGCGGGTAGTTGATCAGCATTGTGGGTAATCAATAACCAAAGTGAAAATAGAGCAACATGTTAATGAAAGTTTAATTAAGTTTAAAATATACTGTGTGTATATATATATATATATATATATATATATATATATATATATATATATATATATATATATATATATATATATATATATATATATATATATATATATATATTAGATATGATAAATATCTATTACTCTAATATAGATTAGAGTCAGGGTTAAAACTCTCAGAGTTTCACATGCTAACTATAAACAATAATATGCAACTTGTTCAAGGTGGATTTAAGGGTAAGTAAAAGGAAGCACAACAGATGAGAGGTATTGAGGGAAGGATAGAAATACAAGGCAAATGCTTATGATACAATTATTATCATTCACTGACACTATACTCTGGGCCATTTCCTTGCCCTTGGCCATGGAGTCGTCCTCAGGTCACTGGATGAACTCGAGTTGGCCTTACCCATTCATCTCACCTAATGTGGCGGAGTCACTGTAGTGAAAAGCTGTCAGGGCCACGTTCCACTTACCATCCCTTTTCCCTACACGCATTTCAATTACACGTCTCAAGTGAAACTCTCAGCCGACTAGAGGAAGACCTATCTTAATTCCCCCACTATGTAAGATGAATACTAGCCACCTTGCCGTCTTTATCGATTAGAGTCAGGGTTAAAAGTGTCGCAGACGTTGGCTAGGGTGCGAGTTACCCAGCAACGGCCCCTTGACCCCCGACTGTGCCCTTGATTTCTTTCCCTGAAGCTTGGGCCTTGATTTCTTTCCCCCATCTGTGATTAAATGCTGCCCCTTCCCGTGTCACCCCGACCTTAACCCTGCACCTCTCTACTCCCGGATCACTTAACCTTGAACCCAATTACAAGATAAGGTTGCTTAAAGGTGACCCTCTCTTTGCTTCATTCAGCTAATAGGACTGCGGAGAAAAGGGCCGGCGCAGCTGATATGCTTCTAGCTAATTCACGGGGGGTTGACAAAGGTCGGATCCCAAGCATAAAGAACAGCTTCGATCCGTCATGCAAAACGAAACTCAGCAATACACACGCCGGCATCCGGGGTAAAGCGCCAAGTCTGCAACCTCTTATTCAAATAAGATTGGTCAGGTGCACTGCAATCAACCGCGGGTTAATCTTTCAGTGTTAACATTTGCAGTATTATGTATTACTTGCAAGCTGGCGTGGGCGCTTTTCATGAATGAAAATGCAGCAGTGACATCGCCGCTGTTATCGAACCAATGCAGCTCCATTGTGATCATCCAATTTTACCTCAAGAGCAATTCAGTCTGCGCTTGACGCCTTAAGTGCTTTAAGAATATCAATCATAAATGGATCAAATGGATCATTAAAGAATATGAATCACAATGAATGAAAAAATGTGAAAATAAAGGCACTCAGTTCAAAGATTTGTTTCAAATAATGTGACTTATTTTTCTTGTACTGTATTTCACAAGATGCCGGATTCAACAACTTGTTAAACCACAGTGTGAGACATTTAAACCTTAACTGCATTAGTTCCTTAATTTGCCTTTGTTTAAAATGTGTGTAGTGTAGTTAAATATGTTTAAATTAGTTATTCTGAGTGCACAGTAGTAGTTACATTAAAGAAGAGTAAATTGCTAGGGGCCATTTTGTGAGCATTTAACGATATTTTACGATATTTATCAGTCTAGCTTCACTGCGTGTCATGGAACATTGCATTTGTCTGATTCATTCAATGTTTTGCATCAACAGTTTGAGCAAGCACTCCATATTAAGGATTGAAAAGAGACTGATTGAGATGGTGATTCATTGCCATCAGCTTTTATTCAGCTTCTATTTGTCATTATGCAGCAGTCAATTCGGAAAATAATGACGGTAAATGCTACAAGTCAACTGCTAGATAAAAAGGAAAAGAAATGTAACCTACTGGATGATGCAATACAATCAAAAACCTTTAAAAAAATTGCAGATAACTAAGGAATAATACAACATGGTGTGCTATTATAGGAAATTAATCAGCAAGGTTGACTGTGTGTGCAGTTACTGTTACCACCTGTTCATTATTCTCCAATAACAGCACATCCCGAAGTGTTTTATTCCTCTTATACTACAGCAATTTGCCAATGCTAATCATTGTTCATTTCTTAAAGAATGACACGTTATATTTAATGTTGTGGAACCTCCACGAAACAAGATAGTTCCTGTTTTCATTTGTTATAGCAGCTGTAAACAGTCATTTCCTCACTAGCATCTCTTTTTTTTCTCTCTCTTTGTTGACGTTTTAAAGACAAATAAAAACGTTCTGAAGACTGAAAGCGTAAAGTTACAGCTTTGTGTATGTTACAGCATCTCTGACTGTTACAAAGTGCTGACACTGGAGACTCCTTCCAAAAGTAGCTCAAATCAAAGTCTCTTCACGACTATGCACGTTTAATTTGTTACTAAAGAAAGAATAACGTATTAGAGTGAGAGCAAACCGGATTTGCAGCTACCGTCAGAGTTGCTGTTGTAGAAACTTACACACCTTCTGACCAATCAGATTCGAGAATCCAATTGTGTTGTCATATCATGTGCATCTTATTGCGTAATTTGAGGTTTCGTGACATGACAGTCTGATGTTCTTAGAACCTGATCCGCATTTTGTTTTAGGTCATTTTTGACAGCTTTGCATGTGCGTGTGTGTGTGTGTGTGTGTGTGTGTGTGTGTGTGTGTGTGTGTGTGTGTGTGTGTGTGTGAGTAAGAGAGAAAGAGGTCAGTACGGTAAAAAATTGTTGATATGAAGCTGAATGTTTTTGTTTGGATTACACAGAATTGAATCACTCTCTATCGTGTCCTCACACAGTTTACTAAAAGTGGAAAAACAGGAATTGAATTAAACGTTGTTGGGTTTTTTTTTGTCTGTGTGTGTGTGTGTGTGTGTGTGTGTGTGTGTGTGTGTGTGTGTGTGTGTGTGTGTGTGTAAACAGCCATCCACATGACTAATGAATGATGCTAATATGCTTGTATAGCACAAGACACATGTAGTACAAATGGAAAATGTGTTTTTGCAGTCATGCAGTTAAAAATAAGTACTTAACACATGAGAAAAAAGGAAGCGAAAGAAGAAGAGAGAGAGAGAAACAGAGAGAGCGCTAGTAGCAATGTGGAGTGTTGACCGGAGCTTGAACCTCCCTCTGAACTGGATATGAACTCTCAACTTGAACATCGTCGGTCACAGATCTCCCTGGGAGCTTGAAAAGAGGGCAGCCAATCCTGAGAGCAACACGAAGGCACGTAATACACACTTACAAACACTGCACACACACGTACACACACTTACTCGCTCATTCTCACACGTCTGCAAAAGACTGCAAAAGACTCATCTGCAGCTTTGAAGGTCGACCATGGCTGTTCCTTTGTTGGCATACACTCAATAGTTGCCTGAGGTGTGTGTGTCAAACATACACACACATACACACACACACACATACACACACATACACATACACACACACACATGCCCAAAAGCACCCGGAACGTAAATACCAAAGTACAGTGCAAATACTCATACACCAACGTATATATAATCTCTCATTCCCACACACACACACAGTGTTCACACACACACAAAAAACCAACATGCAACAGTGCTTAACACCTCCCACTCTGACACACACTTTGGGACGAGTGTAAAGTGCTCTGCAGGGGTCATGGATGGGTCATTATCAAAAAATACCTACCCCATCTCTGTTTAGCATCTGTGATGCATCTGTGATGCAAAATGCCATCAGGAAGGACACACACACACACACACACACACACACACACACACACACCATGTGTTGAGAAAGCAAAGAAGAGATTTTCACCCTAAATCCTGGAGTAAATCCCCTAAACAAGGCTCCGACAAAACATTGAGGCGTATTTTGCATAGAGCGCAAAAATTAAGTACCAGAACATAAGGAGTCTTAGCGTAATTGCAACACACATACTTATTAGTGTCTTTAAGGTAGGACTGCTACTCCAGTAATTACAGAAAGGTTATAAGAAGGTACACTACATTTAGCTAGGTGCTAACACTGAAAAATATTGTCAATATGAGTATTGTGACTGGAACAGAAATGCTACATACTCTATAACTATAATTTTATACTCCGCATTCCAGCTGGCTAGATAGACATTTGTTAGCATCCGCGATATCCTGAAGTAAAGGCTGGCCCAATCAGATAGAAAGCTTGTAACTTGGTACTTCTGACTAAGAGAAACCAAAGAAAACACCCCCCCACAACTTCCTGAGTTCAGCACATGACATTAAATCAAAATGGCCGCTCACAGTGAAGTATCACTTCACTACTTTAAATAGAAGTATTCACTTTAGATCACTCAACATGTACACATTAGTTGGTTTCATCCGTAACACTGTCCATACATTTACTTGTTTTACGTAAATTTAAGTAAATACATCATGTTCATTTATGCTAGCTGGCTAGCTTGTTGCTAACAAAACACATGCTTTCAATGGATCTTGAACGCACCGAGCTCAAAAATGATGCAATTACGAGTTCAGACTTCAAGTCCGTGTTAATTTGTATGCAGCATATCTTATTTCTCTGCTGAAAACAAAACAAAAAAACAATAGAAACCATCAATACAAATACCATTACAACCCAGCAGCTAACCATTAAAACCATTACCATTATTGGTCCTTAATGGTATCCACTAGACATAACACACCACCAAGAGAAGGCAACAAATTACCAGTAGAGACCCACAGGGACCATTACAGTTTCCATTAAAACCATTACAAATTCTATGAGGGTTTCTACTGCTCTTGGTTTTTTTTGGGGGTTTTCCTTTTTTTTTATTTTTTTTTATGCAGGGTTGTCCAACAGCATCACATTGTATCCTCGTAATTCTGTTCACTACAACAGAGTTCAATTAAAGATTTGAACAAACATGGCAGACGAGTTACTATACGGGTTAACATACGAGTTACCCATAGTTAGTTACCTAGACAACCGTGAACTATGTTATCTAGTGAACGGTAGTTAGTGACTGGAAAGTAACTCGAAGAGCCGACTCGTTCGTGAACGACACGTTCATCCTGGTCAGCCTTCGGTATCCAAATTGATCACTGTCACTATTTATTATGCAAAGTAATTTGCAAGTATTATCCGTGATTTAAAGTTTGCAGTTGAACACAGAGCCCTGATTCTTTTTAGTAAGAGAAAATCTGATGGAGTCAGAATGAACCTTTCTTCCTGGTGCCTCTTTCCTAGTTTGGTCCCCACCACAATGATGTCCAGTATAAAAAGCTTTTTATCCAAACCTTTCCCACATCTAAGAGCCCATCGCCCAGAACAAGCAGCGTGTAAGTTATTTGGGACAGATGGAACAGTATTAGCCAGGTCCTCCTACCCCCAGTTCCTCTGCATGGAGCTGTGTGTTCTCTGTGTACGAGTCAAAGGTTCACTCTGGAGGCCTTGTGAGGGCGCAGGCATGTTCCTACACTTCCCATAGAGGAATGTCTGCTTTTTTCAGGCCACTTAAACTCAAAACTGTGCCGCCGTTGTCGTGATCAAAGACTTGGCTTGTCTTTTTTGGTGTAAAAGGGGACTTCCCTCATTGTAACCTGGACTTTTGGATTGTGGATAATCCCGTTCTTTAGGTTGAGTGCTCGAACAAAATTTGACATACAGTATGCTTCTAAAATTATTTTAGGATAAGTTCATCACAATGTGTGATGTCAAGGGTTCAGTATTATCCTTGTACTTGTACCCATGTATAAAAAAATATCATGTGCTCTATAAATTCACCCTTTTTGATTTCCACAAAAAGTCATTATTTTACATTTTTCACGTTCTAATTTCAGGTCTGTTGTAGAATCCATGATTTGGTTTCACATTAAAGTAGACTAAACTAACATTAGCTTGTTTTCATGCTTCATTTTTACACTTATACACAGTGAATGTGAATAATTCTCTCTGTGTTATCTTTGCACTGTGCGTATATGTAAATATGTGTAGTGTTTATCCTGTGCATTTCAATGTCCTCTGTTCTTCAGCTACAGTAGGGCCCAAGATTCCAAATTTGCCCAAAGTTTATTTCTCCATCATTTACTGCATTACTTATGAACTTAAGCATTAATCCACCACAAGTAATGTCAACAAAGTAATTGATTTATTTCTTTAAATAATGAGCAATGAAAATAATGAATTACGTGAAGCCACAATACTGTAATTCCACAATAAGAAAATATAATAAATAACTGATATAAACTAATGTTTAATTAGTCTGTATGTGGTGGTTAATTGGGAAACTTTATGAGTGTGGCTGTATTTGGGTTTTAGTATTTACAACTACTAACCTGAATACCAACGTTCAGTAACGTCCTGCTTTGCATGAACATTAGTCAATACTGGTGTATTTATTTATCACTTCAACATACAGTACATCAATTAATACAGCTGTTAACATATTTTAACATTGTGGTTTGTTAATATACTAATTAATATTTTGAATTTAGGGCATATTTATGTAATAACACCCATGGTGTCAGTATATTTTAGAAATAATCAACTACAATAGCATACAATAGCATGTAGTCTTTTGACTTTTTTTATTCTTAAAGCTGAGAAGCTATGCCATTTTAAATGCACTTTAACAAAATTTTCTTATAAATAACAAATATCTAAAATAATAATAATAATAAATAAATAAAAAACCACACACACACACACACACACACACACATCCATCTTTTCCTGTAAGATATTTCCACTGCATCGATCAGTATATTAAAGATGTATTTCTTGTTAACGTTATTAAACAACGGCTTGATCTCACATTATTTCCCCCAAAGAAACGTCTGTGCTGGAGATTTGCATGCCACAATAAATTTCAAATGACATTTTTAACACGTGACCATGAAGCAATTAATTCACCAAATTTGTTTTCAAAAACTGAGTTCCATGATTTTCTTTGTATTTTTCTTTGATGTATTTGTTTTGTGAATCAGAATGGGATTAAAGATGGAATATATCGAAAAAGCCAACAGGTTTCTTAAAAAGAAGACAGTAGAAAAATAATTTATGAGGAACAACATAGCGATCGTGGAAACAATTACAAAAAGAGGAATTTTACGATGTGTTAAGTGATGGCAATACTTCGCTGAACATATTATCATGTGATGTTTAAATGGAGAATAGATTGTGTAATCTTTTCGATTTAGTTACTATATGTGATCTACTGCTTGTTATACTTCACTTAAATATATACACGTCATATATTCACTTTAATATACTATCTTCTATATATACTACATTATATACTATAGAATTAGTACATTGTGGCTATTTACAGTTTCATCAGTCGTTTCAGTTCCTTTAAAAGTGACCTTATCACCAGACAAAGCCCTTTAAATCATTATGTCCCCGCTGCATGCCGAGGCTTCTGAGAGCTGAGATGTGCCGCTCACTGTAGCAATGAGCGGAGCAACAGCTGTGGGATGGAGTGGCCATGAGATTGGAACAGGTGGGTTAGGGCCGAAGGACTCACACCCACACAGACACACACACACACACACACACACACACACACACACACACACACACACACACACACACACACACACACACACACACACACACACACACACACACACACACACACAGCTCTACGGGGAACGGCCATGGGACAGGTGGAGGAGCCGACAGAGGCTGTGGCGTGCCTCAGAATCGGGTTTCAGATCCACCCGTGGGGGGGCATGGGGGGGCTGAGACATTCACAGCCTTGAGATGTAAAGATGATTTACGGATAGACACAATTGATGATAAGTGTGCACTTGTATCAACAACAAGAAGAGAGCAAGTGTTTATGTGGTTACCTAGATAACTGCACAACCAACACTACTACTACTACTACTACTACTACTAATAATAATAATTATAATAATTATAATAATAATAATAATAATAGGGGGACACGGTGGCTTAGTGGTTAGCAAGTTTACGTCGCACCTCCAGGTGGGGGTTCGAATCCCACCTCCGCCCATTGTGCGTGGAGATTGCATGTTCTCCCCGTGCTTCAGGGATTTCCTCTGTGTACTCTGGTTTCCTCTACCACTCCAAAGGCATGCATTATAGGCTGACTGGCAATATCGAATTGTCCATAGTGTGTGAATGGGTGTGTAAGTGTGCGCAATTGTGCCCTGCAATGGGTTGGCACCCCGTCCAGGGTGTCCCTTTCCCTGTGCCCTGAGTCCCCTGGGTTAGGCTCTAGGCTCCCCGCAACCCTGTGTAGGATAAACGGTACAGAAAATGGATGAATAATAATAATAATAATAAAAGAAGGAGGAAGTGTTGTGAAAAGAAGAGGCCATCTCAGAGAGAATTACATCACGGGCTAGATGTATTATCAAGAAGAGAGATGTGTGTTATGCATAATGTATGCAATTAGCTTTATTGTTCTGTGTAACTGAAATGAAGATGCGGTAAATATAAATATAGCAGCCAGAGGTTTTCATTTACATTTCCCATTCTGTCAATAAGGACAGTTTTGTTCTGCTGCACACATGCCACTTACTATTATGGAGTATACACCAATATATGCACTCACCCGCACATAACACATCTACCCACACATACACACACACACACACACACACACACACACACACACACACAGAGAGCACATGAAAAAAAAAAAAAAACCCTCTGAGAATCATGCAGCTGCAGCACCCCGCGCCATTTAACACTCCTGTGACCTGACACGTCCGGGTCAGTGAATTCAGCCGGGAAACAAAGACAAAGCTGGTCCCAGAATGTGAGTCCCCAATTACCCTTCATACAGATCTGCAGGCCACAATGCTGCAGGTGAGAAGTTGGACTGAGCTTTTGGTTAGGTCCTGACACACACACACACAATGAAAGGGCATAGGAAGGCCTCACGTTTACAAAGAAAAACAAGAACCAAGCCCATCATGAAATTAAGGAATAAAACAATCAGCGACAAGGCGGTATGATGAAGCAACGTTACTGTTACCATCCCAAAGTCATTTATTCTTCTTATACCACAGCACATTGCCAACAGTTACCATTTTTATTTATTAAAGAATGAAATATTGTACATTTTATAAATTTATACTTGTTTAATTGTGGAATGTTCGCAAAACAAGTTAGTTCCTGTTATTATTTATGTTTTAGCAGCTGTATATATTCATTCCCTCACCAGCCTTTCTTTCTTTCTCTCTCTGGAAGTGAAAAAGACAAGAAAATGCGCCTAATTACCAATGAAATATATAATATTTATATAAATAAACCTGGGAATCACTTTGTAACGCGATCTTCCCTTCGAAGCGTGCTGTTATAGAAAATGAATCAACACCTTCTGACCAAATCAGAATCGAGAATTCAACAGCACTACAGTATAAAGGGTTTTATCGTTAACACAGTGATTAGCCAGGAGACAGACTCACGTTTGAGTCATATCTCCAGTAAGGACATTAATGTAATTTCCTTGAACTTGAACTTTGAAATAAAGATATCAATGAAAAAATTTTACTGTTTCACCACTAGGGGCTCTGTGTATCAAGTGTTCCTTGGTCACAGGCGCACTGTGTTTGATTAAATGCATCAGAGAGTCATAAATATATAATACTGATGAATTTTCAGCAAAAATGACAAGGCCCTTTAGATATGAGAATCGGCTAAAAGAGTTGAATCCTTAGAGAACATCACTACAGCGAATAACCAAACGCCACAGAATAAACGAACTTAGCAAAGCCTTCAGAACATGTTAATAGCAAAAATTCTCAGTGACTTATTTATGGGAGTGTGTGAAATTAGGCACAGGTGAGGCTGATTACAAGTCCTGTGATTACGAACAGGGTCATGTAACGGGTCATGTGATATGGTTTGTAGTTCACTGTCGTGCCGAGTGTCATGGGAAGTGGATATTTTTCAGTGGTGTATCAATTGGGTTGTAGCTGGAGACGTGACTCTAATGTTTCAGAGTTTAGTACGAACCGCAGATTACGGCTAAAACTAATGATATTCAACACAGTGGTTTTCATGCATTAATAAAAAAAGAGGTGCAAAGTAATAAAGTCTAATTATTTTGGTACTGTATAGTCATCTGCACAATTTTTTCTACTCATTACATTTTTAAAAATCTCTATATTTCTCTATAATCACACATTTGTAAGGTGACTTTTTTCATAAGGTGACTTTTTAGCATTAGAGTAGGTTAGGTTAGGTTCAAGGACTCTAACAAATTAAAATGAGTATGAGACCTGATGGTTTTTTTTTTTTTTTTTCACAATATAAAATAATAAATTGTAGCTTAATTACTATAGAAAGAAGTCTTTGAGTCTGATGAGGTTGGAGAATACATGGCAAGGGATCTGAGACCATTCCTCCATGCAGAATCTCTCCAGATCCTTCAAATTTCGAGGTCCACGCTGGTGGACTCTCCTCTTCAGTTCACCCCACAGGTTTTCTATGGGTTTCAGGTCAGGGGAGTGGGATGGCCATGGCAGGACCTTGATTTTGTGCCAAATAAACCATTTTTGTGTTGATTTTGATCTATGTTCTGGATCATTGTCCTGCTGGAAGATCCAACCACGGCCCATTTTAAGCTTTCTGGCAGAGACAGTCAGGTTTTCATTTAATATCTGTTGATATTTGATAGAGTCCATGATGCCATGTATCCTAACACACAGCCTTCTTTGCTCATATTTACCAAGGGTGCCAATGTTAGTGGAGGGCACTGTATCTTTTGTATCATGGCAGTTTGTATTGTGAGAGCTAGCTATTAGCATTTAGCTAGTTTGTATGGTCAAACTTATTATCATGCTAACGACCATTTGAGAGATTAGGAGTGCTGTCGTTAGTTAGCCTTATCTATTGTTTAGCTGCGTTCCTTGGTTTCTTGGTGAAAGAGACACTAATTTACCATCAGTATCTATGTCTCAGTTAATAACAAAGGCTTTAGCACATGGCCTGGTTTAACTGTAGTATCCCGAAAACACCATCTGTCAGTCAAGCTGCGTCTGTTTTGTTTTTATGTGTATTTTTTGTTTGTTTTTTTTATAGCAAAATACTATCAAATGTGCTTGAATGTACACAACAAAGTACAAATACCCCATTTTTATGTGAGGTCGCTGATTTCCACCGATGTTTCGGCTCACCATCTGTACACCACTGACACCACTGCAGGCCATGACTTAGTAGGTCAAATGGTGCCTTAGGACATAACAGACAGGGAGAGGGAGGGGGGAGAGTGAGAGAGAGAGAGAGAGAGAGAGAGAGAGAGAGAGAGAGAGAGAGAGAGAGAGAGATGCAGGCCACACAGGAGGAGAACATACACTAAGTGGAAACAGACGTGTCTAAAAATACACCATCTGAAATATCTAACGTTCTGACCCAGAAACATGCACAGGGTGATCATATTGGTGCTCCAGCAGAGCAGACAGCACTGCAAGACCATGATATGATTAGTCACGCAGTCACACAGCAACTGCCTAACACTCTTCATATATATATATATATATATATATATATATATATATATATATATATATATATATATATATATATATATATATATATATATATATATATATATACACACACACACACACACACACACACACACACACACACACACACACACACACACATGCACGCACTTATACAAAACATTTAACCTTTGAGAAGAAGTTAATGGATGGCATTCATTACCCTCGTATCTATTTATTTGAATTGGTTTGGGTATACAAATAGTCCCTTTCGTCTGTGGCCGAATCAAACCATTTCAGTTGTCTGGTTCTATTTATTACTTTATTTTTCCATACATAAGGTGTATGTACAGTATGTGTAATATGATTTTCATTCCTCTCTTGTCTGTTTCGATTTAAGCTAGAGATAATATTTGTTTTTAAATCAGGCTTTGTGGTATACTTCTGAAATGTATATATAAAATCCTAATACATCTCATATAGTCCATTTCATTTAATACCTCAATCCAAATTCTATAATAATAGTCAGATTAGTCAGATTAAAGATTAAGGTTTTTCTTTTCTTTCTTCTTTTTCTTCTTCTTCTTTTTTTATTTTTGGAACCGATGCCCTGTGAGAAATCCAGTAGGTGGCAGGAACGCAGCACAGCACATCAATATTGATGCAATGGGGTTTAACTGGCTTTGCAGGAACGTTCTCCCACGTTAATATTGATGGGGTTGCCACATATTGGAGTCAGACCCTCTCTTAAAGATTTTATAGCTGGAAAAGTGGGACTGTGTTATTTTTTTATTTATTTATTAAAATTCAATGGAATTTTGGGCTTTACATTTTACGGCAGGGGAGTTTCCTTTACCCTGGCCTCAGTTTTCCTCTCCCCCTGTTTGCCATGAGATTGAGAAAGATTTGGAATTCCCATGAGGAAAGTCGAGCGCAAGAAGAAGCGTGCAAGGCACGTCCTCATCTTGAAAAGTCGGCTTAGTCTGTCATCATTCAGTCTTGTGTGCCCTGGAACGTGAAATGGCTTTTGGTTAGAGGGGAAAAAGCTGGAAGGTTTTTCCACAAACAGCCAACTTTGGCTGCTGAGGAGACGGATGCTAACTTGTGCCAAACTAGTGTTTGCAGTAAACAAGGATTTATGTTGAAAACATGGACACCAAAAAGCCTCAAACAGCCTGCATTCATCATACTGCATATATTGCTTGATGTATGCATTTATACAACAGCTCTGTTGAATGCTTGATTGTGATTGGTCAGAAGGTGTTGGTTAATTTTCTATAACAGCAGCTCTGACAGTAGTGCAGCTGCAAATCCCAGGTTTATATTAATAGTATAACTATTAATATAACCTACTATTCATAGTAACAGCTCATTCACAGGAACTTATAGCAGACGCGCCACATAAACGGATGAAAAAAATGTGTGTAATCATTGATTTGGTAAATCATTGATTTTGGTAAAGTCTCCAGTGTCAGAGCTTTGTAACATTCAGAGATTAAGCTGTAACTTTATCTTCAGGACAGAGGAGTTTCCGCTTTGCAGTTTCTCTTTAGAGAGGCTGGTGAGGGAAAAAATACCTGTTATAACGTAAGCAACTACAGAAACTAATTCGTTTTGGGACTGTTTCATAACATTAAATATGGTTAAAAATGTGATGTTTTGTTTTTAATACAATAAAATTATAATCATTGGCAGCTTGCTATGGTACAAAAGGGAATAAAACACTTCAGGATGATTATTTTCACTGATTCTTTTACTATAACATCCATCCATCCATCCATCCATCCATCCATCTATCTACCTATCTATCTATCTATCTATCTATCTATCTATCTATCTATCTATCTATCTATCAATCTGTATATCCATCTGTATATCTGTCTGTCTATGGACTAGATAAGGGGACACTCAGCAGAAAAAAAAATCCCCCTGTCCCGTCCCAGCTGGCTTTTTGACAGTCAGCCAGAAAAGTGGGACCCCTTATGGACAAACTGTGACCTCAATTCAATTTGTCTATTGATCTGGACACTGCAGGGTGGGGAGTTCAGTCGGGGTGCCTTGCCCTTGCGGCTAGCGTTCAAGTCTAAAATGCAACAGCCACGGGGTATCTTTATTCATCCACTTAGTATACAGAATGCTCTCCACCCTCTGAATCACTTCGCTCCATCCACATCTCTTGGCAAATTGAAACCGTGTCATAACAGATTGAGGTGTCGGGGTTAAACAGGAGTGACTCTTTAGTCAGGGGGCAAATGCAGCAATCTGTTCGTCTGTGATAGTGGAGTCTGGGACTATTAATGCCAAGTATGAATGATTTATAGGCAGAGATACTGAATTTGTCATTTCAGCCATGGGCTGGCACCTGCTTAGGTCTCTTTTAACAATCTGAATGCAGCTCAGTGAATAACCTGTACGTCAAGTTATAGATCCAGATTCCCATAAATGTTGATGGCACATGGGGTGAAAGGAAGATATGCGCTTGGCTATCAGGTGACATTTCAGACCCACACACACTCTTTCACATACGTAGCGCACCACATGTAGTTTATATTCATGGGGAGCTAACATATCGTGGGACGGGAGGGAGTGGAGAGGTCACTGTGTCCGGCTGGGACTGACAGCTCTGAAATGAAGACATAAGTCATTTTTATATAAGCTGCTCAAGAAGACGAGCAGCATGATGGAAAAGTGGGGGGAGGGGACAGAAACTGGACAGTTTAGCCTTTCTTTCTTAAGATGGGGACTGGGTTGTCTACGCATATCACAAAAATGATACAAAACTAGGGTTTTAAAATACAAACACTTGTCCTAGGAGTACCTTTAATAAGAGGAACATAACTGGGGACGAACATCAAGAATGTACTGTACATATTAATTATGTACCTTTTGAGGGATACATTTACATTATTTATACAATATTTATAATGGCAAAAAAAACCCTAAATATTCCAGCCAGATTTACAAAAGTTTCTCTGATTTTCTTAAAACTCAGTTGTGTTTGTTGATAAAAGCCAATCACCTGTAAATTACCAAGCATGTTTACACAACTGATTTACATTTAGCAACGCCCACCAAACTCCATAAAAGGAAAAGGGAGTAGAAAACAACAAAATGATGACTAAAGGGTGAAAGAGCACCTCCTAAGCAGGTCTGCGCTAAATCTTCCAGTAATGCAGCTCAGCAATTACAGCGCGTCAACTACCATAGACACACATTAACTCTTCCTCCCTTTAGAGGGTGCCATTATTTGTTTAAGTTAAACTGATTTTCACAAAATGTTAATTCAATTGGTGTGTAATGAAAATAAATATTATTTAAACTTGACAGCATAATCTGTATATAATATCGCAGTAAGTTAAGGTATACATTAGTGAGTCTATACATAAATTTACACTAAACTCTGGAGCAAATGCAGGATATGAACATTTTCCCAACTAACCAGATTTTAATGAATATCACATTTCTTGTGTAAATGTTCTTGTGAACTATTTACGAATAAATTCGTTGATATCCAAGTCGATAAATGATGCCCAACACGGGAACAGCAAACACTCTACAGTATAATAGTACTACATCAACTCTATCAACTCCACAATGTGAAGAAATTTATTTAGAACACATTTTCTACATAAGAAATAGTTCACACGTTGAACACATATTATTTTTTTAAGCATCAGTATTTCATCAAAAATATTTTGACTATACAAACTACAACACAACAACAGAAATTTTGTGAACGACAATTTTTTATTTCAAGGATTCTTTTTTTTTTTTTTTTTCAAACCTAAAATACAGGGAAAAAAACCTCTTATAGAAATATTCTGTGAACTAATATAACAGGTCATGCTTTCTTAGACCCCGTGGCTTATGAATCCAAACGTTGCCTTTGAAAGCTGTAGTGCCATGTTAAAACAGTGACATACTGAAACATACTGCTAGAACAATAATGAAATACTTGATATCCGCTGCTACATACAGCTTGGCGCCCGGCCCCCTAGAGCTGACTATATGCTGAGGTCCTGATTTTTGTTGATATACTGTTCAGTGTTTTCCTTTATGAAAGAATTAAGTACTATAGACTGACCTTACATGGCAACTACAGAAAGTCTATCTAGCTGTGCTGAATTTTTGGTGGTAGCTGAAAAGAGCATAGAGAAAAGGGGAGGGTGCCTGGCTGGTTGCAAATGTGAAGTGCCTCTTTCACATCTTCAAGCTCCTTCAGAGACTCAAAATGACATTGAGACGAACCACAATAGAGTTTTTTCACCGACTCATACAGTTCACGTGCCGTTTACGTTTTGGCAGTGGCTTTAGCATATTCAGTCTTACTGGCCTCTTTTCTTTCAGACTGTAGTGTTGGTGCGATTTCTCCACTTAAAGCCCTGTTAAAGTCCGGACCATAATTTTATTTCTCAAAATGTCCTGGTACAAAAAAAAAAAAGACACCCACTTTGGTATCAGCTTTAATGGCTTCTGGCTTGTTTGAAAATCAGTGGACTGAAATGGACTTTGCCCTTTTCAGTCAAGGTGATGCAGTCAAGTACTCAGGCATGATGTCCGTAAACACTGTAGAGGAACTGCGGAAGAAATCTTGGCACGAGAACGTCTCAAGAGTTCCGTTCCCGACCACAGAATGGCGAATTAGATGCTGATGGGTTCTACATGATGTGGCTTTGATGTGGATGGGGTCAAGGCCCGTTCTCGTTGTAGTGGAGCGAGAGGGGTCGGTCTCTCTGCACAGGCATGTAGGGCCAGTTGTAGCTGGAGCCGGACAGCAGCATGTCCCTGAGCAGTGTCTCGATGGGCGTCTTGCCCACCAGGCGCACGAAGAAGAGCTGCTCGATCACAGGTGACGAGACGATGCGCAGCGATGGCAGACGCAGCAAGAGCCGCCCGAAACGATTGGGCTGATTGGGGTACTGGTTCCTTACATACTCCTCCAGAGCACACTGAGACTTTTCCTGGATGCTTTCCACATGGGCCACGTCTGACAGGCCCATGGCATCTGGAAGAAGCAGAGAGATTGTGGTTAGTGTATATTCAACACCCTGGGATTGAGGGATTTAAAGACAAAACATTTCTCAATTTCATACTTAAAGGAAAAGTCAATCCTGAAACACATTAAATATATTTATATTTAAATATTTGTGAGGTGTTTAGTGGTTCTGGTGCTAATTTGTTTGTAGGTGCTGTATTTTAGTTAAGTTTACCGATATAGCTCACGATAATGCTATAGATATATAAGTAAGTCGTTCAGGGTGGATTTTCCCTTTAGGACCTCTAGACATTTGATAATGACATGGATGTCCCTCATAGAGACTAGGACACGTCTAGGATTCTTCTGTTCGGTTTAGAGGTTTGTATTTTCTTGACTAATGTGGCTACAGCAACCATTTTTTTTTGCTCAAGGGTGAAAAATTATGGTGAAAAATAATGTGCCTCATCTTCAAACTCTCAGTCAGCTTACACATTACTAATAAGTTATCATGCTGAGTTTTGGTTTGGAGGAACAAAAGATTAACTGCTTCATAATTCTGTGGGGGTTAATCCCCCCCCCCCGCCCCCCATGAGGGAGGCTACATGGAGGGACACAACTGTCACGTCTGACCTTGTCACTTTAGGCCATATAAAGACATCATCAGTCACTGTCCCAATGTTTTGAGGGGACTGGGTGATGCATCAGCCTCGGGAATAATGTCATTGCCGACAGGACTTGCATGCCTGTGTGTAGTTTCCCATGGGGTTGCCTATATGGCAGTAGGTACTCTCTCATTCCCTTTGTGTCTCACAGTGAGAGTACGCATGGGGAAGCCCCCTACTGCTGCGAAACGAGGCAAAAAGATGAAGCACCAACGGCATTCGCCTCCAGTTGGGAGATTGGGGGCAATATGGATGGAGTGGAAACCCCTCTGGGAAAGGAGGCGGCGAGTTATGTAGGTCAGACTGCGTCGAACCCTCTCACTGTAACTCAGCATACATAATTCAGGCTTGCTGGTGGGAGGAAGGGGGAGGGCCAAGAGATTGCCCGGCTGGTTTCAATAATAGATGGAAACTTGAAGAAACAAGGGAACCATTTGGGAAAGTGTAGGTCATATTTTAGGACTGCGAACGTATTTCTGGAGTTCAAAATTGCTGGAAAATGAATAAAAATAGGTGTGCAGAAAACTTTGGAGGTTGCAGACACGTGTGTGACACGTCACATGTGACCTATCACATTGTACCCACAGGCCACATTAACTGAGTTTGTGGGACATGATGCTTGGATAGTATTCCAAGCAACTCCATATGTTTTTCCAACCACTGAAAAATAAACTGTGCGATTAATTTCTGAGCCAGCGTGTTTTCACGGCAGGGCTGTCAAATTCAAAAGTGCATCAGTGCTGCATTTGCTACAGCGGAGCTATTTATCTAACTTTAAGACTTGACATTTAACTCCTCAAGTAATTAACAACCCCTTCTTTTATTGCATCAGGTGTGTTAGAGCAGCTGCCTTATCTTTTTTCCTCTCCAGATCCCCCACATTCTAGTATAGCCTAGTAAACATTACCATTATATGCAAACTACTAAACCGTTAAACCGTTTGCAGCTCTTTATTATTATATTCTAAATTATCATTAAACCCCATGCATGAAAACACAAGAACCTATCAACTAGGGCTAAAAAACAACAGATAAGACCTTGGAAACCACTTGGAATTTTTTCATTTGTTCAAACATGACATAAAGGATAGAAATGCTAGCTTATTTACTAAAAAGTTCATGGATGTAGCATTACCCCTTAAAGTTGGATCGTGTTACTAATTGGCAGCAGATGATAAAACACGTCACTCTGTGCTAGAGGTGTGGATTGGGATTGGGTTCCCACAAGACCCAACAACAAGAATGGACGGATTTACTCTCGTTGTGAGCTTGCAAGAATAACATGAGAGCTTATTGGACACGGTGCACTGGTCAGGGTAATTATCATTTAAATTACTTTATATGATTTGTTTATATTTTGGTGAAATCAACTAGGAACTACTAGGTTCATACTGAAGGTGTGTACAAAGAGAAATACAAAAGTGCGAGTGTGGGCGGGATTGGTCAGAATTCCTGCAAGATTCCTTTGGTGGGAGTGGGATTGAACAAACAGTCCCGCACACACCTCTGCTCTGTGAAACAACATTTTGATCTGTAGTTACTTCATATACTATTAGTTACATCACGCTTTGTCCATGATGTAAATGAAATTCTAAGTTTAGCTCTTACTACTCTTAAAACACCATGACATACACTGCCAGTCAAAAGTTTTTGACCATGCTATTTTAACAATTTTGGTTAAGCTTCAAGAAATGGGTTAAAATGTCTGGAATCAGAAATCGAACAAATGAACTGACAAATGCTTGTGACTTT
Source organism: Cranoglanis bouderius (assembly GCA_023630585.1). Classification (NCBI taxonomy): domain Eukaryota; kingdom Metazoa; phylum Chordata; class Actinopteri; order Siluriformes; family Cranoglanididae; genus Cranoglanis; species Cranoglanis bouderius. The sequence goes on from CM042539.1 coordinate 27,269,521, forward strand.
TTTGTTTTGTTTTGTTTTTCATTGGAAAAAACACAACGCAACATATATTTGTGTTACAGTTGATATTAACACTAATATCACTAAAAGCTTAATATCAGCTTTAAGACAAATCTCAGCTTATAGTAACTTAGAGTAGCTGCTTCACCAAACAAGTGCATTCTCCTTTCATAAAGCCCTCATAAAATCTCATTAGTCTCTGAGAGTGGACAATGAACAAGCCATTGAATGCAAAGACTTAAGCATTTAATTGAACACTTGTTTTATATCTACAGTACTGTGCAAAAGTTTTAGTCACATTGTTTTTTTTAGTACAAACTTTGTTATAGATTTTTTATTTGATGACTTCTACATTATCAAGTCAGTACAAAAAACATTTTTGATTCCAAAACATTAGTTTTCTAGCACAAAATGAAATGTTACAGAAAAATGTTTGTACGTCATTAAAGAAAGCAGCATATTACGTAAGAGACACTTTTCAGACAGTAAACACAATGAAGGCTGCTGGGTTTCGCTGCAAAAATAAGAAGCGAGTGCGAAAGTCAAAGTCTCCAGAAGAACTGTGTCTGGTTCTGCAAGATGCTCAATAAAACTTACCAGCTCATTTCCTTATAAAACTGCACTAATTGTACCAGAGACTACTATTTTTATTTCTATTTTTTTTTTTTTTTGTGACACCAAATATTGTTTCATTTACTACTGTTTACTGATCTTTACGGTATTTTTCTTTTAATGTAGAAACATTTAATTTCATTATTTTTCATCTTTGCTCTACAGCATTTCTTTGCATGTGTCTAAAACCTTTGCACAGTACTGTATATATTTTTTTATATATATAAAAAAAAAAAAACCTCAAGAACTTCTGACTGGCAGTGTGTAATTCGAAGTTCAACTCATGAAACTGCCTAGCGGAACCTGGGAATCATGTATCGTTTTAAAATGAATTATGATTACAGGACACTAAAATGAGTCAGCTCATTCTGTAGATGCTTCCTACCTGAAGTAAAGAGCACAATGGACTTGAGGCAGGAATACTCCGCTGTGTCCACCTGCAGGGCCTTCAGCTTCTCTACCTGCTCCTGGAATACACGGATATGGTCCATGAAGGCCACCACGCGCTCGGCTGACATCGGGGAGGCGTGCAGACCGGCGGCAGCTAGCAGCGGTGCTACATGCAGGGGCATGGAACACTGTGCTGCATTCAGCACAAACAGCTCACTCCACGACATGCGCAACAATGCCACCTAGGAGCCAACAACGTCGTAATGAAGATCAGTGATGAGGATCAGAGCATTTATGACTCAGCAGCTCATTAACTGCTACTGGTATCAGTGAACTACCAACATCCGAATCGTCACGTTTCAAAATTTGGTTTGCACATGCAGCCTTCGATAGCAGCCGGATGGTTTTACTGGAGGAATTACAAAAAAAAAAGTTGCTCATGCAATTGTTATCTATCTTTGACAAGTACAGAAAGTGCACCCATAAAAGCATTATCATATTTGTCTTGATTTCCAGTTCCCTGTACATGACTGTTACATTTCCTCCAAAACCAATGCCTGAACGAAGGATTATTAAATCAAGCATATCCTTGGAAGAACATTGCAGCTAAAATGCTTTTTGCATTAATTTAATCAGCTAGTTATTTATTTTATCACGATCACAAGGGTTCACTGGTCTCTATTGGCTTTACCTGATCCATGAGCTGTAGGTCTGGAAAGAATGGGATGTTCTTGGCCCATTCTACAGCACTGAAGAGAAGACGTGCTGCCAGCTCGCAAATGTTCTCGATGCCCATCAGGTTGTTTGACTGCATGCACTGAGCGCCGTAGCGGGACGTGGGGTATGGCTCCGCCCGCAGAAGCAGTGAGATGAAGCCAGATAGATATGGTTGCCCATTGTACGGGTCGTTCCCATTGGGCAGGTACTGGCCTGGACTGGTCTGAGAGCTGGACATGCGTCCTCGCTGGACGGCTGTGGACAAAAGGAGAACATATGTTGCTCAAAACTGATGTCGAAGGATGACTGACAACTGGTATGTACAGTAAATTGTGCCAAAGTATTCTCAAAGTATTCAAAGGTATTCTTTTTGCTTAAAGGTCTTGAATAATATACTTTACATACAAAATAGATCTGTCAGTGGAAAATGCAATCTGATTCTCAAAGCAAAACAGAAAACAAGGGGCTTCAGGCTTTATTATCATAACCATAACAAATTAGTGACTATTATGTGTTAAATAATACTGCGCTGGAGGTTTGACTTCTTCTATATATATCTTCTATCTCCTGAAAGTCAATAAGCTCATTTATATTTTTGAGCTGGTGACCTACTCAAATCACACTGCTTGGTAAATATCTGAAACGTGGCACAGTTTGCCAAAATGCCAGTGTTTTGGCTACATTACTAGTTTGTGTGGGCTGAATAAAATAGTGTTTTAGTGTTTGTTGCATATCCGTGGAGTCCATCAGAGAGAAGAATCCTTTGCTCTCCATCAATGAGTAATGAGCGAACAGATACTGCTTAAAGCGGAATGGTTTTTCACACCTCCCCTTTGACAAATGGCTCAGCAGAGGCCAAGGGCCAAACAGAGGCCATTTTTGCCACCATGCCCCTCAAAGCCCATTTGGAAAACACCTGTTCAGCCATGCCGCTGTCTGACTAATAACTCCATCTACTGTTACATACAACGACCATGTGCACGACAGAACAGACAGAGAGAGGTGTGTTAGGTATGGAAAGAAAAACCAGCGTCTCCTGCACTTAGAATAGAACAGCTGTGTTACTCGAGGATTGTAAAGTATGGCAAGGGTCATGACCTTCTCCTTAATCAATGTGGATATTATCCTTAATCATGTTTTACTCTCAGATATCATGGACTTTAACTGAGACTGTGTTGTAACAAAAGGAAAAGCCCAACCTGGATCACCAAATCCACTTGTAGTTACACTGTATATACAGTCTATACTCAGAATATACAGACTACTGAAAAACCTCTTTTCCCAAGGTTATATTGTTTCCATGAATGAGCTTAATAGTTTTAATGAGGGTATACCAATGTAAAATGTGTGCACAGTTCTATTAGGGGTTGTATCAGAATAACTGTGACAGTCCATGGCCAGGACTATAAGACTATGTCACTGGAAACTGTAGCACAAGTGGGACCCCCTGCACAGTTTAATGCTTTCCCCCTTAAAGTGATCCAACTGATCGGCCAGTTAATAAGCCCCAAATTAGTTGGCCCAGATGAGTTGAGAGTACAGAAGCCTTCAGACTGTGCAGGACTCTGAGGCTGGCATTAAAAGCCCCTTGTCTACAGGTTTAAAACTGCTAGGCACAGTGTAGGAAGCCAAAGAACAAAAGGACATGACAAACAAAAGGTCCCATTTGACACACGGGCCCAGACTTCTGGTTGGTACCTGAGGTGGAATGACACCACCTGGAGATCCCTGAACCATGGTCTGGAGTAGGGCCTGCAGGAAGGGCTTAGTAGAGTGATGCAGATGGGATGGGATGGGGTATGCCAAATGTGGGTACTCTGACAGGACCACAAACAAAGAACCAGGGATAAGGAGCCAGGGATGGGATGGGGAAAAATGCCAAATGTGGGTACTGCAACAGGACCACACACAAAGAACCAGGGATAAGGAGTCAGGGATACAACCAGGGAATCGGAAGACTTTGGAAAGGGCTCAAGGAATTAGCATGGCGCCTGGGAAACTTCAGGGCAGTGGATGGGGAAGTCTTAGGGACCAAGCATCACATCAATGTAGGGTAAAAACAGGACCAGAACTTGTACTGCTTAGTAACTCTGGTGCAGAACTAGGGCTTGTTGTTGGAATAAGGAACAGGTACAACAAACCATTAACAAGCACTGAGTGATACTAAAAAAAAAAAAAAGGAAAATTATATATATATATATATATATATATATATATATATATATATATATATATATATATATATATATATAAATTAACTAGAGAGTCTTGAGCTTCAAAAATGTGCATATATAATGTGAGAAACTAAACAGATTAGAAATGAAATGAAAGAACTATGAGGACTATGGACATAAGGACTATGAATTAAAGAAAACTCTTTATTTATTGGTATGGTTAATTTGAAGATGAGGCTCATTATTTATTGTAAGGAAACCATTCCAACCTAAACTTTTTTTCAGATCTCTATAATACAAATGATGATTTGTTAAGCAAAACATCTTCAACACATAATACTACATGGAATGAATCTAGCAGTCCACAGTATTTCAGTGTGCCTTTTTAGAGAGGGCAAAAACCTTGCACCATGTTTACAGCAAGGCTTTAAAATGTGGACCTTGGCTCAGATAGAAAGTGGGGAATGGGTCAAAGGGTACATGGAGGAAGAAAAGAGAATAAGAAAAATAGACTGATTGAGAGAGGGAGAGAATGTGGAAGTAGCTGGCCGTGATCCAGGATCAGCTGTGGGTGGCCAGTGGAACAAGGCTTCTGAGCTGAGCAAGACTGCTCTTACTGGGAACTTTGAGAGGAAGTAACTACACTGAACGGAGTTGATCTCTGTATGCTCCTTCAATGATTGAGGGGAAATCCGAGATGGCATGGCAACACACTGCACTAGAGCTGGTCACACCATGAGGCTTGTCTTGACCCTGTTACACTGGGGGTTTACAACATACCAGATAACACTACAAAGTGATTATTTTACCAAACATCTATCGTATTCAGGTGACCTAAACCTTAAAAAATTCCTGTAAACATTATGTCATTCCTGCTACAAATTCCCCTTTGCCAGTCACTGAACAAAGACCAATGAGTCATAATAGGACTGACCCTGAGCACCAGCAGTGTTGACAGTTCGCTATCACCCGATCCCTGACCCGACGCTTCATTCACCATCCACGTGAACAGTTAAATGAAGTAGGGAAAAGGATGTCCATGCCATGCAGAAAACAAACACTTGTTCTTACCTTTAGTACTACTTTGTCCAGTACTAAAAAGTGCTGCATATTGTGCGGTTCCCCATAAAGAAGCCAGAGAAGCACTCTGTCAAAACTTCAAATGCTAGTGGAATTGACTTTTGACATGTTAAATCTGTTATGGCTTCTCTTTGTGAAACAGGAAGGGAGTCCTTCACACATCCCATAATAGCTCCAGTCACATGGGCCCGTTGAATTAATAAGGGAATATGCTAAACACATGGTGGGGAGTTGGAGGAAATCTCTTGCCATAAGGTCAAGTGTCATAACAGCTGGATTTCCCCGCCTTTCCAACTAAGTTCCAACTTAGTGTTTCTTGCCATGTATTATATATCAAAATCAATGTTTTCCAAGCCAATGTAGTCAGGCAAAAGAAAGTCTGAGGGGTTTATGTATCCCATTGACAAAAACAAGGGTGATAATACAAATATATTAGGACAAAAGATGCAGTTATAGCTGCCAAACATACTTTGGTCCTGAAGGAACATTTAAAGACATAGACCACGCCAATTCCACAGCTGGGCTGGGAGGAGTCAGTTATCATAATAACTGCATACAATTAGTTCTCCACCCTTCAAGTCTTGCAGGTCTTGTGATTATGGTGTACAGTATATCACTTAAGAGAGAACACAATCAAATGCAATCTCCCTCCTGTGTGTTCAAAAGTGCATGCTGAAAAGAGAAGACATTCGCGTTTTTGTTTGTGCACGTAGAACATGCAGGATAAGAGTTAGCCAACTGCACGAGCAGCGAGGTGATATTTACCCAAACCCTGCTGAGACCTGTCACATTTGGACTTTGTCTTAAACCTGTCTAATATTAATGTTTACTTTCCAGTGACCTATATTTCACCCTTTGCTATGTCTCATGCAGCGACTCATGCAGCGTGTGTGCACACTGCTGGGCGTCTTAGTGCTTATGCTAAGTGCGTTGTCCACTGCCCTGGAATCTGAGATCTGAAATTTTTCACACCGTTCATGCTTTGATACGCTGTTTACGAGAGATCGGGCATCTTTGTGTGTACTACGGAGATAAAGAGCGAAACCTTGTGTGTGTGAATGCCAGTGTTCTTGTCGTATCTATATCCAACCATTTCGTGCCTTAACAAAGGTCACGGCAGTGCATGCAGGACATTCCAGCACACATGCACACACACACACACACACACACACACATGCAACCGCTGTCAGTCGGACACATATGCTCTTTCTCCATCAGAGGAGCTCTTTTGTCAGACTGGAATGTCAGTCATGTCAAGAGGAGACTAAGGTGCGAAAACAGGTAGAGCAGTTGAGCGGCTTGGCCGTGTGCCAGAAGCGGAACTTGAGCTCTCGCAAAATCAGCCCTTTGACCTATTTTCACGGAATTAAAAACGGTTCGAACGTACTTTGGGTTCTGTCTGCCTTGTCCAAAAGCCCCTGATGTCAAAATACTAGCAGAAAATGGCGTTCCAGGAAAAAGCATGAACTGAGGGTCTTTGTGAAGCACAATGGAGACTGCGTCATGATTCGGCCTCATTCATCGACGAGCACGTGACACGTCAGTAGGAGTAGTGAGTGGGATTTCTGAACACTCCACATCACAAAGAGCTCAGTGAAATTCGCCGCTTCAGAAACAGTCATAAACGACACAATAATTCCAACATGCTTTTCTCGAGGACGTCTCCTTATCAGACAAGACGTCCTTTTTCATACGCTATTAATCATATCTATTCATGTCAACACCTCCATCTTCGACTCAGGCAAGCAGTATTATTTACACATGTTAGGTTGGATTAGATAAATGAGGTTACGAATGAGGTTAAACCTTACACACACACACACACACACACACACACACACACACACACACACACACACACACACACACAAAAGGGGAAAGGTTTTGGCTTGGTATCAATAAAGTCATAGTCTGTAGTGTTACGTTCTATTAATAAACACCACCCGTAGTATTAAGACCAGATTTTCATTATTCCTTAAAATGTTCTAATAAAGACCCATAATGAATAGATATAGACCAATAAAGCAATCCTGTAACATTTCTGCAAGTACAAATGATGTCCTAAAGATGTAATTAATGCATTTACAAACTAAAACACACCTCAATACACCCCCGAGGACACAAGTGGCACACTTTTTAAATACAGTACGTTGTTTACGTACATGTTTACGAAATGTCAACATGATAAAAATCTAATTTGTCTCGTAGTGGACGTGTCTTTACAGGATCGTAGAATTTGACCTACGAGTCACAGTAATGGCTTGATTAGCGGCGTCTACAACACAGTTACCATAGCACAGTAACCCAGAGCACAGATCACTTAGTACTGCATGGATACAAGGCGCTTGTCTATCTGTTTCTCATCGGGAAACGTTGCATAATTCAAAAGAGTACTTCGCTTATTTATGAACTCAAAGATTCAGTGAGAAGGATATGGTGTATCCCTGTGTGTGTGTGTGTGTGTGTGTGTGTGTGTGTGTGGGTGTGTGTGTGGGTGGGTGGGTGGGTGGGCAGGTTTTTAAGGCATTTGTGAAGATCAAATGTCTTCACATTGAGTATAAAATAAGTGAGATTTTTGGCTTTGGGAACAAATTTAATGGGAACAAAAAATAATAATAAATAAAAACAAAAACAAAAACTAAATTTTTTTGTGAAAACAAAAATAGCCAAAAGATTTGTTTTTGGTTGCTGAGGTTAAAAGTGTCAGGGCTGGTGTAGGTGCTACAGTAAAACACAAATTAATACATATCATGTTCGCATGCTTTATGTGTGACATTAAGTTGTTGTAGGTTGTGAAGTCCTATTTAAAAATAATGAAGAACCAATAATTCCTGAATTAGTGGCCATAATTTGGTCAGTGGCCAATGCTGAACATGGAAACACAATGAAACAAGTTTCTGCTATCATATTTCACGTACAAAGCATAACCTACAGACACCACGTTGTGAAACTGGTAGATTTCAGTAACTGATATACAGTAAATATAGACACCATATTTACTAAAGACACCAATTATAGTCAGTGGCTATACATGTTATTTTAGATTCTATGTGTATTTATGTAATGTGCATTAATTTGGATTAGTGGAACAGCATCCTGTAAACAAAAATGTGGCCCATTATAAAATTGTAAATAATTTCTTTCTCAGCTTGCTTCTCAAAGCATTTAACCTTTTTTTTTTTTTTTTTTTTTTTTTTTTTTTTTTTTTTAAGGTAACAAGACATATAACATGTGTGTTAATGGGAACTTAAGATAAACACACAAAACCCAACTCTAAAGCCTGTTTTGAACACATTCTGGTCAGCTGTTCTTGCATATAGACTGAACAAAGATATTCAGAGAAAGGTCAATAGACAAATAAAGAGAAGTTTGAGAATTTCTTTGCAGATTAACCCTCTGGCTGGAAATACGCCTGAGTCAAACAAAACAAATGTTTTATGATGATATGAGAATTCCACTTCCATGAACAAAATGCACAATGTTCACAGCCCTGCTTTCACAAACACGCCAGATACCTGGGGGGGGGGGGCTGTGCTGAGTTAAGATTTATCATTTACAATTACATTTTGTTACGTAATACTTATGAAAGGTTTTAATGCTACACTGTAAGCTTTCTCCACACTGGGGATTTTAGTGTATCAGCAGCTCTTTTGAACTTTTTAAACAAATTTTTGTCGTCTTCATAATGAAGTAACACAATTAGCGGTGTAAGTTACATATATATCTAATCAAAAAAGGGTTCAGCTGAGAACTAAGTTTGCCTTTCAGTCGATTTTGAACGTTGAATTCCACATGTAGGATTAAACATTATGTGTTGTGCATGTAACCAGTGTGTTTCTGTACTTGGATTCTTTATTTAATTCTTTATTTATTTATCTGTGCTATTAATCTTAACTTTTACAGCCTTTATGCTCAATGTGCAATAAATGCATACATGCAAAGTGTTTCTGAATATTTTTGAGCCATACTCATTGGCTAATATAAGGATCTCTTTCTGCTAAACTAAACAGTAAACACACAAAAAAATATCGAATATTTCTTCAGTTCTGAAAATAAATAACCCTATAAGGATGAGGTCATTTACCCAAATCATATTGCTTGGCGATAATCTGAAAAATTAGCTTTTTAAAGACATGGACATCAAATTTAAATCTAAACAAAAAGTCAGCCAGCTTGTACCACACCATACCTGGTATATCTAGTATTTCTTTCTCCTGAAATCGATATGGATTACTAAGAAATTCAAATGCGCGTGTCACTGATGATGTGTGTCTCTTTGATTCCAACCGAGCCATCCATAATACACATAATACAATAAATGGAGCCTGCTGAGGCACTTTGGTAGCAGCTGGAGTGTCAGGAGAGCAAAACACCATAATTAATGAGAAAACAAAAGGGTTCCCTTTGTAAGGAAAATACTTGTGGGTTTGAAGTAATAGCTCTATCTATAAAACATCATGCGGCATCACTGGCTTGTGGAGACGGAGATTTGACACGACAGACACTTTTGGTGACATTTTACTCCACTTAATCAGAGCAGAGTGCCTTTTCTGTCCACTTAAACCTTACAGAGAGGCATTTTAGTGCACTTGATAGTAACCTCAGATAGGCTCTGATATACTTTTGTAAGATAAAATGCAGTAGGATCTACATTTTGTACAGTAAAGTACATTAGACACTATTACTGCACAACATGTACAATATGTTAAAAACCATATTGTAATTATTAATATTAACATAATGTAGTGAAATGTCATAGTGAAATGCCTTGTTTTAAACCCTTTGTGTCACGTGGTTAAAACTGTATCTTGCATTAGTTTTAAAAATATTTTAATATATATTCGTCCAAATTCACCAAATAGCATCTAAGACTGGTGAGGAAAGTGCAGTATAGTTAATTTATTAAATTATGTCGCTGTAAAAATGCCATTTGCTTGGCTTAACATTATAAGATCATTAACACTCAAACAGGAAATGTAGAAAAATGATATTTTATGATATTCAGATGTCACTGCTCAACATAAGTCGGTATGACAACGTTTTTAAAAATAAAAATAAAAAAAAGCACAAAAAAAACAGCTTAAACTGTCTTTCAATGCTGGGAGCTGATACAAATCTGATATTCACTAACTATTAATTAAGGAACTGACTATATGTTATGCAAGTGTGATTTGTTAGAAAGCTCACTGACAACTGAATTCATTTTGATTAAATATTTCACATTTGCTAAACAATATATTGTGCAATTCTGAACGAAAGCTGATTACTGATTATTAAGCTGGGGATGTGGTTTATTTGATGTGTTTATTACAGCTTAATATTTGACCAGGAGTGATGAGTGATATAGCTGGTTTGGGCAGCACTCACCCTCTCTCCTCATGCCGACCTTGAGGCATTTCTTGAGGCGGCAGTACTGGCACTGATTGCGGTGGTGCTGATCCACGGGGCAGTCTCGGTTCCCCCGGCAACTGTAGGTCAGGTTGCGGCGCACGGAGCGCTTGAAGAAGCTCTTGCAGCCCTCACACGTGAACTGGCCGTAGTGCTTGCCGCTCGATTTGTCTCCGCATACCATGCAGTCCACGCTGGCCAGCTTGTCCGCGCCGAGCGCGTCGTTACCCGGCGTGGACGCGGACGGGGTGGCCGGGGCGCCGCCGGGCTCCTGGCCGCACAGCTGCAGCTGAGAACCGGGGTCGGCTGCGATGCTCTCCTGCCACTGGTTTACTACCATTGCCATGCTATCCCGTAGAGCAGACGCGCGTCTCGGTGAAACTCCTTTACGCCCGGAGAGAATCCGTCCCTCGAGGATTTAAATCCGCACAGAACTCAAATACACTCAAGATATAGGCCTAGCCTATATATAAATATTTATTAATTTATTTGATTTGATTATTCGTTGAGAGGTTTGTAATGCACGCGCAACGGTGACATGATCAACGTGTCCTCGTGCTCCGTGCGGGGAAATCACGGTGTTGAACACGCAGTCTTGACGCGTAAACGCTTTCTCACCTCAAAGCGCGACTTTACGCAAAAGTTTCAGTGACTCTCAGTTCAAACTCTAATGTCAAACGCTGCACTCACAAACGGACAAAAATTACACCACATAAAAAACGGTGAAGGAGTTGAACTGTAAACGTCTGAAGAAAAAAATAACCAACACCAACATACATGCACGCATGCAAAAAAAAAAAAAAAAAAAAAAAGAAACCAGCAGATAATTAAATTCACATGTGCGCTCCTCGGAATGTTTTCCGACGCGTGGTGGGGTGGGGGAAAAACAGATATCAGTCCACAAATCGTGAATGTTGGAATGGAAACATCCGTTATTGGTGATATTCTGCGTGAAGAAGAAGGAGAAGCTGATCGCAGGAGCAGCGCAGCTCATCCGCCAGCTGTCAGTTCAGTTCACCTCTCTCGTAGTTCCGAGTTTGGTGAAAGTGACACTAAACAGCAGGGGCTGGCTAAGCTCCGCCCGCTGCGCTCCTAAAAAGGATGCACTCACCATATTAGGGTTTGACGCCCCTGTTGAAGGGGCGTGGCCAACTAAGAGAGCCGTGCGCTATTGGTTGGTGGTAGTGGAATTGTCCAATTGGACAGCGGCGGCTTTCTGAAGTTCCGTTAATACGATTACGCTGAAAAATAACAGGCGATTTGATGTTGAGAGAAATTATTAAGTGTCTCAAGTAAAGATGGGCGCTTAGTCCTTATTTATAGTCAACAATATATCGATATATCAATAACACCATACACACACACACACACACACACACTGTCCTGTTTTTATTTTCCCAGTGCGCACCAGGTTTGAGCTATAAATAATAAATATTGCGTTTCCCTTTTATGAACTCCTCTTACACTAAAACCCATATTCAGACTTGCTTCTTCTTTTTAATCAAGTCAAAACCTCACCTGATTGTGTACGAGTTATTTTAAATCATCCCCCCCCCCCAATTTATTCTCTCTCTCTCTCTCTCTCTCTCTCTCTCTCTCTCTCTCTCTCTTTAGGTGAAATGGTGATCTCCTGCTGCCAAAAGCACTTGTTTGTGTAACGCAGGCTCTGCTTTGACCAAACGGAGGTGAATAAACCTTTCACCCTGGGAGACTGGAGACTGACAGGAGTCCAAACCCCTCTTGCTGGTTTTGTCAGTAAGTTTAGAGACGTTATGACGCTTCTTTAGTCAACAAAAGGCTCGCTGTTAAGAGTGTCACGCCTGTTAATGAAGCTAAGGTTCAAACTAATAAATAATAAACCGAAAATATACAGCCTATTCTCCTGCAGAAATCTTTGATCAGTTTGGGAATAATTTGGAAACAAATATCTTAATTACTGATTAACATGTTGTAAATGTGTTGCATAATTATTATCCATACATAGCCTGAACATCACCTTGAATTTACACCTAAAACAATAGCAGGCCTGCTGAATGCATGCTGATTAAAACATTGCTCAGTTTTCTATTAGCACTCTGTCTTGGGAAGCATTTTAACTAGTGCAGATAATCCTCTACATTTATGACATTTACTTTTACAGAAATTCTTAAAGTCTTTGCTTTAAGGTAAATGTCCTACACAATTTTGCCCATTGTTCACTTAATCTAAACAGGAATGGCAAATGTTCATAAACTGAGAAGCAGGACAATTCTGTTCAACTTAAATATAATTGCTATGCATTTAGGCAAACTTAAATAAGAGGCTATTATACAATTATTGTGTCAGCAAAAGCCTCAAGTGAAGTCATTAGAGACAAAATGATTAATATAGCCACTGATTTCAATTGACTGAAAAGTTTAATCCTCCAAAATTTATGTTGCAAGAAATTCTGGCAACTACGTAAACAGAGAACAATTTGTTTTCAACAGTGTAAATCACTGAGGAAAGCTCCAGGAACCACGATCTTTGGCCTGCTTTCTTCACTTTCTGCACTTTTTCCCCCTCGATACATTCAATACTATTTTAGTGGACATGGTAAATTCTCAAAAATGTCAGCATGTATTTATTACGATTTTCACACGATTGCAATTTACAAATCGAACCAAGACAGAGAGCTGAGTCTCCATAAATGAAGGAAAATAAATAACCAAATTATGTGTGTGGAACATACAGGCCCCAGTTAAAGAGTGGTAGCAGGGAAAAATGTCACTTTACGACTGCCCCTGTTGAGCGCTGAGCTTTTAGTGCCTGAGGCCATGCTGTTGGCCTTTAGCTTGGCTTAATTGTTGTCACATGTAACCCTACCTGTTGTCCAATTAGCCCCTTGACTTGCTATTAGGTCGTTCCGCAGGCTGTGCTCGTACTGACTAAGGGCATTATTTGGTCCGAGGCCAGTGATTAAGTGTAATTCTATACGGTGCAAGCTGCTAAGAAAGTCAAAAATAAATTCTGATTGATTTTCTCCTGACATGTAATATATTGAGTATTTGTTATATATGGCGAGTAATGTAAGTGATTGTAATCTTTTGCACACAATCAGTTATCAGTAAGGACTAAAACACTCAGTGTTATGCTGTTGTAGTAAAGTAATGAGTGACGGGTTGGTGTGATCACCCCAAAGCCGAATGCTTTCCTATAACAACAAATCCTAAAGTGTTTTATTCCTCGTATACTGCAGCAATTTGCCAACAATAAGATTTTTTATTTATTAAACAACACATCATACATTTTATACAGGTATAGTTGTGGAAAGTCCGAGAAACAAGTTCGTTCCTGTTATCGCTTACGTTATAGTAGCCATAAACATTCGTTCCCTCACCAGCCTCTCTTTTTTTCGCATCTTTTGTTACAGAGAAACTGCAAAGCATAAACTCTTTTGTTCTGAAGACTTTCCCATGTTAAATTGACAGCTTTACCTATGACACCGGAGACTCCTTCAATAAATGTTAAATAAACATCTCCCTACAGAAAACTTCACCGTTTCCCTGACATACTTTTTTATGAGCTGTTACTATAGAAACAATAACATATTAGATATAAGTGCATTAATATTAATATAAACCTGTGATTTGCAGCTGCAAACTGTCAGAGCCACTGTTACAGAAAATGAATCAACACCGTCTGACCAATCAGAATTAAGAATTCAACAACGCTGTAGTTTAAACAATTATAATCGTCTAAATGTAATTGTAGTTGTACTGATCGAAAAACAAACGTAAAAAAAAAAGTCTTATTAGTCTTATAAACTTCCAAAACAAGAACGATGAAATGTTTTCTATTTGAATGTCATCATCCTGGGGGATCAGAAGTGCGTCTCAGGCCGAGGTTGATGGCATGATGATGAATGAATCAGGAAGAGCAGTTAGTACCTGCAGGGTGACGGACGACCACAGCAACTGGCACGCCGATGCTAAGAATGGGGTCAGGGAGTAAACGTGGACACACAGAACAGCCTAGGAAATGCAAAGGCCACTGGTTTTCTGGATAATTTATGGAGCCTTTGACACTGCATGACACGCGAGTCACAGCTCGCTCTCCTCATACACACGATCCAGAAAGAAGAGTTAACCAGAGTCAACCAGAAGGCAAAACCATTGTGGCACAAAGTTCATCCTTCTGGACCTGCTGCTCTTAACAGATCGAAGTTAATGACTATGCACTATGCACTAAAATAGCTAGTTCACTGCACATTTCTCTTCATCTCTCAGTGGAAAATCGATGTATTGTAACTTTCTAATAGCAATCATATTAATACAAAACAACAAATCAAAAAAACAAAGTTGGAAGAAACCATTTTGAAACCTTTTGCTAGCCAACATGATCTCGATAAGAATATATGTTGGAATAAACAATAAATGCGCCTTTTATTTGCCGAGTCCGCTGTTGTTGTGGTTAATACCAGCTAATCGCTTTGTGTGTGAGTGTTTGTGTCAGCTTTTTCTTTCTTTACCATCTGGTCCATGCACCCATTGCAACATGCTATCAGTTCATTTTCTGCTTTTTTGTGACCTAGTTAGAAAAAAAAACTATTTTAATTAGATTACTAGGAGGAAAAACATCTCAAAACTATAAACATAATGTAAATAAGTTTTGAGTTCTGTTGTAATGCAATAAGACTATGCTGTACAAATCACACAAATGTAGCCCATTTCTTCCAGGACTTGTATCCACTACAGATCGGGTTTAAGCTACAAAAGCAACAATCACACGCTATATAACCTCAGCAGTCATGCGCTTTACTCTATCAGCTGTAACAGATGTCTGTTCAATAGGCAGAAATGTTCCACTCTGGTATAATTAGGATCTTATGAAGTCCATGAATGTAGCTTAAATTACAGAAGCGAAGTTCTGAATGAAAGTTCACAGTGTATATTTCAAGGGCGTACTGCGCCTCGGCAATTTTAGCGTGTGCTCCTTCCTTTGTTCAACTGGGGTTGATTAAGAGGTTAAACACTGAGAATCATGGCGTCTTTAACTGAGATTTATCTGTTCCTGTACTGACCTCCTGTAGGGTTGCTAACCTCAAGCCAGAAACCTCCAGATTTATTTAGTTATTTGTTTGTGTATTCAGAGGGGTCTTTCGTTAGGGTTAGGGGGCTTCCCTTAATTTTTTAAAAATTCCTGTTTATGCATCCAAATCTGTAATATATCATGGCAGGAGTGGATATGACGCTGATGCTGATTCAGCTAGAGCAATGGCAAAGGGCCTAATGACCTAAACAAAATGGCCACCATTCACTCTGGATGTCTCTAAGCATATATTCATAGTAGGTGCCTAAATAATAATACAAATTGTATTATTATAGAATTGAAACTTTGGGGCTATGAAACTTCATTCTGGTCTATAGTACAAAAAAAAAAAAAAAGTGAAAGTATTATTAAAAAGATCGATTAAAAATGTTAAGCAAATTTAGCTGAAATGATTTATTCGAAATAAACAAATTGATTCTTGTAGCTTAAGCATACAAATTACAAAATGCAATTACAAACACGACCCGAAGTATTTTATTCCTCTTATACCACAGCAATTCGCCGACATTCTTGTCATGCTTTTTTATCCGTTTATAGGTACATTTAATGTTGTGGAACGTCTGTGAAACAGGTTTGCTCCTGTTATGTTATAGCAGCTATAAACAGTCACTCCTTTACCAGCCACACTTTTTCTCTTTCTCTTGAAGTTAATGACAAAAAAATATGCAACTTGTCATGTTACTGAGAAACCAGAAAGTGTAAACTTTTCTGTCCTGATCATACTGACTGTTACAAAGTGCTGACACTGGAGACTCCTTCCATAAATGCTAAATAAAGACAGAAAATTTAACATTGTTAATATAGAAGTGCATTAATATAAACCCGTGATTTGTTAAAGTACTTTCAGACTTGTCCGTTGAAAGTTTAAATAAAGCTGTGCGTGGTGAAATGATACGTTGTTAAGGAAATATCCGATAGTTTAAGCATTCAAATTAAAAATGCGTTAGTTTCACTGACCCGGTGACACTAAAGTGCTCTTAACGTGTTGTTGTAAATGTATGCACTGATAGCTCTGGTAAAGGCGTGGACTCAGGGCGTTTTCAGGACTAAACAGGGAGCAGTACAGCATGTGGCTAGCATGACCTAACATGTCTCTGAAGCTGGAGGGGGTCTTGACCTTTGCTCCCAGGCTCCAAAACTAGGAAGATGATAAAAAAGGGGGCTTTGGATGGGAGGGTGGCTCCTAAACAAGAGCTTCTGTTTCAGCCAACCCAGGAATGTCAGCTCCATAAAAAGATGCCTACAGAGACAGCTAAGAGTGAGTGAAAGAAAGAAGAGAGATAAATGGTAGAGGTTATTACTTTTGTTAAGTAAGATCTTTAAGTCACATGTTGAAATCAATAGTTGGACTGATGGGTGAAGGTTCCCACAGAGTTGTGAAAAGTTTCACTCGTCACTGAAAGCTTTTTTTTTCTCAATAGAATCACAGTATATGCTCTTAAACGCATTCACTTTTCCTTGTGCAAACTCGAAACGTTTGAAACCACAAGCAGGCCGCAAGAGCAAAAACATACCATTATAAATCATCAGGCAAGACGACTGTGACCAATGAGCTTAACAAGGAAGAATACTGGGCTGTAACAGATTTGCTTTCTCCCCCTCCTCCCTCACCATAATGCAGTGTTTATGGCATTTTTACCCACGGACTTCAGTCATGCGATCAAGCTGTAAATTTCTCCAGCAGGTCTGCCGGAGGGGGGAAGCCTTGTGACTGTGGCACTATAGAGGTGGTGAACAGTCGCAACACCGAGGGTCAGGTCTGCTGATAACCTTGTGTTTTCCTCACTTTTGGAAGTGCAGCAAGAACTGGACCATCACTAACACGTAGCACCGATACATCTTGAGGAACGTGGCTTTGGTAATGTCATCCCTGTATCCACAAGGAGATAACAAGGCCAAGAACAGGAAATGAGTTAGAACGTGAATACAATGGGGAAGAATGATTTTTAATACTTATCTTTGGGATCTGAGATGTAGGATTCTTTCTGGGTCAAGTTTATCTTCTAATAATATTATGAGAACTGTGATTGAAGAGCATTACTGTGAGATAACTTATATAAATAAATCAAAACAGAATAACCAAAAACAATGAACTGATTGGTTACAGAACTAGTATGAGGCTAGGCGTGTTTGTGACACCTGGGATCGGATGAAGGGAAGGCATGAAGCCAAATTCTGATGCTTCCTTGTGGTTCAGGGTTGAACTGATCTGGACTTAACTTGGTGAGCGAAAGGGCGAGGCTAAATTCCCTGCAGTTAAATTCTCAGACGGTGGTCTTTAACGTATTCTCCCTCCCTTGCTCCTGCTCCCTCTCAATCCCAATAAAAATCTTCTGACCACCGGTTGACCTTTTTGCTGTTCTCCCCCTTTCCAATGCTCTTTCCAATGTTCTCTCGGTCTTTTTCTTGCTCTCTGTACTGTGGAGGCTGGTGGGGGCCAGCAGCTGTGGGAGAGGCGTGGGGGGAAGAGGTCAGATAGGTCATGGTACTGGTAAAGTCATCACGGAGGCTCCAGTGTGGGGCATCATTTTCCCCTTCAAAGGCAGCCCTGACGTCCACGGGGGCCGACCCGATGGCCCCGCTGTTCCCGAGTGTTCAGGGGTCGCGACGGACGAGGGGTTAATAAAGTGATACCAGGTGTTGGCCAGAGAAATCCACCAAACTGGGGCCTCCTTTCCCACTAAGCAGGCCTTGTCGACCTGCTGCAAGTAATTGCAACTCAACAAATATGGCTTGCATTCCCTTACAAAAGCAAAAC
The DNA here is from genome assembly GCA_023630585.1 of Cranoglanis bouderius. Taxonomy (NCBI): domain Eukaryota; kingdom Metazoa; phylum Chordata; class Actinopteri; order Siluriformes; family Cranoglanididae; genus Cranoglanis; species Cranoglanis bouderius. The sequence goes on from CM042539.1 coordinate 27,287,707, forward strand.
ACGCACTGGTACCTGTTTATCAATTCATCATACTATGCATTGTGACGCAGCTCATGTGAGTGCCACCAAATAGCATCAAAGGAAGCATCAAGTCAGTGGAGAAGGTGAGGGGGTTAACCAAACTGACAAAACGCTGTATTACGGAGCACAAGATTTTGAGCAAACGATGCAACCCAACTGAGTAGAAACACAAACAGAGATGATGGGTACAATGGGTTCGGGGGGTTGGGATCTAAGCCCAAAAACAAAGACTAAAAGGTGACCTGTTGAATGGTTGTGAAGATCAAACCTGTCAAATGGAAGGCAGTGTGGCGAGAGCAAATTGCCTCTGACAATGAGTGGAGTGCAAACAGAGAGTTGCTGTCAGATGATGATCCGCCACTGATGTAGCTTTGGTGCTAAGTAGAGTGACCTGTATGGAAGGTCCACCATGAAACAAACCCCCTTGGAAAAAAAAGCCCCACAGAGAAAAATACAGTGTATTGGAAGCCCCAATTAACACCAATTAACATCAATGACAAGCAAGAGGCCATTAGTCCGGCTAATCCATGGTTTACACTTCCCTCCTGGAACCATGCTGGCCAATTCTCACCCCAATCATGGAAAGGACGTGTTGTTAAATAGACCAGCATCAAAGCCTTGCACTTCCACAAAGTGTCCTGTTAGTTAGTGAGCTCAAAACTTGGCAGATTTTGGTGAGAGTCCAAGGATTCGTCAACAGTTAGTCTTTAATGACCCGTAGCCATGTAAAGAGCAGATGGCCAATGAAAGAGGCTAAAGACGCAATACTGTAAAACGGCTCATTATACAGACTGCACACTGGCAGTACATGTCTGACAGTGTGTGTGTGTGTGTGTGTGTGTGTGTGTGTGTGTGTGTGTGTGTGTGTGTGTGTGTGTGTGAGAGAGAGAGAGCATGCACCGGCTGAGTAAGGTAAGTCTGAATTTGAAGGAATCACAGATCATTTGGGTGCAAGTCAAGGATAGTGACCTTTTTTATGGTCAGGATGCACTAATGCTCTTTTCCCCAAGGATTAATGTCTGAACAATGCGTCTTAACCCATGGGTTCAACGTAAAAAAAAAAGGTTTTTTTTAAGTATTTAACATAACAATGTAATGAAATTGTACTGATATCGTTAGCAAGACCCAGGTAGAACCTATCCTAGAATGGGGAACCAACATGTTTCCATGTAAAAGGTTTTTCACTGAGGTTTTTTTTTTTTAATGATCCACAAAATAAATTCCACTAAAGTTAATCAAAACAGCTGACATAAAAAGTAACGAACAGTTAAGGTTAGGACAGGGGGAGGTGTAGGGCATGTAGCTTTTCATTCAGCTAATTTAGTGTGAAATCCTATAAAACCACCATCACTCATTATAATTCTTCTGGAGTTCAGCTTCGGGGGTTTCCTGCCACTAAAGGGCAGTCCTGTTTTTGTCAAAACATACAGTGCACATTGGAACATGCAGGTCTGAAACATGTAAATTTATTTCTTATTTCTTTAAGACGGATATGTAGCAGACTTAATCCTATTAACGCTTTAATACCGGTCATATGTAGGAGAAACTGCAGAACATTTACACACTAGTGGTCACTTCCACAGTTTATAACAGGTCTGACTAAACGTATGGTGTTGCCATGAATTAATAATATATAATGCCACAAGTTTCTCAAAATTTATTCTGTGGCAACAAATACTTAACTTGTAGCAGTTATTGTTAAATGTGTGTGTAAGTGTTAAAATGAGTTAGACTCGACAAATTTTTCAATAGAAACATCAGACCATTGTGACCACAAGAACCCAAGAATCGAATCATAGGGATGATTGATAATATTTCATTCTTCTATCTTGGAATGATGCATGACATACTGGGATTGCAACATGGACTAAACCATTAGCCAATGTCACGTTACACAAATTTGCAGAGACTTTTTTTTTTACTCATATTACCTCAGACACTCCATAGATATTAACTTGATAATGCGATTAAAAACAAACAAAAAAAATCTGACTCTTTTTTTATATATATATATATATATATATATATATATATATATATATATATATATATATATATATATATATAAATACATAGAGATATACAGTATAATCATAATTAGAATAGAGCATGTTCATTGTTCTTGAGATAGTCACAAGACAAGCTTGGGTGTAGATTTTATCATACACACGTCATCGCTTGTACTAAACTGATATCCAATCCAACATTTAAAAAGTTGTTCAATTTTATTTTCTGAATTGTACAAACTTATGTTTGAACTGGTTGTACCAGCCACAGTAACGTTTTTGTCTTGCGAAAACCTTTCGCAACTTCGAGTGAAACCTCAGAAGTCTCCAGATCATGGAGATGCCTTAAACAAAAAAGCTGTTGGGACAAGCTCACACATATACAGGCACCTATCCCTTTAGGGCAGATCCCTTCCCCTCCCCCGTTGCCGAAATCTGATCTGTCGGCATGCAGCTTGGAATTCTTCAATCGCCCTGACATTTGACCTCTGGCCTTTTTGGCAGCACAGAGAAGAGAAGATGAAGTGTCCGAGCCTCTCTTTCTCTAACACAAAAAATCTCCTGTTCTTGTGAACCCTCCCTCCTACGCACCCACGCACAAACTCTCTCTGGACCGCTTCTACCCATGTACACCCTGGTTCCTGTGAGACTCACACGGCATAATTACTCATAATATCTGGGTAATAGTCTGTGACATCAAGGGAGCACTTTAAAATCATTGTCCCCCCCTTTGCTTTCTATTCAGCTACCCCGCTGCCCAGCGCAACTTAAAAGCCTCTTAAAATGCTCTATGAACCATTGGACTATTACTGCCTGTGCATGCTGGCCACGCTGTCATTTTCTTCTTTGATTGCAAGATTACAATGTTATATGTGTTCGGGCAGTCTGAAAAGGCCCGTTGTACAGGCTCGGAGAAGTTCCTGCTTAACCGCAGCACGCTACGTTTTTAATTCCATTCATGTACTCGACAACACAATGACTGTTGAGGAAGTGTCAAGCAACTTGATATACTGCGTCATTGCGTCGTGGTGGCCTGCTTTTTTCCTTTTTGTGGCTTCTCCCTGTATCGCTTGGAATTATTACGGTCAGGACCTTCTAGTGTCTTCCAGCTGGATTTTGGCATATATAAAAGCGTCATTATTTTTTATCACTCCAATACCACAAGCGCTCTCTTGCAGAAGTTCTTTTTTTTCTTTTTTCTTTTTTTTTTTTTGAGCAGAAACATGCAGGGACGACCATGTGGTTTGAATTATTTTGTTGTTTAGGGATGTCCTTTCAAGCCAGGTACCACAGCGTGGTGGATTCTTAACTGTGGCAAATCAATGAGAGAAAGGCCCCCGTGATCCTTTTCCCTAAAACCCTGACCGTGTCCGATTCAATAAAGCCGATTTCTACGCCCGTGTTAACGGAGCCGCGGTCTGAATGGAGTCTCTGAGTCAAACCGCAGTGAGCCGTCGCTCCTGCAGCCTCGAGGCAGAGAGAGAAATAACCTGCAGTCTTGGCTAGTGCCAGGAAAACACACATGGCCTCTACACTCGAGCACGTGCAAGTCTAATGTACCTGCAGCTGGCTGGACACACACATTGTCAAATTGGCATAACCCAATTGCTGTGTGGGTGTGGAGGTGGGATGACACCGCCCGAGTCCATGTCTCCTAACAATAAGAGCATCAGGTTCTTGCCTGACGCCCTCCCAGGGGAATCCTGGGAAAGAACTGGGGAAAGGGGAAGCCTCTGCATCTGCCTTCCGCCTGGAGGGAGAGGACCATGGCATTCCTTCAGAGAGAAGGGCAGCTTTATGAAGCCATCCATCACCGCATCAATGGTGCGGCGGCCCAAAACAGCCACCCTAGGAGCTGTTGAATGGGAGTGGGTGGAGCAGTGAGCCATGGCGGGCTAGCCCTGCTGCTAACTCTGTGATCTTTCACTCTAGCTCATGAGAAGGCAGTAGGGAAAGTGATTAGTCTCCCTCTGCACGGCCGTCCTCTATTTAAACGCTTGCTATTTGCTGTTCTTTTAAACAAGGCTGTCGGATACAGCTTTAGCTGGGCGATGGACGTAGTAGTATGATGACCAGAAAGCCTTTCTTCCATTTTGCATTTTTGTCCCTGTACTCATTAACAAGGTCTGTGTAACGCTGACTTCGTCCTCAATTTGTCATCCAGTTATTCATCTACTAAAGACTCCCATTAATGATAAACACCAGAAGGACACAAGACTTGCTCTCTCTTTTTTTTTTTTTATTCAGTCTCACTGTGTGAAACTGCTGTATCTGCATGACTTCAAAATGAGCTTTTGATGACTTAAGGTTCTTTATTTAAACCCACGGGTCCTGGTGATTGGGATCTGACTCAGCCTGCACTTTATTATGCTCCTCGAACCGTTAGAGTGCCAGGGCCGAGCGAAAGCCCTCTAATGGAGTCACTAATTGTCCAAATAGGTTTATGGCCTATTCAGGTGGAGCTGGAGAGTGTTAAGTTGTCACAAACCCATGTGAGCCTGTGAGATTCCCAGCAGAGACAGATTAGGAGACCTTTTCTTGACCTTTGCATCTTATTTGGAAAATGCTGAAAAGCAGGTTAATGTAACATTTCGCAATTTCAAGGACGTCAAACGTTGCACTGCATTAACATCTCACTGAGGACCATTTCCCAATATACAAAGGTCACATGTATAGTTAGGATATTACAGCTGCAGCAAAAAAAAGTTGGCCTTTTTTTTTTTTTAGATTTGTTTAAAATATTGAATTTATAATCTGCTCCAGAATTATTGGCACCTTTGATAAAGATGTGTAAAAATGTTATGGGGGAAAAAAGGTAATAAGAGAGCAATGCAAAAAAATGGCATCTGAGCAAAGGACAAAATCTTGAATATAGTTAAATATATCTCGTATTATCTATTATAGGATTACAGTAAACCAAATATACGATTATTAAACCTATTCCTGGACATTGTCTCTAATTTTTAGCATTTATTTCTAGTAAGAAATATGATCTGCCTATTGAAAAGAAGATTTGACGCTTGAAATATGTAATAGCATCTACAAACAGGCTGAATAATCTTTATTTGATTTATAATAATCTCATAATAGGAAATATTGAATATGTTTCCCCATATTCAAAATGTTTTAACTTGTAAGGTTTTTTGTTGTTTTTTTGCAGTAAGAAATCTAAGCATTAATTTAAAAAAAAAAAAAAAAAAGTGTATACTAAAATAAAAAAAATTTAAAACCCCTTATTTGTCGTGTTGCAGCCAAACTACTGCGTCACAATTTATTGGCAGCCCTGCCTTTAGTATTTTGTTCAACCTCCCTTTGCCAACTGAGTCTTCTGTAAAGCTTGGTGTGATTAAAGAATACAGAGCGAGAAATCAAAAATCGCTCCTCCATACACAATTTCTCCACATCCTCAGGGTCCTACTAAAAAGAATCTATATAAATATACTCTGTTCTCATATAGGGTTTGATCACAGTTTTATGTTATGTGGGATAGACCGTCAACTAAGGTGCAGAAACATCCCCCCATCGGGAGTTAATATTCAGACACGGTGAACAAAGTGAAACGTGGACACAAGGTGAGTTAAACACTAACAGGTGGTTTAACCTGATCAATGTCCTCTAAAAAAAAAAAAAAAAAAGAATCCTGCTGTTCTCACACGTCCAGTTTTCTTTAAAAACCTATTTGGAAGCATGTCTATGTAAGAAAGATATGTTTAGGATGAACACGTCAAAAGTTGCCTGAAACAAATGTATGGCTTAAGTTTGATTAGATTAATTAATAGCTGCATGAAAAGTAAGAAATGACACACTCGATGTTGTGTTGTTCTAAGAAAATAATCAACAACGGTGTGGTGCGACGAAGCAGAGTTTCTGTTACCACCTGAAATTTATTGTTTTCCTATAATAGCACTTCCTGAAGTGCGTTATTCCTCTTATACCAAAATTACAATTTTTGTTTATTAAAAAATGGCACATCATACTTTTTTATACAGTTAGTTTTTTTATCCAGTTATAGTCACATTTCTACTCACAGCTATAAATATCCGTTCCCTCAAAAGTTTAAAACTGTTTTGCTGACTCTCAGATAGCAAACCTAAATATCCTGAAATACATATCTGATATCGGGAAAAATCTCCTCACAGCCTTTTGTATAAATGTAAATACTTACTACTTGTTTCAGTGGCAGTGGAAATATTTTTAAGAATTGTTTAGGATTTTTTATTTTTTTTTAATCACATATACACATTTTTTTTGGTTGATGTGCACACAAGCATTTCTACTACATTTCAGTGGAAATTTTGTGCATATTTGTTTTTCCCCCCTTAAACCTGACACCTACAAATACAAACCTCATGGCGGGAATTCATCACGCCGTTATCAGCAGCCACTGAGTGAAAGTCGGTCTGTAATCCGTCAAGTAATTATTCAAAGATCAAAGATAGCAATACATACTAACCAAGAGCCTATTCACATCTGTAGTATGTACTACTGGTGATTTTTTTTTAGAGGCATGACCATTTTCTAAAATAGGACTATTATTACACATATATATATATATATATATATATATATATATATATATATATATATATATATATATATATATATATATATATATATATATATATAATTTTTGTCATAATGAGATGACCTTTATATCCTCTCAAATTATCACTTTATCCTTAAACAATGGGATGGTTGAAGTGCAGAGCTTCATGCCTTGAGGAGAGGCTTAAACGTGGAACAAGTGAATTCACTCCTTTTTAAGGACAAGGGAGCTGATTTTCCCCCCAGGATGGCGCGTCTCAGAGAGTTTCTAAAACCGGCTCTGGATGAGCTGTCGAGAAAGAAGGAACAACAAGAGATGAAAATAAAATTAAACAAAAAAAAAAAAAAAAAAACCCAAAAGCCCAAAAGGATCCTAGATCCCCTGCCAGCGCCCATCCCCGCTGCTGACTGCTGTTTCAGCCACCCCTCTTTCAGCTCTGTCTTTTCAGCCCAGGACAATGCAGCAGGCCATGTTATTTAAGGCCCTAAAGAGCTGGCCCTCCTCTCTGTCCTGCGACAATAGCCACCCTACTGAGGGCTTTCTTCATTTAACCTTCCTAATGACAGGTTTCATCCTCTTTCTCCAGAGTTAAAGGAGGAGCAGCTTCTACCCACCATCTTTCTCCGACTCCCTCTTTTCACGCCCTCTTTGCTTTGCCGCTAAAAAAAAAAAAAAAAAAATGCTGGCTCATGTGCTGCCGTTCAAAGTGATGGCTCCTTTACAGTAAATGACTTTGTCGTTACCTCCTGGGTTGTTTTTTTTTTCCCGTCCTCCCACTGAAAACTCAAAGTGCTTCCTTTCCAAAAAGAGTCTATCTTTGAATTTCATGTGACATGGCTGCCATTTTGAGGAGCAAACACTGAGTCCATACTTCATTAAGAAGTTTCGTGTTTATTTATACTGATAATCAACTTGTAATGCTGCCTTGTAGTTATGTGAGCTAGCTACATTTCGGGATAACTGGAAAGTTTACCTCAGCAGCATGTATTGTTTGTTATTTAGCTGATATCAACCTATCCTGGCTCATCCTCTTGATGAAACACCCTGAGATCCTTTACCCACCCAGACATGAAGAGCCCTTAGACTTCTATATATCAGGAAAACACAAATATATTAAGTGACAGCTTAAGTGGAATCAGCAGTTTGGAGGAAATTAGATAGTCTATTACAAACATTTTGCTGAAGTACATTTTGTCAAAGGTGAGGAATTTTATCTTTAGCTTATCTTTCACCGGTAGTTACGTTCAATTTTTATGTGTTCAGCAAAGAGAGAAATTCGGTCCCAAATGTAGTAACACGTGACTGAAATGCTATGACTGTGTGTTATGCAACTTTTAATTCATTAACATGCCCCTGAAATCAAAATTGGTGCTTCTGAGTTTTTTTTATTTTTTTATTCCTGCCTCTTAGTGTTATGAACACCAATACGATACTATATCTGAAAAATAAATATTTAAAAAGCAGTTTTGGACATTTTCTTGTTTAAACTTTATAGATCATCACTTCCAGGAAAATTATCAACCATCTGATGACTCATAATTTTGGAAAAATGTGCAACTGTCCAATTAAATGCTCTTTAGAACCATATATTTATGTATATGTAGAACCATATACGTTTGTTGGTGTTAATGTTGTAGGCACTTCTTGGAGGTCTTTTACCAGCTTGGGAATCTTCACTGCTGGAGTATGTCACTTCCTCAGATCCATCTTTATACACCGTAATGCCTTCTTCATTAGTAAGAGTCAGTAAAAGGCTCTTCACTGTTCTCCACATTTAGCTAGTTCACTAAGGTTTGCTAAGGTTCGTTTAGATTCTGCGTGGGTGCGGTGTATCTCGAACACTACCGCCCGCTGTCTAAACCGGTCAAGCACTTCAACATGGCATCACTTCCTGTTTCAGAAAGAAATACGTCAATCACAACTAAGAAGCGTTTCATGGGCACTTTAAGGATTCAAAAAAAGACAAACGACGCTGTAGAGATTTGTGCATGATTGCAAAATTGTCACTATTCCATAATGAATTGCGGCAAAGTTTTACAGCTTTTCCCAACCCAAAAACATCACTCAGCACCTCCTGAGCGAAACTGGCACCCACTGAAGCAATTAAGCAAACACAGTTGACATCTGACATTCGGGGTCGACTCGTCCATCCGCCCCTCCTGGCGTATAAGGACCCCACCCCCCTTCTTGCATCCTCACTGTTAGGGTCTCTTATGAGATGATACAGTAGGTATATTCACACTCTGAGTACCCACCATGATGATGCCATCGACAGGGGTTAGCAGATTTACCCGGGTGGAAGACAGGATCACACAGAGAGAGAGAGAGACTGAGAGAGAGAGAGAGAGAGAGGAGATCTGAGTCAGAGAGGACAGAGGATCCGGGCTGTGTGTGTCAGGGGGATTTTACGGTTGACCTTCTCCTCACGCTCTCGTGAGTCTCTTCACCTCATGTCGATTCTCTTGACCTACTTGGTCGTGCTGGAGCAAGGCACTTAAAGCAGAAATATGTCATTCCACAGCACGCTCTCTCTCAGCTGGCGACTCAGGGACGGCTTTGGTTTCTTGTGAAAAAAAAAGAGGCAGGTTAAAATGTGCAGCAGGAACCGTGCAGTAGTTTGAAAAATGTCCCGAAATAAGAGAAAGCACTGAGAAATTAGTGCCAAAAGCCAAAAATCTTATTGTTCATGCTGAACTCAGGAATCAAGAAATGTGCTGAATGGTCGGTGGGGAAAAAAAAAGAAATCCCAGGGAACGTCTGGCACAAAGAATTTGAAAAATCTTTTTTTTATTCATCATTTTTTTATATCATCACATGATTTCAGCGATAAAATCAGACAAATAAAGGACAATATAAATCTACCATATATATTAGAATATACTCCACTTTATTATATTTGCTTCTCGAAACGTCCTCATCTTCTACTTCTAACTTAAACTGTAAGAGGTTACTTTTATTTTCACTTTATCTCTAGGGGTCAAAAAATTTATATTACAGATTTGCAGACAAAAAAAGGAATTTCTAACATAAAAGCATTCATAAAAACTATGCAATGTGAACATTAGTGAATTTTCCACAAAACAAACCCAACCCTGTGACTTCTGTAGTTGAAGAAATACGCTAATATGAAATTTACAGAAAATTCACCATCAGGGAATACCATCATGCTTTCAACCTTTTTTTTTTCTAAATTAGCATTTCTTCCCACAATGCCTCGGTGAGATCTGAGTAAGTAATAAACGTCTTGGAGTTGACAGAAGACAGCAGTCACCATTCAGTTCTCACTAGTTAAGTGTAAACTGTTAAAGATCCATTCCTGCTGCATGATACAGGACATTTTCTGCACAAACGAGCCTGAACAAAGAGGATGTGAGATGTGTGTGTGTGTGTGTGTGTGTGTGTGTGTGTGTGTGTGTGTGTGTGTGTGTGTGTGTGTGTGTGTGTGTGTGTGTATGTGTGTGTGTGTGTATGAGAGAGAGAGAGAGAGAGGATGTGTCCGAGGTGGGAAGTGTGTGTACGTGTGCCTCTGAGAAAGCTTGTTGGTGTGTTTAGTAAACAGTCCGTGCCCGACCCCAGAGATTCCTGATGGGAGTGTGAATGGAGACGGAGAGAGGCATCCGAACCGCAGGAGCGATGGAGCATAGCGACGTGGTGCCTGGTTACTGTGATGTGAATGCGGGAGAGGAAGTGCATTACAGAGGCCTGGAGGGAAGTAAAAGGCGAGACCTAGCTCTTTTTTTGTGTGTAGAGCAGGATTTCATGGGATACGAGAACTGCTCAGATGACACGAATCATCTGAGGACTAAGATTTGCAGGACGTTATCAGCGTTAACTTTCACTTTGCTGGTGATGTTCAGACCTTGCTTTTATCCCACAGCACTTTGAATTCTCGATTCTGATTGGTCAGAAGGTGTTTATTTATTTTCTATAACAGCAGCTCTGACTGCAATACAAATCACAGGTTTATGTTAATGTGTTACGTTATCGTTTCTATAGTAACAGCTCGTTCACTGGGACGTGTACGGCAGACGCTCCGCATGAGGAACGTGTGTAAATTTGATGCGGTGAAAGAGAAATGTGTTTATTTAACTTTTATGGAAGGAGTCTCCAGTGTCAGAGCTTTGTAACAGTCAGAGGTAAAGCTGTAACTTTAAGATTGCCGACATTTCAGGGCAGAGGAGTTTAGGCCTCTTTGCGGTTTCTCGGTAACATGACAAGCTGCTGGGTTTTATAACCCCAAGAGAGAGAAAAAAGAGAGGGAACAACTGTTTATAGCTGCTAAAATTTAAGTGGTAACAGTAGCTAACTTGTTTCATGGACGTTCAATGACATTAAATGTAACCAAAATATTTATAAACGGATTAAAAAATATGTTAGAAATGGTAATCATTGGTGAACTGCTGTGCTAGTATACGAATAAAACACTTCAGAATGTGTTGTTATGGGAAAATAATCAACTTAAGGGGTGGTAATAGTAACTGCACTTCATCACCTCTTTATGTGGCTGATTATTTTCCTAAAACAGCAGGATTTGTATAACAGAGTGGCTTGGCCAAGTGGTTCGAGAGTGCTGAGTGGGCGGGGCTGAAACCAAAAGTTGTGGTTACAAGTGTTTACCCATGATGTTAATGTTATTGCATGAATAATAGCGGAATAATAAAATGCCTATAAACCATGAGAAGCACATGAAAATTGTGCTACAAGTCCAAGATAAGAATTTTGTCCTTAACAGTGCCTTAATTTCTCAATTCTTGACCCAATTTTCCAAAAATGGACTGACTATAGGCCTATATCAGTGTGTCGCATGACAAACAGTTATCTAGACATTGTCATATTTCTCAGGAGTGTATCGCCTTCTTCTCGGTTTCACTCTGAAGCCTTTTGGTAAGTTCTTGAGTATTGTGTTAGTCCCTAGATTTTTAACTCCTCTCCAAATAATTCCTGGTTGTACAGAAGTTATGAGACAGAGAGGAAGAAGATGAGTTGGGACAGTAGGAGAAACACACCAGTGACGATGATGTGAAGAAATGAACAGCTTAAGTGAAATCACATGAGCTTCATGTTAGCAAACACAACGTGTGTGCGGACTCAGTCAGGGGTCACTGCATCACCCTGCGCTCAGAATCTGTCTTCTGTCAGACGTCAGCTAGACAGCTAGCTCCAGTGACGAGCTTGGGGAAAAATTCATTCAAATCATTGAGCTAACCATGTATTAGGTTGTGTATATTAAATTAAAACTCTCAAGCGGAATTTCACTACATGAGCTCACTATATAGAGTCCGAACCCACTTGGACGGTCTAATCCAAATCAGTCAATTTAACAAGCAGCACGCTTGATCCCTGACCACACCGACATGAGCTAAAGAGTAGAAATGCCGTAAACCCTCAGACGACCTCGTCTTTCTTCAGCTCCAATGTTTTATTTGCCTCCTAATCGCCGTATTAAGGCGTTCTTTGGTTTCTCCTCGGCCCTCTCAAAAGCCTCGTTTCAAAGGCCTAATGAAAATAAACTGGAGGGCCCCTGACGCTTTATTTTGAAAGAGAACACAGCAGCGGCGGGTTCAGGGCGAGGTGGAAAAACAGGGGGCATCTGGAACAAAGACCAGAAGAGTGTGAGGTCAAACAGCCCGCTGTCCGCAGCATCTCCGGCAGACGCAGCATGGGAGGAGAACGATGGCGCTTATATAATCGCCGATCCGTTTTTGTCCCGTGTGCGTAGGATAGAATATATCACACGGCCTGACAGAGCAAACAATAGATTTTTTTATTTTTTTTTGTCTGTGCCAAAGTGGGCTCTTTTCAGCAGATCATGCATCTGGACTAGAGGAGATTAAACCTCGGTTTGCGGTCCAGCTTTTGGGGAGTGACCCTTGGCTCAGGCCGACCGCACCCACACGCCTTCAGCCAGAACAGGAGAGTTACAGGTGAACAAGTGATTATAGAGATGCTCTTTATTTAACTTGAATTCAAATTGAGCATAAATTAGCATTCGTTTATTTTATGTGCTGTCCAAAAATAGAAATACGTTTCTCACCAGCCACTGTGAATTTGTTTTGCATGTAGTACCCAGTTAAATTTAATTAGTACCCAGTCAATTAATTAATTAATGATGCATACTTGAGCCAAAATAATTTAATGAATGAACTGGTCCTCTGTTGTCGGATTCAGTATGCACACTTAAACAATACATTTATATTTTATATATTTAAGCTTCATGCTGACGGTTTGGCCGGTAAAAATGTTGACTAATTAATCAGTCAGTTATTTAATCATTTAAATACAAATAAATTATTTTAAATGATTTAATTTATTGATTCTGTTTCTTTATGTATGTTAGATTTTTGAGGGGTTTTTCTTTTGTCTTTTATTTTAATTCTGATAATCCTGATAAACCGGATGTTAATTATCTACAAATGCACAAAATTCATTCCAATTTTTTTTTTTTTTTTTTTTAAATAAAAGGTCATTTTTTATTTGTTTATTTTTACTGTTGTATTTTCTTTCTGTTTTTTTTAATCATTTCTATAACCATGACCATTTTGAGAAAGCGTTTAAACACTGACTTTATAGCTGGGACAAACCACTTAATTTTTTTTTTTCCCTCTTATAATTTTTGTTCTCACACTGATTTTGATTTCTAGCATCGTCACTTTTTTAACATAAAAAAAGGAACATTTTTATACCAGTTAGCTTCAGCACGTTTGGACTAGCTAAGCTTTTGTAAGGTGAGAACAGATATACTTTAAATGCAAGATGGACCAGTGCATACACAATCAGATGTATTACATCTCACACAAACACACACACACACACACACACACACACACACACACACCTTTTATCTGCATTTCATTTCAAGTTCATTTGAAGTCTTGAGTTCTTTTTTTTGATCATTAATAATGAAGATAATAATGATTTATATCATGAGCTTTATCATATATAATACAAAAAAGTCATTTATTTCAAAAGTATTTA